>OY776113.1:5827444-6435444 GCA_963675035.1 Allygus modestus
ATCACTGGAATACGTGTTGGAGTTGGATGCTAACATTTGGTCTGCGAAACAAAATACGGTAAACAATTCGTAGGCCAAATCCCACCTTTTCCCATTTGCAAATATGACGTTAGGAAATTTACTCTAATTTCAATATACCTGCACATTCATGCAGGAGGCATGCACTAACTCAAGACAGGGGTATGTATCCTTCTAAAACAACAGACAAACTTAGCTTTACAATAGCATAAATTTAAACCCAAATTATGTGCAACAAGCTAACGTGTAAGCTCTATTAATTAGAATCCCCATCAACCAGCCAACCCACGATGAACACCTTCATCACGCAGCTTTCCTTTTTTATTGGCTTTGAATTATATTGAAAATGCATTTTTATCAAATTATATTATTAAATTATTTGTTAGACTATTTTTATATTAAGAAATTTCAAAGCGTTTATCAATTATTTAAAATTAAAATTTTCCTAAAATTATATTTTCGCCAGTTAATTTTTGAAAATAAATATTTCAATAGTCAGACAATTCAAAACATTTTTGAAATTCACTCAAAATGATGTACGCCCCTACTGCCCAGTTAAAAATATTATATTATTTATAAATACTATATTTTATAGTAATTACATGAATAAATTATACAAAACTAAGGAAATATTCAATTATTAACTTAGCAATTGATTGAGGATTACCATCAGCGCAGCGTGACAGGTGCTAAATTGGCGTTAGGTTCTCTTACCTGAAATCAAAAACAGAATATTACTAAGAATGGTGACAATGTTCAACAGACGTGAATTATTAATCTTATAATACATTAAAGTTAATATGTTTGAGTACAAATTCATATTTAAGTGAATTAATTATTTTAAGAACCGGGGACGGATTGAATAATACGTTAAATGCTCGTTATAACATATACTGTAAGAATTGGTTGAACTATTTGGCATATTTTATGATTAAAGAAGCTTAATTTATTTTGAGTTTGCATATTTCAATGGTCCTGATGTTTTAAACTACACTACGTTTCGGGAAAAAATTACCCCCCCCCCCCATTTAAGTGAACTCTACATTTAAATATAAAAAATGTATGCCCTACATTTTTTTGCATAATACCACTTTGAAAATTGCAAATATTATACTTTTATATTCTATACTCTAATATGGGTAAGGTTTGCTTGTATGTTTGCTTGCTTGCTTGCTTGCGACACTGATCTCAAAAACGGCTCCAACGATTTCCTTCAAATGTTCGAAATAACTAATTTCTGGGATAAAAATAAGTTCTAGACAGGTCTCATCCCCAGGAAAAATCAAATAATGTAAAAAAACTAAAATTAAAAGTTAAAAAAATTAACATTGGGCTTAAAGAGTTTCAAATCAAAATAAAAGAATTGTAACAGCTGTTCATAATCAACCAGGGAACTGTCAAAGTAATAATCATGTTGTTTATGATTATTAACATGTGGTTCCCTGAGAGCAGAGATTAAAATATTTGAGTGAAGATTATATATATAGAGTAGTAAAATAAATCAAAGAGACATCGAGCTGTAAATAACAACTGGAGGGACCTTAAAAATGTAGAAAAGAGGCAAATGAGTTATACAAATCTGATTATCAGTAGGGGGAAGTGGTGAAATATTACTCCGAGTCATCTAAACAAACTGACTTGCCTTTCCCCGAGCAAAGCTCGGCCCCCAGGAACTTAATTCACATCACAATAAACCAACAAGAACCAATATATAACAAATCATTGTCCTTTTCTTGCCGGTGCTTTCAACTAAATTTGTTGGGACCTAAGTTGATATTGTTAAAACGAAATTCAACTATGCAATCAAAGTTTCTTGGACGTATTTTATGCAGGGGATTATACTCTTAACAGCACCCTAGTGCGAAACAGCGACGTCCTCTGATAACCACGAGATAACTTACTTCTAATAATATACTTACTTATTGAATTGGAGTTGTTTATATTACACAAACACAAGTTCGAGTTTTGTGTTTCAACGATTATTACATCATAAGTTGTATTTGGCTGCGTATGCCTATAGCACATATTAATGGGGAAACTGGTGAAAAACTGATTGCGGATGTTGAATCCAAATGTCAAAATATTTACAAATTATAAATTACCATCCGCCTCAAGATTTCACAAGAAGCAGTCAAATCTACGTCGCCTGAGGGAAACATAACCGTCCAAGAAACTCCCGCCTGCCCAGAACTGTGATTAACAACTAAGAACAACTTGTAAAACAGTCAATTTAAAATAGCAAACCTCTCTAATTAGTAGGCTGTTTTACAAGTCTCATTTCCTCTTATATGCCACTGCATATATGAACGGGTTTCAAAGATGTCAGAGTTACTTTGGGGCTTTTATTAATAAAGTTTATTAGATATTGTAATTTATATTCTAAGAATATGTTTATCCGAACTACACCTACGCACAGTGAGTTCGGATAGACTGCTCTACTGCAATACGTAGAGATGGGATCGTTAGCTGGGTATGAAAACAAAATGTACAGTACATCAAATAGTTATTGTTACCCGACTATTGTTTCATGAGGAGGGCCGGACAGTGCTCCTTGCTTATTCCGAATTAGGAGCCACGAGGCCAGAAAATAGTACAGACAAATGAAACTGGCTGGCACCAAGTGCAGCAGATATTTTCAAGTTCTTGGAAGGTGGCGATTCTCAGGTGTGGACCAATTATTGCGAGTCTCCGACGGAAATGCAAATTGGGCAGACAGTGCCAGCCCCATGTCCACTTCCCGCGAAACGGCCAACGGCTGCTAGAGTGAGCCATGCACGTTGTGCAGACAGTACCAACCCCACGTCCACTTCCCGCGAAACGGCCAACGGCTGCTAGAGTGAGCCATGCACGTTGGGCAGACAGTACCAACCCCACGTCCACTTCCCGTGAAACGGCCAACGGCTGCTAGAGTGAGCCATGCACGTTGGGCAGACAGTACCAACCCCACGTCCACTTCCCGCGAAACGGCCAACGGCTGCTAGAGTGAGCCATGTACGTTGGGCAGACAGTACCAACCCCACGTCCACTTCCCGTGAAACGGCCAACGGCTGCTAGAGTGAGCCATGCACGTTGGGCAGACAGTTAGCTAGGCAAAGTTCTATTCCATCTCTCTGTTGTTCAAACCCCATTATCAACGCCATTTCATCGTTTCATTAAGAATTTTAAAAAAAATTAATTTTTTTCTAAAAGTAAAAAGTACCTTTTAAACTGCAAATATTTAAGAAAATTGTTTAATTTTTAATATGAAAGTAACATGTTTCAGTCCCTTCGTAATAAAATGGGATTAAGTATTCGCTGAATGCGCAGGTTATTTGCAACAGTAGTATTAACTAGGTATTACGTACTGAAATCATGAACAGCACTATCCATCCCATTAACCTCGGTGACGCTTGGTGATCTGACAGCATCGGGTTTAAATCTCGTCCGCGGCAGTTGGTTTGGTACCCCCCTTCACTCCCCCCGCTTATCCCCCTCCGAGGGTGAGGGGTGACTTATTGTCCCCATTTTACTCTTTGTCTGATCGCCTGTGCTAACTGTTTGTGCAGCCTTGTCACCTGGCCTAGGTACCATAACGGTTGGGAGACCAGATTTGCGATTACCACCTCATCTGCAAACACCGCCAAACCGGTACGATTCATCACGGACGGATTATCATGTTACGATTTGCAAAAAAAAAAGAAATGGAAGTGATGTAACAAATTATGATTTTATGTAAATCCTTATTCACTGCAGGTGTTTTTGGACCTATTGCGTTCGGAAGTTGGGTATTTGCTTCCTCCTTACGTTGTTTCATGTGAAACGATTTTCATCCTGTAATAGTATTAAGTCCTGCTTCATGTTGTACTATTACCCTGAAAAAGTAATTAGTGGAAAATATAACAGTATACAAATGTTTTTTAAGGAATAAATTCAAATATTTCACTTCAGAATAATATTTTTACGTCGTTAGGGCGTTTGAAATCTGATGCGGCCTTTGGCGAATTTCAAGAATACAATGATTGACAACAATCTAGGCAAAGATGGAAATGAAGCTAATTCTCCTTCCGTCATAAGCTTGCACTCGTTTCATTGAAACTTTGACTAGAGTGCTGCTATTAATTCCCCCCCTAACTACTATGTAAAGTAGGATTTTACTCCTTGTAATGAAAGAGTAAAGTGCTACTTTGTCTCCCTAGGGAGACAAGGTAAACCCATAAGAATAACATTGACAATCTGGCAACACAGTGCAGTGGAAAAATGGCAACGCTGTAGCTATAACATGCGTAACAGAATCAGCTGATATTTCGCTGCAATAATTAACGTTCCTACTTACGAGGTTAGTTATTACGCATTACACAACCAAAATGGACAGCGATTTTGAATGTGAATACTTATCGATACTTTTGGATTTTGGGGTGTGGGAAAAATGTTGTATGTATTACGGGAGTAAAGTACATTGTCTCCCTCGGGAAAACTGTCGCCCTCGCTACGGCGGCGTCGGGCGCGAACAATTTCCCTCAGGGAGACAAAGTTGCACTTTACTCCCTTAATACACAAATAACTATTGTTGCCCTACATTTTTCGCATTTGACATAGACACGTCATTAAACTTGTTTTCTCTAACTAATAATGAAAAATGTTCGCACTAATTTATATATATAAACATAAACTCACCATCACTAGCAATCAATTCAACCCATACCATCATCTGTATATTCGAAAATAATATTTACCTTTTCAAAAACAGTATAATAATCTATATATTAACTCCACTGGGAGTTTTTTGCTCAAAATAGGAATTATTAAATTTAGTTCAACCAGTCCCAGGCCTAATTAGCTTAGTCGGTTATATGCTTCAAACATCGTTGGTTAATTGTTTATTGAGCCATTTTCAACTATTGAAACCGAATGAGTTAGTGGAAACGTCAATTGGGTTTGTTCACAAATATGACATCCGTTTTATATAAAAATATATATTTTATAAACCTCCTAGATACCTTTTGCCCTTTTAAATACGTATTCAAATACTGACTTCAAAGTCTGATCCAAATTGCATCAGAATATAAATCAACGTCGCATAAATTATACCAAACATTTAACCTTCTTGAAGAAAGAAAAGTGAAATTAATCGGTTTCAGTAGCTTACACAAAATATCCAGACAACTTAGACCACGTGGACTGTTGCTCAGCCTAAACTACTGGAAACCACAACGGACTTTAGTATAAATCTCTTTATTGACTAAGGGTCTATTGAACAAATAAAATATATTTAACAATTCAAATATGGATATTATACACACTCAGAAGTAAGAATAGGATTTTTTCCACTCAGTAGCAAGTTGCGAGAAAGGCCAGTGCACGACAGTATATCTTAAAATATGTATATGTATCCTATACTCTAATATGATTAAGGTTTGCTTGCTTGCTTGCTTGCTTGCGACACTGATCTCAAAAACGGCTCCAACAATTTCCTTCAAATGTTCGAAATAACTGATTTCTGGGATAAAAATAAGTTCTAGACAGGTCTCATCCCCAGGAAAAATCAAATAATGTAAAAAAAAACTGAAATTAAAATTTAAAAAAATAACATTGGGCTCATGGAGTTTCAAATCACAACAAAAGAATTGTAACAGCTGTTCATAATCAACCAGGGAACTGTCAAAGTAATACTGTACTCATGTTGTTTACGATTATTAATATGTGGTTTCCTGAGAGCAGAGATTAAAAGATTTGAGTGAAGATTACATATATAGAGTAGTAAAATAAATCTAAGGGACATTGCGCTATAAATAAAAACTGGAGGGACCTTAAAAATGTAGAAAAGAGGCAAATGAGTTATACAAATCTGATTATCAGTAGGGAGAAGTGGTGAAATATTACTCCGAGTGATCTAAACAAACTGACTGGCCTTCCCCCTAGCAAAGCTCGGCCCCCAGGTACTATATATTAAATATTATAAAGAGGCGGTCAAAATAAGACTACACAAAGTACGCTCGCATAGAAGCATTTATGAGACTGATAATGGAGTTACGTTACCATGGCAATGCAGTACCTGAGTAATGCTTATGGCAGTGCCTAATATACGCACAATAAATACAGAGAGGGTTATAGTACAACCTCCTTGGTTTATTTTCTTTCGTCAAATACGGTGTTGTCTTAACTAATTTTTGGAAATGTAGCATTATTCAATATAACATTATTCAAAGTTTAAGTTTCATAACTGTCGGAAAATTCGATTGTAATGAAAACTTATTTCTTACTCCCTCGCCCCCCCTGACCCAAGTAGATACAATGCGACACGTTTTCTCGCTCTGGTCGTGAGAAAATAGCCATATCGTCGGAGCCGCGAGCGACCGGGCGTCCGACTGTCAAACAGAATCCCCCTTTTGAGTTTGATTTCTGTTAACTTTCCATTTACTTCCAAGAGGTTTAACATTTGTAGCATCCAGTACTTCATATTCAAAAATTACAACAATAAAGATAGTTAATTGTTGTTTAGTTGCTTGAGGTTCTTTATAACATTTCAAGCACAACGAACGGAACGTGTCCCGCCAATATAACTGCGAATTAGCGTAAATTGTCGTAAATTTAAATCAGTCAGCACGACACTCTACTGGTAAACAACTTCTATAAAATGTTGGTGAAATGGACCGACGTGGTTGGGGATCTCCTGACCCTTTCCGTTAAACGAGCATGATTCAAATATTTCTGCTCTGCCGTTCGCACAGGCATTCTACTTTACAAACATTTTCATTACTATAGATTCCTTATAAACAGTAGTATCAATAATTTAAACTTCGAAATCGGCTCCTACAAGTCGTCATTGCCGTAATATATATTGTAAAATTGCCTGCGTTCTTCGAAACGCTCTAAATGAAGGCAGGAATGCAACCGGAGTGAATGCAGTGTTTGTCCGATAGTTCTTCTGTAATTGATGCTAGTTACTACAAAAGCTTAATATACGAAAGTATATCTCTTACTCTCAATTCCAGGATCCCTGCAGAACAAACTGGTTATGCTTGGTCAAAAGTACTCTGAGACCAGAACCTCTGCATTGTCTCTCTACTGACTGCTACACAGTTTGAAGAAAAGGATTTCTTCTGAAGGTTTTCAGTCTACTTCAGTTTAGAAGCTCTACAGCCCTTCTATTTAACACATTTTATAACAGTATAGCATTCGTAGCTATAGGCTAATAAGAATTACCTTTTAGTAAGACACCAGAACGACAGACGCCAAAACCATATTGCCCCCGCAACCCATCACAAGGCCTTTGAAAAGGCCAGGATTTAATTAAGTTTAGTTACTACGATCACCTATGAGTTCAAATTAGGGTTGTTACGGATATATTTTTGTGCTAATTCTCAGCCTATATCACCTGTAAAGATAAACCATGATCACCTGGGTACAAAGTAGGGCGGTTGTGGGTGTATTGTTTTGCCAGCTTCTCAGTCTATATTATGTTAATCCATTACCTGGGCACAAAGTAGGGCGGTTGTGTGTGTATTGTTTTGCCAACATCTCAGCCTATATCAAGATATGCCATGGTCACCTGGGTACAAAGTAGGGCGGTTTGGGTGTATTGTTTTGCCAACTTATCAGCCTATATCAAGATATGCCATGGTCACCTGGGTACAAAGTAGGGCGGTTGTGGGAGTATGGCCGTGCCAACTTATCAGCCTATATCAAGATAAACCATTGTCACCTGGGTACAAAGTAGGGCGGTTGTGGGAGTATGGCCGTGCCAACTTATCAGCCTATATCAAGATAAACCATTGTCACCTGGGTACAAAGTAGGGCGGTTGTGGGAGTATGGCCGTGCCAACTTATCAGCCTATATCAAGATAAACCATTGTCACCTGGGTACAAAGTAGGGCGGTTGTGGGAGTATGGCCGTGCCAACTTATCAGCCTATATCAAGATAAACCATTGTCACCTGGGTACAAAGTAGGGCGGTTGTGGGAGTATGGCCGTGCCAACTTATCAGCCTATATCAAGATAAACCATTGTCACCTGGGTACAAAGTAGGGCGATTGTGGGAGTATGGCCGTGCCAACTTATCAGCCTATATCAAGATAAGCCATTGTCACCTGGGTACAAAGTAGGGCGGTTGTGGGTGTATTGTTTAGTCCACGTGCGGCCCGCTGACTGGGCGGCTGGCGGCACGATCGTTCCCGGAATCGTCGCTAATGCCGTCACCCGGTCCGCGATTTGTCACTAACCACAGCTGACCTCTGTCAAAGATTATGTTCTGATCCGGTCTCAATAGACCGGATAGAATCTCTCCGCCCCACCTATAAAATTGGGGGTTTTATGGACCAGTGAACGGTTAAACAGTTTAACTGTTTTTAATATAAGCCATAACTACTTCAAAGAAGTAATGACTTATAAATATATTATAAAGTAATCAAATGCAGATGAATAAATGCACTAGTTGAATAGCAAATAGAAATCCACTTCAAAATCTGTCGAGTAATGTTAAACAATTAGGGAAAACTGTTAGAAGTTAGTAAATCGAGTTATTAGTGTAGAAATAATTGTACAGTATCTCGTAAAGTGTAGAATCATATACATTCTACACTTGTTAAGAGTAGATATATACATTCTACAATTGTTAGGAGCAGATATATATATATATATATATATATATATATATATATATATATATATATATACATTCTACACTTGTTTAGAGCAAATATATATATATATATATATATACAATCTACACTTGTTAAGAGCAGACATATACAATCTGCACTTATTAAGAGCAGATATATACATTCTACACTTGTTAAGAGCAGATATATATATATATATTTATACATTGTACACTTTTTAAGAGCAGATATATTCACCCACAAGTATTATAATGACGACATGATATGCGTTTGAAAATATTAGTGTAGTACAACATAGTTTTCACCTATACAATATTTTGTTAATTTAAACTTCTTTTTTTCCTGACCACATACAAGTTTTAAGTTTAGAGGTGTGAAGTCCTCGTACATCTAATCAATCACTCTGGTGTTCTCAGATTAGAAATAAAACTCTATTTAATTTACGTGTAATCTGGGCAATGTATCAAGATTTCTACAGTTTGCTCCGAGCTGTCACGCAAGGCGGTAAATAAATCCGGCCATTAATTTGTTTTCATGTTCACAAAATGGCTCTAGTGAACTAAAATAGGGTAAATCGAATGAAAGAGCGAAATAGATAATCAAAAGTGACTTAGTGGAAGTGAGGTATTACTTTATCAAATTATTGCAATAATAAATTAGAGCAATGGATCAGGTGGCGGTCGGCCAACAGTTCTGCCAACGGACAGGCTGAAATTATCGTGTGGTAAAATTATCGTATGTCCTGTTGATGTGTAATTAACACTTTGCGCATCCGAAATGCTGCAGTTTCTGACTATAAGTCAAGAATGCAGTGAGATCAAAGTGGCATTCTAAATTTTCATGACCGTTATGCAGGTCGTCTATTTTCCCTGATATTATGTGCTGCGATTTGTCTCTGGTAAGCTATTTAGGTCTTCTTTCGCGATGACGCTTAAGAGAAAGCTCAAGGACAACTGAAGCTTCATTTCAGCATAATTGTGTCATAGTGTTTATGTTATTTTTTTATTTATAAGGTCAGAACGCTATATATTCACAAATACGAAATCCTATTACGATATACAGGGTGTTTTTTTTAACTGTGCCACCATTGGGATCTTGTAAACTGTACATCATACAGTAAACTTTAAATGGGGAACATTCCCTTGTTTTTAAAGAGGTTTAAAAATAAGTAGATAAAACTTTTGTAAATGGCCGCCATTTTCCAATATGGCGGTCAACTTCATTTTTTCTTATGGAATACCCTGTATTTTATGGTAATTTCGGTTAGTAAATGAGAATCTAAGACTTTTTTATTCTTGAGTAATTTTTGATATACTCAACCGTTTATGAGAAACAGAGAGACAAAGGTTTAATATAATTCAGGCAGGCCTAGGTGTATTAGTTTCAAGTGAGCTAGTGGCTTATTCATATTTTACTTGCTGCTTATAATAAGAAAATAATTAAAGTTATCTACAGGACACACATAAAAGATTTCTTTTAATTATAACAATTTCATTTTTGATACAAGAAACATATTTACAACAGGTGTTCAAAGTGGCCACCATCTGTATAAATACAAGCAGTCGCCCTTTTTAAAACATCATTCACAGCCTTATTGATTGTGTTGTGGTGAACTCCATGAAAGATTTCTCTGACTCTCGTTGTCATATCTGCAACAGTGTTGTATCGGGATTTGTACAAATTGTCTTTTAAATAACCCCAAACAAAGAAATCCATTGGTGTCAGGTCTGGGGACCTCGCTGGCCATGGTAATGGGCCATTTGTACCAAGCCACTTTCCGGGAAAGTGAATGTTCAAGAACTGCACTACCACTTCACTGTTATGCGCTGGGGCACCGTCTTGTTGGTATATCAACTGGGTTCTTACATTTAAAGGTACATCCTCAATTGAGTTCAACAAAATGTTCTCTAAAAACTGTAAATACATATGTCTTGTCAAATTCCCCTCATAAAAGTGTAGTGCTATTACTGCATTATTCAACACAGCACACCAACAGTTTATCGAGAATCGAACTTGGTCATGTCCTTCTCTCACTACTAACGGATTTACTTTAGCCCAGTAATGGTTGTTCTTCCTATTCCACATTCCCCTATTTGAAAAGTTAGTTTCATCAGTCCATATAATGTTCGATAAAAACCCTGGTGTATTTACAGCCTCCTGAGCTAACCATCCACAAAACTCTAGCCTCCTATTTTCATCACCCGGCATCAAAGCTTGAACTTTCGCATACTTATAAGCGTGGTACTTGTTTGTTTTTAGTACTTTAAAAATTGAGGAGGTTGAAGTTTGCAAAATGGATGCAACTTCTCTAATAGAAGCATTAGGAAAAGCCTCAAAGTATGCCAAAACATCAATTTGAAATTCATCAGTAACAACTGTGCTTACTCTCTGACGTGGCTTTGCAAAAGAACCATTGGCTGCCAAGTTTACAATAAGTTGTTTGAAATACCTACGATTCGGTACTCGCCTATCAGGATACCTCTCTTGATATGCGATATTTGCTGCACTACAGTTTCTGTTACACAGAAAATACACTTCGACCATGTCAAGTTTTTCATTGTTTGTAAATTCCATAGTAAGAGAACTGTCATAACAAGCGTAATTATAAAAAAAAACAAAATAAAAACAATAAAACTGTACAAGTTAAAAACCACAAGAAATTATTAATAAATTGCACGGTGAAAGACAACTATTCTGAGACTGCAAGTTTACAGGTTAGTGATTATTGTTTATTATTCCAACAATGCTATAATGCTAATAAACAGCTGGCAATGGAAATGGACGAAAGATTAATAACAGCTGTTATGAGAGCCTAAGCCTGCCTGAATTAAATTTTTATCTCTCTGTATCTCATAAACGGTTGAGTATATCAAAAATTACTCAAGAATAAAAAAGTCTTACATTTTCATTTAATATCCGTAAACACCATAAAATACAGGGTATTCCATAAGAAAAAATGAAGTTGACCGCCATATTGGAAAATGGCGGCCATTTACAAAAGTTTTATCTACTTATTTTTAAACCTCTTTAAAAACAAGGGAATGTTCCCCATTTAAAGTTTACTGTAAGATGTACAGTTTACAAGATCCCAATGGTGGCACAGATAACAAAAACAACAAAAATGATTTACCTTTATCTCTCTGAATCTCATAAACGGTTAAGTATATCAGAAATTACTCAAGAATAAAAAAGTCTTACATTTTCATTTAATATCCGTAAACACCATAAAATACAGGGTATGCCATAAGAAAAAATGAAGTTGACCGCCATATTGGAAAATGGCGGCCATTTACAAAAGTTTTATCTACTTATTTTTAAACCTCTTTAAAAACAAGGGAATGTTCCCCATTTAAAGTTTACTGTATGATGTACAGTTTACAAGATCCCAATGGTGGCACAGTTAAAAAAAACACCCTGTATAATATTTGTATTCCTTGCATTACCTTAAGAGTAACCACAGATCAGGTAGCTCAATATTCCACAGGGCAAGCTCTTTAGATGTAAATACCCCCGACGCAGCAAACCTGCATACTCAGCGAATTTCCAATGGAGATATAAATGTCTTAATACTACATAAATCACTTACCAAGTTTCATAAAAATATATTCACAAATAAGCGATACATACAATTTTAATTATTCTCCATAAGAATAACATTGGGGCTGAGTACGCAGGTTTTATGTAACAAGGAACAGAAAAATGGGGTTTTTATGCTAATATCAATATAACTCAACTAGGTGAAGTCGTATACCAGTTTTTATTAATTTATGTTCATAATTAAGGGAGACAGAGCATTTAATTATTCTCCATAAGAATAACATGGGGGCTGAGTACGCGGGTTTGCTGCTACGGGAGAATTTGGCAAAAATTTTGTTTAGCAAATATCAATAGACCACATCGAGATGAAGCTGTATACGAAGTTTCGTCAGTATACGTTCATAAATAAGCGAGATATAAAAATTGTCTTTTTCTCCATAAGAATAACATTAGACAACGTGCTGTGTTTAGCACTTTCAATATCTCGGTAACCAATTGACGTAGAGGAATGATCAAAATACCAAATTGTGTGTTTTTTTTAAGCTGAATAAAATGGTAAAAACTAAAATTTGACTATTTCAAAAATTATATGTAAAAAATTCAAAAAACCCATTTTTGGGGTAAAACCCCCCCCAAATGCCCCTTCGGATTGTGTGTGTGTGTGTGTGTGTGTGTGTGTGTGTGTGTGTGTATGTACAGTTTCGAACGAATGGTTTTATTGGGGTCTGGGGACCTCAAAACGAAAAGTTATCATGGTCCCGGGCCTAGGTGTTACCATGCCGACTACGGTAATAGCTTCTTCCCTATAGGGGAAATTCGCTAAAACCACGGGTGGTTAAATGGAGTACGTGACTCTGGCTTACGGTGTTATCTAATTCAAACCAAATCAAATAATACTTTATTCCTGACAATAATAAACGACCCCCAAGAAGACTCTCCGGCCGTGTTTGCGGATCAGGCCTTACGAATATCTGTCACTTCGAGCACCGTATCACTGAGCATAACAGAAACATCCGTTAGTAGTGCACATCCACTATTTGATGGTCGAGGGTGAGGTACGACCGAAACATTTTACATGCACTCGAATAGTAATTTTCTAACCATAGTATATTGAAGCATGGGCTTGGAGACTAAAACTATAAGAAAAACATGCAAAGCAGTACAGTGTGAAACAGGAGAAGAACTGCATGATAGGAGTTGGACTTAAAAGTCACGACACGAATACAGAGCACCCACGGTCCAGATGCACAACGCCTTGCTATGACATCCCACACGTTCCTGTGAGATAGTTATACACTGTGATTACCATAAAGCTTGTCCACACTATTCGCGAATAACGCCCGAATATTCGGCCAAACATCCTCCCGAAAGTTCACTGAATGTAAGGTTGTAATTTAATTTTGTCAACAATGTAAAAACGAGTTCGCACGCAGCACGCTGGCGTGAGGGAAGTGAATTTCCACATACAAACTTTTAAAACTCAAAATCAGTGTAAAAACAAACATTTGTCCAATTTGTATTGAAATCTCAAAACATTTATTTTTTGGCCGTTTTGATACTCCTGGTTTCATTTACCTGCAAAGCTGGGAATACAATTTTGCGCATTAAAAGGTTAGGAGAAGGTCCAGAGAGGCTTGAAAGTAGGCGTGAGGTTGCTGGGGATGATAAAAGTGCTCTAACAAAGGAATAACAGGTTTTTATAGTGTAAAACCCCCATAAGACAACGTACTGTGTTTAGTCGATACACATTTTCTTTAATAACTCGGTAAATAATTAAGCTAGAATGACGAGAGAGGGCTTAAAAGTTTCGCCTCACTAATTTCCATCTTTTTACATGATGAATTTTACATCTGGGGCTTTTCTGACCCTTTTTGGGCCAAAAAACTCAAAATTTGAAAGATTAATCCCCAAAAAAGGGGTTTAGAGTTTTCCGATTGTTTTGCCCAACGAAAATGTCCAACTGATTACAGAAAGGAACGTCCCTACCAAATTCGAAGTAAATCGGACAAATAATGCGACCGCTAGAGAGCAAACACACACACACACACACACACACACACACACACACACACACACACACACACACACACACACACACACATATATATAAAATTTTGAACGACCCCCTAAAACGTGTTCAGGGGGTCACGTTAGGATCTTCTATGGTGGCCCCGGGCTTAAGTTTCACCGTGCGGGTCATGCTAATAGTTCACTTTCCAAAGGAAATTCACTAATAAGGTATTCGGTGTTAGTACAGCTCCCACACTACACCGAACATTCGTGTGTATTAACTAGTAGTGAGGCACAAGTTTGATGTTGGTTACCCTAGTTTGTATAACTGGCATTAGTGTTTGTTTCAAAATAAACATCACTCGTCGTCACAGTTCTGTGCCAAACACGTCTAACCTTAACAATATTAAATGAGACCATTTAATATTGCCAAACTCGTTAAAAGGCCTTCAAATAACAATCAAGCATTGGATGAAAATGTTAATAATCAATAACAAAGATGATAATTTGAAAAAACTATAAAGGGTTTATATTTACTATCATACGCAGTTTTAATTTCAAAGCACATTTTCAATTTTATATCACACATATAGTGCTGAAATCGACCAATATGTTCAAGATCTTTAGATTATTATGCCTAAATGCCTTCGATTTCAAAGTACTCGCCTAAAACATTTCTACGCTGGACAAACGGACAAGTAAAACAAAAAGTTGATGTTTGCCACCCGCATCCCTCAGCCTGGCTATCAGCCGCTGGAGTTCGTCGAGTCGCAGGTATTTTAAAGCCGCAATTAATTCCACAGTAATGATCAGGTGATTTACACCCCACCCCTCCCCCTATCACGCTCTCTCTCCCTCCCCAGCACCCCTCCCTGATTCCAGGTTTAATTACTGGCTGGAATTTGTCACCTGTTTTATCCGGATAAAGTGTACAAAAGCCGCGTAAACCTGGTTAAATGTTTTTACAGCGGTTGAACACCAGAAATATTAATGAGGTAGAATTTACAGTATTGCAAAACACTCGTGTATCTTGATTGTATGTGTAAAATTAATGTATTTAAAAGTATACAACAATCTAAAAGGAGTAACAGTACATCATTGATTTACGATTTTTCTACTTTCTTAATTTGATAAAAACTTCTCGAATTTAGGGAACTACTAGATTTATTGGTTCCTAATTGTATTTTTTAAATTATTTTTAACACAGTTCATTTTAAATATACATTTGTTCACTTTTTTATATTTTAAGTTTGATGCTTAAAACCCATTTTCAATAATGTTTATTATTCCGAAACGATGGCACTAAAATTTATATAAATTAAATGAATCCCTAAAACCAAATTATTGTCCATACATTTTAGTTTATTTACCAAATAAAAGATTTCATACATAGCTATTCTAATGATATTAATCTAATGTTCTATAATAAGCCAATGAATGGTGTACTGAAATGAATCTTTTAATTGAAACTGGTAGAACCATTTTCATTTCCTGCAGTGTATTTCTATACCCAGTAGTTGTTTTATTTTTTAATCGTTTTCATTGATAATATTGATATTATATTATACACTATACTTTACGGACGGTTAATTTGTTTATGCTCACCATGGGTCTCTAAAGCTGTTAGAGACATATATTAGGCTAACTTAGCAAAACTGTGTGAAATTGTGAGGCAAAAGAATGAGAAGAGAAATCACAAATCACTCGCATTCGTTTGCTGCGCTCAAAAAACAGATTTTGACCCAAATGTTATGATTGTCCATAGCTCCGTTACTTTTCAAGCTAAATCAATCTATTAGGGACAAAACTTTAATAAATTTAACATCATTTTGATAATCATACTTTCGAAAATTGTCATAAGAAAATTTAGTTACATACCTTTTTCGACGACAGTTCAAATTTGAACATGTCGTCAAACTTTTCATATGAAAAATAATTCAGGGCTAAAATAGATACAAAATATATTAATCATAAGCTCAGAAAAGAATTTTACCTGATTCGACATCTATCCTGCTGGTTTTATTATGATGGTATTGAACAAAGGGAACGTTGATGTGGGATTATATGTGGGATCTGTGGTCACATGTACGATCGGAAACTACATCACAAACGATAACTCATAAATTTAATAGCAAATCTAATGTTTTATAAGTATTCCACAATTAAAGGTGCTTGAAAAAACGAACTTATTAAAATCTATGTTTAATGTATCTATATCTTTAATTCCGTAAGTGAATCGGTCCCCACAAAATATCTCGAGCTAGGAAGAAGTTAAGTTAGGTTATTACGATTCATTTTAGAGCTTGAGGGCCAAGGACGGTGGGAAAAATATTACAAATGTCAAAAATTACGTGGGCTACGCCCCACTGGACTTCAAAGATCAAATTTTTCTTTATGGAAATATCAATACAGTGTTTGTATTAATAAGCAAAACAAACTAATGACCAGCTGTGATTATCCACTTTCACAAAAACCGTATGTTAGGGGCTTAGCCCCTGTAAGCCACTAGTATATTTTTATTTATTGCTAAAAGAGCAACACATTTTCAAAGAATATTGTTGATAAGGTCTACTCGAAATGATTAAACCTAAATACTTCCTAAATTCGCAGCGTTCACAAATCAGAGATCGCCGAGAGCCTCGCGTCCGGCGCTGGTTCGTAAACATAACCGAGTGTACAGCGGTAAATCAGAACCGATACTCGTCTTGATTTACGCTTGACTTGGAACACAAACACAACTCATTTGAGCGCGCGCACGCGCACGAGAGCGAGGGCTCGTGTTTTCCAATCTTTTATAAGTTGAATTACACATTCTAAAGGTGTCCCAGGACTACCTTAAAACTGGTCTATACCAGTTTTGAGGCTGACATTGGGTACAGCAAATGAAGTTGTCATTACATATGGTAAGTCTTTTGGCTGTCCATTATGACAAATTTCCCATTCACCTTTGGTCCCTCCATTTGCAGCGGTTAGGGACAGAATCTCCGGGTTTGGTCCCCACCTGCCAACCTGAGAATGGATGGTCCCTGGCTGTTGTACATGGATACCCTGTCAGTTGAGTTGACCAGTTGGTGGGCAGAATGTGGGTCCCCTGTTTGAGAGCCTCATCCCAGCTGTCACGGGGCACGGGAGTTGGCCCTCTGATGGGTCGATTTGGCTGCCGTCCCATCCCACCCTTTCCTTTCCTGCTATATCCTATCTTTCCGGTAACCTGCGGAATATTCCCGCTTGTGGAATATGTGACTAGCAGCTATGCTTGGGTTTCCTAATCCGCAACAATGATAATGATGATGACATTCTAAAGGTTTAGTGTTGAATAGTCTTCATCACCGGAAGTGGCCGGACGCCATCTTGGAGTTTTGTTCCATAAGACCAATGTTAACTTTGTGCCTCCCCGATAGTCACAACACATTCGTTTAGGTGTCAAAGTAAAGGTGTAGTGGTTCTAGAGGAAATTACAATTTCGATGTCCTCAATTCATTTTATAATAAATTGTTTAATTTTCAATTGTATTACTGAACAGTTTCTCATTAATTTGTAAAACAATTCGAAATTCGAAATTGTCTTTCACTAGAGGACGACGAAACCTTTAATTTGACACCAAAATGAATCGTAAGTGACGATCAGGTGAGGAGTAACGGAGGCACAAGTTAGCATTGGCCTTATGGAACAAAACTCCAAGATGGCGTCCGGCAACTTCCGGTGATGAAATGTCGTCATCTATATAACAATTTTAACAAACGATTATTGTTTAAACAATTTCTTTTCATTTCAGTACTGTTGTATCAAATTTAACTCTCTAATTATATAAAGTAATTACATTAATATAGTATTTAAATGTTTTCTTCTTAAAACATATTTTATTAAGTTGTAGCTGATTTAAACTTGTTTTATAAAATTCTTGTTGCAAAACATACAAACAATATGCCACCGATTGAGCTCTATATTCAAGTAAAGCATGGTTGAACACTTGAAATGCAACTGCTCATCGTGACGATCTCTGTGCAGATCTTGGGTCCGTGAAACACTCGATACTGTAGATCATTCTCGTCAGGTCACATTGGTGCGACCGACAGCGAGAGTTTGGATTAGATACTTACATTGTTTTCGAGAATTTCAACGTCTGCGAGGCAGGAGGTGCGCTTTTTCAGCTCAACCTCGTTTCATTATTGGTGCAAGCTCCTGTAAGGTGTAACACTAAGGGAACAAGATAAGGATTTTAGGGGTATTTGTCAATCCACAGGTGTCTTTTCAAAGTCTCTGCACATTGGAAAGTTATCGATTCCGACTAAATCCCATGTTAAACTTTTTTAAAGAAGAAGGAAGTGAAAAGAGTGCAGTACATCTTCATGGCAGGCGTAATTCCTGAAAGTAAGGTGCGCCTCAAGCGATTGCAAAGCACGAAGACAAACTACGGTTTGTGGTAAACTTGAATGATTTCAGAGTGAAATTTGCAGATTGGAGTCATTTTTTTAGATATCTCTCTTAATTCCATTTTTAACGAAAACTACGATGCATCCAATGAAAGTTTTTTTAGCGAATTTCCTCTATAGGGAAGAAGCTATTACCGCACTCGGCATGGTAATACCTAGGCTCGGAACCATGATAACTTTTCGTTTTGGGGTCCACAGACCCCAAAAACACAATTCGATTGAATCTGTATGTATATTATTATGTATATATATATATATATATATATATATATATATATATATATTTGTGTTAGCCGATTTCGTTGATTCTCGAAACCTGATATGTGGTTTTCTAGGTCTAATATTACCTTATATTACGCCAAATTCCGTATTATCTTAAACTTTGACAACTATCGTATTTTTACTATATTTCGTCATTAACACGATACTCGACTTATGGCAACTTGGAAAGGTTCACCATTTGACATAACGAAAATCACCCTTTCTTCTCACTACCCGCTCAATCAAATGTATGTCTTTATATTTAGTCTTTAACAAATTTTTCACATAAAATCCTTCTTTGCTTATGCTGTCCTTTTCGTCTTTCAAAATATTATTTACTGTCTCCGTATATTTTACCTCTGCTATAGTAAACAACTCTCCAAGCCAGTTTTGAGTCTATTGTTTTTGCGAAATAAATATTTATATTTAAAAATCCTTTCACTATCTCCCAATTTAAATTTAGGTATTTTAGCTTAAATTTCTTTTAGAAGACATTTTTATGTACAGAATTAGAATTTTGAGCATTTACTTTATTAAGTCTACTGATCTATGTACTTTATTATTAAACTTGTCTATTCAATTTCGAAATAAATTCAACCCTCCTGCACTGAACTCTCAAAATAACTAATTCTTCAGCCACTTCGTTTTAGAGCAGCCGCTTTAGTTGTAAAATACGCATTGAATCAATAAAATCGTTATTGAAAAATGATTTAATATTTTTAACTCCTTTTGGCAGAATAGTCTTAATGGTTTTAATCTAGCTTTATTCTTAAGTGGTACAGAATAAGCCTTTTATAAAGTGTATCAATTAAAGTTAAAATATAATTATAACGCGAATTTCCTTGAGTGTAAGACTGCTTATATATATCATATCGATTTGTAAGGTTTCAATGGTATATCACATAGCATGAGATATTAAAGAGATCGCACGCAGCACGCTGACGTGAGGGAACTGAATTTCCACAGACAAAATTTTAAAACTCAGAATCAGTGTAAAAACAAACATTTATTCCAATTTTTATTGAAATCTGAAAACATTGATTTTTTTGCTGTTCTGTACTCCTGGTTTTATTTACCTGCAATGCTGGGAATACAATTTTGCAAATTATAAGGTTAGGAGTGGGTCCAGTCAGGCTTGAGAGTAGATGTGAGGTTGCTGGGGATGAGAAAAATACACCTACAAATGAATGTCAGGCTTTTTCAATGTAAAACCCCCATAAGACAACGTACTGTGTTTAGTCAATACACATTTTCTTTAATAACTCGGTAAATATTTATGCTAGAATGACGAGAGAGGGCTTAAAACTTTCGCCTCACTAATTCCCATCTTTTTACGTAAATACATTTTACATCCGGGGCTTTTCTGACCCTTTTTGGGCCCAAAAACTCGAAATTTTAAAGATTAATCCCCAAAAAAGGGGTTTAGAGTTTTCCGATTGATTTGCCCAACAAACTTGTCCAACTGATTACAGAAAGGAACGTCCCTACCAAATTTTAAGTAAATCGGACAAAAAATGCGACCGCTAAAGTGCAAACACACACACACACACACACACACACACACATATATATATATAATTTTGAACGACCCCCAAAACGTGTTCAGGGGGTCACGTTAGGAACTTCTATGGTGGTCCCGGGCTTAAGTTTCACCGTGCGGGTCATGCTAATAGTTCACTTTCCTAAGGAAATTCACTAATAAATATATTTATTCATTTATTTAAGGCAATCTTCTTACTGATATTTTAATAAATTTAAAATTAAAAACATCAATAAGTCTCCGAATAAAATAAAATAATTGTATTACTGATTTGATGGTTTTAATTTTAGACATGTGTATAGTTTATACCACCGTTTTCCTGTTCTTCCTTCACCTCTTGCTAATCTGTGACTGACTACTGCTGCATCTGTTACAGAGGTTCCTGGTTGTATATTTGTTTATTGCCAGCATTAAACTTACCAAACGTAAATGTTATAATCTGGCGCACATAACACATTGACCATCACTAATGCCCGTTTAAAACGAATTAACCTTTTATTGTTAAATTGCCATTCCCATTCATGCACTTAAGGTATTCCAGAAATATTCACAGCACCGCTACCATCTTTACCCTCTACCAAATTTCCAATTATCACCTTTAAATTCAGAATTCATATTTAGTATTTAATTGTACTTTGTACAAAAGTATAATGCTTTCTCGTTAAAGTCTGTTCACAAATCGCGTCTTCGTCTAAATTTTTCTCAGCCTTTTCTACATTACTTTTTTATATTAATAACTGATATGTTTGTCTTCGATTTATAACCATCTAATTTAAACCTACGGTCGGGGTTATTATTGCAGTCTGCACTGACCGTGTGCGCAAAACGACTAATACCGGGAGGGATCCCAAGTGACCGCTGTGCGCAAAACGACTAATACCACGAGGGATCCCAAGTGACCGCTGTGCGCAAAACGACTAATACCGCGAGGGATCCCAAGTGACCGCTGTGCGCAAAACGACTAAAACCGCGAGGGATCCCAAGTGACCGCTGTGCGCGAAACGACTAATACCGCGAGGGATCCCAAGTGACCGCTGTGCGCAAAACGACTAATACCGCGAGGGATCCCAAGTGACCGCTGTGCGCAAAACGACTAATACCGCGAGGGATCCCAAGTGACCACTGTGCGCAAAACGACTAATACCGGGAGGGATCCCAAGTGACCGCTGTGCGCAAAACGACTAATACCGCGAGGGATCCCAAGTGACCGCTGTGCGCAAACCGACTAATACCGCGAGGGATCCCAAGTGACCGCTGTGCGCAAAACGACTAATACCGCGAGGGATCCCAAGTGACCGCTGTGCGCAAACCGACTAATACCGTGAGGGATCCCAAGTGACCGCTGTGCGCAAACCGACTAATACCGCGAGGGATCCCAAGTGACCGCTGTGCGCAAAACGACTAATACCGCGAGGGATCCCAAGTGACCGCTGTGCGCAAAACGACTAAAACCGCGAGGGATCCCAAGTGACCGCTGTGCGCAAACTACTAATACCGCGAGGGATCCCAAGTGACCGCTGTGCGCAAAACGACTAATACCGCGAGGGATCCCAAGTGACCGCTGTGCGCAAACGACTAATACCGCGAGGGATCCCAAGTGACCGTTGTGCCCAAAACGAATATGCCCAACGTTATTCATCATTCCTAAACCGTAATGCGAATAAGATGGGATATGGAAAGGGAAGGTAGGAAGCTTATTAAGGTACTTAACCCTCGACCTCTATATGATTTAAAGAACAATAATTTAACAGGAAATAGTTCTTAATAAAGACATTTGCAACATTTCCTTTTTCCAGCTTCATAATGTGCATAATGTAATTTGTTTAACAAAATTAATAGGTTTAAAACGGTGAATAAAGAAAATACAAAATATAAAAGTTGGGTTACGTCCTGTCTTTAAAAGCGGCTATGTTAATATTCGTTGTATAATTTAGCGCCCTAGTGGCTCCAATAAGACTGTTGTAATCTACATTTATTTGTATAGAAGAAAGATTACAATTTACATTTAATATAGTATCCAAATCTTTATAAGAAGATGAATATAAAAAGATAGTTAACATTGTTCATCTAGGTGAGGAAGTTAAATTACACACTTATTCAAACTTTTAAATTACACCAAATAACGAAGTAAATTGTTCAGTTGTATTTTTCAATGTATGCAGTTCTAATGTAGCAGCATTCTTTTTTATGAGCCGACATATAGCTATTTATTATTTATGAATTGCATGTAATATTAAACATTTCTAATATATTAAAGTTATTTTCTTGAAACGGTTTGTATAGAATCGTCTATGGGGATATTTGAGTTCAGATTATTGTAAGTTTACAACAGTCTACAGTAGACTCTAGTTAAAACCAATTTCTGTACTATGCTATGTTTATGAAAAACCTGGAAAATTAAAACAAAGCGATGGTTAAGATATTTGTTTCTTAAAAAGAGGGTTTACTACATGAAGATCTAAACTGCACTTAATTCGTCTAAAGCATCATTAGTGAATTTCCTATGGAAAAGTGAACTATTAGCATGAACCGCACGGTGAAACTTAAGCCCGGGACCAACATAGAAGTTCCTAACATGATCCCCTGAACACGTTTTGGGGGATCGTTCAAAACTATATATATGTGTGTGTGTGTGTGTGTGTGTGTGTGTGTGTGTGTGTGTGTGTGTGTGTGTGTGTGTGTGTGTGTGTGTGTGTGTGTGTGTGTGTGTGTGTGTGTATGCACTCTAGCGGTCGCATTTTTTGTCCGATTTACTTAAAATTTGGTAGGGATGTTCCTTTCTATAATCAGTTGGACAAGTTCGTTGGGCAAAAGAATCGGAAAACTCTAATCCCCCTTATTGGGGATTACTTTTTCAAATTTCGAGTTTTTGGGCCCAAAAAGGGTCAGAAAAGCCCCGGACGTAAAATAAATGCTTGTATTAAGATGGGAATTAGTGAGGCGAAAGTTTTAAGCCCTCCCTCGTCATTCTAGCATAAATATTTACCTAGTTATTAAAGAAAACGCATATCGGCTAAACACAGTACGTTGTCTTATGGGGTTTTACATTAGAAAAGCATGTTATTCATTTGTTGGTGTATTTGTATCATCCCCAGCAACTTCGCACCTACTTTTAAGCCTGACTGGACCTTCTCCTAACCTTATAAGGCGCAAAATTATATTCCTAACATTGCAGGTAAATTAAACCAGGAGCATCAGAACAGCCAAAAAATCAATGTTTTCAGATTTCATTAAAATTGCAAAAAATGTATGTTTTTACACTTGTTTTGAGTTTCAAAGTGTTGTACCTATGTGGAAATTCACTTTCCTTACGTCAGCGTGCCGTGTGCGAACTCGTTTGTTATAGTATACTAAAGCATTAATTTAACTACGACTATTATGCCTGCAGCATATAAGAAACACAAGAAGTTTTGACCCCGAGTACGCTATATTTGAATCGTGGCTCGTCGAGCTCTGGGTTCGTTCTTTGATCTAGATCGCAGTCTTGACTCGGTAATGCATTTGGGATGCGCCAACGGCTAATTGCACGTCACCACTATTATACGATAATTTCTGCTTGTCTGTTGGCAGAATTTTTGGCTGCTTTCCCCTAATCCATCCCTCGAGCTATTTTTGAAACAGTTATAAAACACCTATTTCTCCCATTACTCGAGTTTTCCAAGTCTCTTGGCTATTCTAAACGTTCTAACGTTCACTTACATTATTTTCTCTTTATATTCAAGATTCAAGATGTTTATTTTCCATATGATACATTTGTTCGTACATTGGAAATTGTCAGAATTGTTTATATGTTAGAAACATTTGTCAAGATAGTTTTAAATAGTTACAAATAAATTGCAATTAACTACAAGTTAGTCATGGAAGTGGATTTTATGGGCGGACTTGGGAGAGAACAAACAAAAACAAAGAAACAATGGAAATGTGAGGAAGGCACAGATTAGTTGGGCCTGTCTTAAAGAATCTTAATTTCAGAGGTGGTTAGTTCAAAAACCTCAGTCAGTGAATAGAACGGGTTTAAAGCTAACCACTTATAAATAACATTTTTAAATTTAACATATTTCATTGTGAGCAAATTTCCAGGCAGTTTATTAAGACATTTCATCCCAAGCGTTCTATGACTTGATTTAGTTCTTTCCAGTCTAACATATGGAATGTCTAGTTTATTTTTGAACCGTGTATTTCTGCTGTGTACATCAGCTCTAAGTGCATATGATTGGTAATTCTTAAAACTAAATAACAAAATATTATAGATATATAAATTAATAACAGTCAAAATTTCATAGTTTAATAAAAATGGGTTATAGTGTTCTTGTTGGTTTACATTTGCAATTATTCTTAATACTTTCTTTTGAATTACTAGAACTCTTTTTACATGTGCACTGTTGCCCCAGAAAATTATTCCATAACTCAGTGCCGATTGGAAAAGCGCAAAGTACGCAGATCTCAGGTAGCCAATGGGTATGAGGTCTCTTAGTCTCCGGAACAGGTAAGTCAGCCTACTTAGTTTTTTACATAGATGGTCAATGTGCTGCGACCATGATAAATGTTGGTCTATAGTTACCCCTAAGAATTTGACCTAGTAGCACATTTGGTAATTTAAGCGTTGTTTTTTATACAAACGAAGTGTATAATTAAGTTGACAACAAACAATCTAAATAATTGTTTCAATTGACGTTCAATGTTTAAATTTCACTGGATATATCAATGGGTATGCCTGAAATCTGTACTTAAAACGAGGGAATATGATATGTTGTAAATGAAATTATGTTATTTTAAAGACATTTTGCACAAATGTTTGAAACTGGGAATATTTTTTAAAAGTTCGATTACACATGTATTGGATTAAATAAAACAGGGGGTTATCCCGACAAATCTTTTACTGTCTTTTCGTTTTACATGTTTTTGCTTGTTCTCCAGAACCTAATTTTCCCTCCAAAAGGACCATTTAAGCAGGAAATTATTAATTGAGAAAAATAATTAGGAATTCTATGAGAATGCGGGTTTACTGTGCGGAAGTATTTAAGAGTTAGTTGGAACCTCATTATAACTAAATACTGAACGGAAAAGGCATGTGTATTCAAACTCACATCCTGAAATTCTATAGTCACAAAAACTTATAGGAAAACGAAAACAGAAACACCTTTACAACTTGTTACTAAACACTAACATTGTTGCCAACCAATAAAGAATAAATCCTCCCAGCAGTAACCGCAAACTGGCCGTTACATCTACACAAATTCACACTGATGGTTCAATTTGCTGGAGGAAGACGAGCCAAATGAGCTGTGGGAATAAAACTTAACGATGGTGAGTAAAAATCCCGACTTCTGTCCCATATTCATACTTAGAACTCTTGTACGTTACTACTTTAAGTTACTACCTTAAGCTACGCCTTTAGATGTTTTGGGCTTAGTTACATATTATCGGATGACTCAATTGTACGGTCGTGCTGGCCTCGTACTCAAGCCGCGCTAGTGTCCACAGCTCGGGACCGTGCCATCGTTGAGTGGGCAATACCACCGGCTTTATCGAGTCAATACCCATTTAAGCTCATATTCAAAATGGGCGGAATGGCAGAACGTTGCCAAATAATTAATTTTTAGTAAAAACTGGGGCTTTCTTAAGGCCTTTCACGATGCTAATGAAATGTTCGGTGCCTTCAATAGTCGACTGAATTATAATAACCTACCGCTCACCTTTCAAAGCCATTCGGGTGTGTTGGCCAAAGACTTCTATTGTGAAGTTGAACCGATCCAGCAAGGTACTTGGGAACGGTAGGTTGAGTAATATTCAAAAGCAAATATACTTCGTAGTGTTGTGTGACGTACATCCTGTTTAATTGTAACAACACGTATCATGATAGTGTTATCAAAGCACAGCCTCAAAAAGGGTTTTAACAAGGCATATTTAGGCTTCGTGAATCCTCACTTTCTTATCGTATAGTATATTTGTGTAGGGCGGTTGTTTGTAAACAATGACAATCGTAAGAACAGCGTTTCGAATCATGACATGGCTGAGATTTAGAACATTTCGTAGGATCTTCAAGATGAGTCTTTTGAACCTGGGCATGCCTGTGTATATCTCCAAAACATTATTTTTCTGTAAACGCAAGCGCTCACCATCTTTAAGTACATCATGTTAATAAAGATTTTAGATGTAAATTTCGAGATCTGATACATTCAATCGTCGATCCGATACAGTTCCATTGACTGGTTTGTATACCATGCGACGCGGCGTAAGAGTTACCAGTGTTCCTTGGGGCATCATGGTGCGACGTTTAACAAGGGTTAGCGCCATAGAATAACAATGAGATGTTGGTTGACTTGGTTGAATATTCTTAGATCAGTCAAACATTGTAATACTACAATTATATGTAACTCCAGTTAACAAGGTCAAGATTATGACTCAGTTTATATCTGTAAATGACGAAGCCACGGTGCAGTACAAACTGGGGGAGCCAATTACTGCGTTCATCAAGCGGCCCGCGGGCGCGGCCAGTTGTCAGATGAAGCGAGCGCACATCGCTGCGGATGAAGTGTCGCCCCGTGTTCGCACGCCCGCATTGTTGCGCCTGACGCTTCTGCGTTGCATGACATCTGCATTCTTCACTTTTTAGATTCAGCAAACAATCAGCATTGTTTAACATATATTTCGTAGCATAAACAATCGTCATTACTCACATTACCCGCGTAGTACTTTGTGGCATCAGTTTGCTATTTCTTTTAAGAAGGGTCTTTTCGTCCCCCCTCTAAAACTGTACTAGCAGCCACCCTTTACGCATTTTGAACCACAGGCGACAAGTCATCTACAAACAAAATATGTTTTGCTTCATTCAGAATAATTATACACATATCTGTTTATGGCGGAGTGGGGTGTGGAGACGCCCCTTATCATAAGGTGGCATAAGACGCCACATCATCTAAGGTGTCTACTGAACGATCCTAATCATCATTTCTCGTAATAAATCCCATAATGGCGGAATTACGAGATTACAAACTAATAGCTTTACGGGCTCCCTCCTTAGTTTTACGGTATTAAAAATAGACGCTACTGTTAAAAGGAATAAAGGATCTAGTAAAGCTGACAAAGACGGATCTAAGAGAGGTTTTACTGAAGAAGTGCTCAACTATAGATTACATTTATTAATAAGAGAAACGCCTAAACATTTATGAAATAAAAACTTTAAATGGATTATTAATCAAATCACTTTCCGTGGTTTTTTGGTCAAGTTTACTCATTGTTACCATTGGAACAACCAAACCAAGGTACTAAAAAAATAATTTTACACAAATACACCTCTATGCATATAAATCCAAAATTTTTGATTGGAAATAAAGCAATACTTACCGTACCACATGTGACCATAACATCATGGTGTGGTTAGTAACGTAAAGGTATGGGTCGGCACTGACCCACCAAAGCCCAGCGTTAGATAACGGATCCATACGCCACTGTGCTGAAGCTAAATTATACTCGAGTAATTAATTGCACTCAATTTACGTAAGTAAAATGTATTTTTAGCGAATTTCTCCTATAGGGAAGAAGCTATTACCGTAGGTCTCATGGTAAGACTTAAGCCCGAGACCATGATAACTTTTTGTTTTGATGTCCCCAGATGACCAAAACACTATTGTTCAAATTTATATATATGTATATATATATCTATATATATATATATATCTATATATGTGTCCGTGAATGCGATAACTTGAGTAAAAAACGTCCGATTTCGATGAAATTTGGCTCAAATGTGTAAACTGACATTTATGACTTTAAGTTCGAAAACCAGAAAAATCGGACCATGGGAAGGGGGGTTTATGGGGGTTTTAAATTTTCCAAAAATCAGTTTTTTGCATTTTTTACCCTAAAATTTTTAAAACACTTAATTTTTGTTTAGACCATGTTATAGAGCTTAAAAAAAAACAAATAATATGGTATTTTGAATTATTAACCTAGGTTAAGTGGTTGCGGAAAAAATCCAAAAAACATGCTCATAAAATCTCCCATGTTAATCTTATGGGAAAACAGTTTTTGGCTTTTGTTCAGTTAATTTTACTTTAAACTTCACATTTTCTTTTACCAATCACTTCAGCTCCACAAAACAATCATTTTGGTGTTTAAATTGTGATTCTACGTCAAACCGTTGCAGAGATATTCAAAGTGCTAAACACAGTACGTTGTCCAATGTTATCCTTATGGAGAATAAATAAAATTTGATATCTTGATTATTTATGAATGTATATTGATGAAATTTGGTATGTGGCTTCATGTTGTACTGGTATATTGATAATTGCACAAAAAATAAATGTTTTGTTGATTGTCCCCGTAGCAGCTAACCTGCATACTCAGCCCTAATGTTATTCTTATGGAGAATAAGTAAAGTTTTATATCTCCCTTAATTATGAACATAAATTAATAAAACATGGTAAGTAGCTTCACCTGGTTCAGTTATATTGATAATTGCATAAAAACTCATTTCTTATCTTCCTCGTTGCAGCAAACCTGCGTACTCAGTCCTAATGTTATTCTTATGGGGAATAAATAAAATGTAATAAATCACTAATTTATGAATGTATTTTTGTCAAAATTGGTGAGTGGCTTTATGTACTAGTGAGAAACATATCAATGCATTGGAAATTCGCTGAGTACGCAGGTTTGCTGCGACGGGAGGTATTACCTATTATACACTATTTACAACGTCAAACACCCTAACTTTTGTTCAATGTTTACCACAAACATGATAATCTTGTCCATAACCAGGCACAGGGCACAGCGATGGTTCTCCAAGCATGGTGTGCATAAAAATACACCTTAGATGCACTTTTCAATCGTACATTTTGATTATTAACACTTTTTTTGTAAAATGACATGTTTAACATTAAAATAAGGTTACATTACCTCCGTCGTCAGCTTTAAAACAATCCAAATGGACGACCGTGGTTTCGGAAGACGAAATACTCCCATCATCAGGTTGAATTAAATTAGAAAAGTTCACATTTTCTGTCGTCAAAAGTTAAAATATTCACAAAACACACACTCCAGTACGAACGAAAAAACATCTAAACAAAGTGCACTGACGAGTACCGGCCGGTAGGTGATCGCCGACACAGTGCACTTTGTTTAGATGTTTTTTCGTTCGTACTGGAGTGTGTGTTTTGTGAATATTTTAACTTTTGACGACAGACAATGTCAACTTTTTTAATTGCATTCAATCTGATGATGGAAGTATTTTGGCTACCGAAACCGCGGTCGTCCATTTGGAGTGTTTTAAAGCTGAAGACGGAGGTGAAGTAACCTTATTTTATTGTTTATCAGCTTTGGAGGCTATTCAACCATTAATATGTTTAACATTGTTGTATGATTCTTGCATTGAATTATTAGCCTCGGCTATCGCCTACATGGGAGGCCCTTTTCTGGCTTTTTCCTCAGTTTTATTGTAACCTGAAGAACATTTTGTTCTTCCTTGGAGTTTTTTATTTTGCAGCAGTCCATTTTGTTAATCTTCATTAAGTTTTCATCTTTAAATATCTTAATATTATTTTAATTTAAAACTGCTTTATACAGATAACAATGAACCGAATTAGTTGTGATTGTGTTTCTATTTTGAAGTACAAGCGTGAGAACAGCTATTTTTGTCATGAAGTCACTATGATTAAACTTAGTTAGTCAATTGCTTTGTTAGCAGTTGCGTTTTCTAGGTTCAGGATTATTAGTCCAACTGTCATTATAAGATGTATCCGACATTTAGAGCCACTAGTTTGAATAGGCCCTTCAAGTTTGTGAAATTTAGGTATTGTTTTCAGTTAGAAATAATTACTTTGTTTGTCAACAATTAATTTTTCTGCAATATAACCCCACCTAATGAATCATAATGGAAGAATTTTATTGCTACATTTTGGAGCAAACTCCAATTACTCCTTTTGCCACCATTTAGACTGTTTGTCATTTACTGGAATAACAAGGCATTTTTTTCTTTGATATTCCAATCAAGTCCGTAATCAGTTTGTAATTATGTTTTATTTAAATTTATTTGTGTTCGAGTTTAAACTATATTTGATAAAGACCCGTATTTTTAGCACGTATACCGCAAGGTTACGACCGCAAAAACCAGGCCCATGCAGGGGTTCGTAAAACAAACCAGTCTAGATTACGACGCAAAATAACATCAGAGAATATGTCAATCAGTCTTGATAGCTTTTAACTGAATAGCCTTCACTGCCCCGAATTTCGTCCCCCACTCTACCGTCGCCAACTCTAGGCGAGGGCTTCCAACCCCACTGGCAGTGGCGTAACTGCCGGGCCTGCAGAGCCCGCGGTGCGGGGTGGCCCACGGGCCCACGGGGCCCGCAAACCGAATCGGCGGGGCCCGCGGGCCGAGGGAAAAGCTGTGGTGGGTCCGTAAAATGGCATGAAATTATTATATTTAATATTTAATTTTCAAAATAACAATAATTTTAGTCAAATTTTAAGAATTTATTTATATTTAGCCTAATAGATCTTTCATTCGTTGTGATTAGTGTTTAATAAATGAAACACTTTAAAACTGCACTAAGGTTTATTATTTTAATTTTCCTCAATTCTAATTACCTTAAAAGTAAAATTTAAAGTGAGCTATTTTAACAAATAGTTCCTAATTTTGCACAGCAATTTTAAAACTGTTGTTAGTAGTGTCAGTAACGTTTTTGAAGATGAATCAGCTAGGATAGTGATAAATGATAACTCGGGGGCTCATGATAAGATCCTTTTCAAACCCTCGAAGTACAACCGTAAACGCTATAGCGGTCATTTCACTCCAAACTGAATATAAATCCACTCCAAATACCTTTTCCACATTTGGACAGGAACAGAACGAATTGCTGACCTGGTATCTGGACGTCTGTCTTCACGTTTTGACTCGACACTTGTCGGCTTAATTTTTAGGTATTTTGTGATACATTTACTTGATGAAACTATCAAAAACTTTATAGCTAGCCTAAATTAAAACCTTTTGGGCGTTATTAAATCACTAACACTATACAATGCTGCAGGCTGGAATTGACTGAAGTTATGTATTTGGAGTTTAGGAAACGTCTGGGTCATGCAACCTTATCCCAGAATCTAGAATAATAGATAGGGATAGGGTGAAACCGTACGATTATGACAAATGGGGGGGGGGACTGAAAATAATTTTGCGGGGGGCCCAAAAAAATCAGTTTCGCCACTGCCCCCTGGAAAAATATTTTGACTTACAGAGAAGGAATCAGAGGTAGCATCCCATATTGAACGGCATGGGTGTCTACTGCGGCTGTATATATGTCTATCACACTTCACTGTACTGCTTCAGCAGACTCAAGCTCTCACAGAATACATTTCCCGTCAAACTAATATCTACTTAATTTTTGTCCAGTGACTGACTCGCGTACAATGTGTATTGTTGCACTTTAATCATTTAGAAAATCGCCAAAGCGGTTTTACACCGCATCGATGCGTTACAATTATTGTCATTTTAATGTTTAACATCAACAATCGTTACGAGTCCAAATCAGTTACTACTGGTAAAACGCAGACCGAATACGACATCGAATTGGAACGTGTTCCTAAACAAATCAAAAGCTACATTTTATTTACCGGGTTACTGCTTTTACAAGCATAACTGCTAATCTGGAAGTAATAATGTAATGTAACTCGGACTGGTTTGCTAAACACGATGTTCTGTGAATGGCTAGTACCGGCTCCTGGCTGACGGTCGCCTCGGATGATGGGATCCAGATGTCACGCACACACGCACACACGCACACACTCTCACACTCGCACACGCACACCCAGCTATAGCACATGGTCTGGCTTATTATAATCGTATCCTTTTACCTTTCTGTTTTATAAGAGCACACGATAATTATATCAACAGTTTGCTTTGCACCACTTTGTACTCCAACATTAGTCTTAAGTATTTAACCCTTCTTGGCACTTGTAGACTGTAATGGTTGAATGTGGATTTAATTGGCGTTCTGTCAAGTCGAACTTTTTGCAGAATGTTTGCTCCTCTGTCTATAACACGATTAGAGTCATTCGTCTTCAAACAGCGAACCGAACACGTCTTTTCGCTTTATACGTTTTTGGGTAACGGATAAATCTATATCTAACTAAGTATTTCATTTCCAGTTTCTATGTGTATAATAATACATTATCTAGAGTTTTTAGACAAAACTATACCAAAAGCCACAGTATGATACGTAAATAAAACAATATTCAATCTAAAAAATATTAATTTTTCAAATAAATGTTAAAGCAAGGTTAGAAAACGTATTTCATCTTCATTAGCGGTGAAAATAAACCAAGACGGGCTTTCATTCGATAAACCGAGAAACCCAATTGTCCCACATACTCCAGACAACTATGTGGTAAAAATCGAGTTTAAAAGTCAAGTTTAAAAAAGGTGATTGCGTTAATTTCATTAAACTGGACGTTAACTGTGGTTACATGAGGTGGAATCTTGTTAAAGATCATATATCCCAGAAGAATAATTCTGCACATTAATAATCTATATTATTATAAAGGAGAGGTGGTTTCTGTCTGTCTGTCTGTCTGATGTTCCGGGTGAACGCAAAAACTACTGAACCGACTGGGCTGAAACTTTACACAAAGGTAGGTCTTGAACCCATGCGACACATAGGCCAATTCACTTCCTTAAAATCCCCTCGGGCTACGACCCGTGAACGTCCTAAGTTTCAATGTTTACATTTCAGAAAAAAGTAAACATTCAGAAACTGTACTGCGAACAGCTGTGGATACTTCCTTTTGACAGCTTAAAGAGCAGAAGCAAGAACAGCTGTTTCAAGCTATCTAAAATGCAAATTGCATTGACTAAAGAACGGGTAAAGAAAACACCTGTGCGAAGAACGGGTACATCAGCTAGTACAGAAATAAAACGATCATTCAATTAGTCTTATTATATTATATTGGTGAATACACCAATTGTAAAAATATTTGCTTAAACAAAAATTTATCAGACGGTATTATTTCAATAAACACCTGTCTGATGTTGTTATTGTAATATAATCTCCGTAAACTAATTACGTCAGTCAAAGGGGAGAGGATCATTCTTACACCTTATCCCGCAGGAGGATTTAGCCACGAAGACATGGGCATCAACATCATTTAACGTTATTGACGATTCATAGCTTTATACGGTTTATATTCCATTGGCGATTTTTGTTACGTTTACAAATAAATGTATTAGGTTCCGTCGACTTTCAATGGAGCTACGATAACAGTTTATATATAAATGCATTACATCGTAGGTTCCTGGACTTGTCATAGAACCGCGGTAACGACCAATCGTCGAATTAGGTTTTGAGTTGTTTTTGAACTAGACTGTACTTAAGCCTAATTTAGACCCTATCGCATGGGTGAACACTGACCGCGTTACCAATCAAGTTGTCCCCCAAACCAATAAATACAAAAAAATAATACATATTCAGTTCAATTCAATTCAAAATTCTTTATTCATAGGAAGTACACAGAGTATACATTGAATAGTGTCAAGTGTCTTTTCTTACATCTAATACATATTTGCAACAAATTAAATCAAACCTATTGTTATTTAATCACATTTTTACACTATAAGGTTATTATATTTTCCCCGATGCTCAGGGAAACTTGCTCGTGTTCATAGAGGGTACATAGAACTTCTCGTGGTACATAGAAGGTACCATACATTTCTAGATAAATCCCACACAACCAGTTCATAATATTCACATAATGTAAAAAGTTCAGAAAAACGTGTTAGCTCTTGCTAGCGGTTGACGTAGAGCGACTGTGTAAACCGCTGTTATACTCGAAAGTAGTGTGTGAATTGTAGCTACCTCTCAAAGTAGTGTGTGAATTGTAGCTACCTCCCAAAGTAGTGTGTGAATTGTAGCTACCTCCCAAAGTAGTGTGTGAATTGTAGCTACCTCCCAAAGTAGTGTGTGAATTGTAGCTACCTCCCAAAGTAGTGTGTGAATTGTAGCTACCTCCCAAAGTAGTGTGTGAATTGTAGCTACCTCCCAAAGTAGTGTGTGAATTGTAGCTACCTCCCAAAGTAGTGTGTGAATTGTAGCTACCTCCCAAAGTAGTGTGTGAATTGTAGCTACCTCCCAAAGTAGTGTGTGAATTGTAGCTACCTCCCAAAGTAGTGTGTGAATTGTAGCTACCTCCCAAAGTAGTGTGTGAATTGTAGCTACCTCGCGAAACGAACTCATTTGCTGATACATTTTTCGAACATGTAAAACTGAAGATCATCAATTCTGTAGTTTTTCCAAAATAGTAGTTAGTTTGCAGTGACCAGCCATCTTCTCGGCCAGTGGCCCTGACCGCGCTAACCTGTTTGAGTGTCGGTTGCCTGCTGCCACCAAGAGAGGACACCCAGTCATTGGTCCTCGGCTTACCTGGGCCGCCATGTTGTGACGTCACCTCAGCCCAAATTATTGTTTCCTGTCCGTTCCACCCACACGCAATGGCAATGCCTCGCGGTCGGCTGCTAGCTTGATGTCGCCGCCGCTCTGTTCCCCGTTGCCGCGCCCGACTATATTGCAGTACTGCCGCAGCAATTAGAAGGGTTTCTAACAGAGTTTACAAGATTATGATCTACAATAGACAAGCCACTGGAATCCACTGGAACTGACACTGCCAGAGGTTCCAGAGGTTTTGCTTCGCCAGAGGTTTTCGCTTCTCCAAACCAAACTAAGAACATTTTTCGTCTTCTTCTCCAGGCCAATGTCAAAGTTTTGATTATATCAAATCTTGATTCGTTACTGATATTAAGGAACAATAATCACTTAGCAATTCGAGCTAGTTGCATGGTTGGTTATACTACAAGTAATGCTCGTCAAATAATATCCAAATTATTAAATATTTGCGGTTAATTACGCGTAATATAAAATGTTGCACACTGGAATTGCAACCTATTGTTTTGTTCTGTTACATGGTGCATGAACCAATAGATTAGAAATAATAGATTGAAGAGGAACGGAAATTGAACTTTAACTTTGATCTTGTGGGAGATATAAAATAAAATCAAAAATATGTATTTCCATACAAAAGTCGCGCTGGACATTGTAAATGAAAATACGGAAATGATACCACACAAAACAAGTACCAGTATTACAGACAAATGATATTACCAAAAGTAGTTTTAAATTTAATTTATATATTTTAAATATAAAATTGACACAATATGTCAATTTTTATTGAAATCGCACACACTTCATTCCTTCATTAAGAGTTTTATATTAGGAAATATACTAAATAATAGACTAACAAAATATAGAAGAACTATATCTCAGCAAGATAACAATTACCGACGAAATATATGGAATCAGTTCACTCGCAATTAAATTGGCAGATAGGACCGCGATGTAAGACGTGTTAGGGGGAGGGCCGGGGTCAGACACACAAAGGAATTTACTCCCCCCCCCCAAGACAGGTGAGGGCGGTTGCCCCTGGATACCGGTTAACAGGTCGTAAACATAAGCACTTGAAACTTACGGACAAACGTTTGCCCAAACTTTATTTGGCGATTTCTGAATAGAAATAGACATGTCCAAAATTGCCATTATTGATGTTCAAGGCGGAAAAATTTGTTTAGGCTTACAATTGCCCAATAATTAATTTTTATAATTATTAAACTATTATAAAATTATCTAGCGTTACTGTGAAATTATGCGGATGAATTGTATTTGTTTCTTATAAGAGGCGTATAATTAATTTGTTCGTCACATTTACTAGATTGGCACAACTAGTTGCCAATAACCTGATTACTTGACTAGTTCGTTAACCTGATTTCAGTTTAAAATAAATCAACATACACAGCTTATCGACTTAAAAAAAATAATGCAATAGACTATAATAGACAAGTTTATACTGTTTATCCCCATGATGAAGATTTGACCAAAACCCCGATATTTTACATCAGATATACTTACCAAAACCTCTCATTTAATTCAAGTTTGTGGTGGTTGTGGTTTCTCTAGTCTCTTGTTTGGTTTAGCTTCATGTAAACAATTGACGGTCAACTTGATTTTGATACATGGCCTTCTACATCGCGACAGTTTTGAAATTTAATTTAGAACAGATACCGAATCTAAATCGCAGCAGATTTTGGTTTCCTATATGATTGTTTCAGATCAAAGTTCTTATTAAGCTTTGAAGTCCCACTGATGAGATCTATTGTGCCAATATTTTGGCATCATTTCCAATGCTAGCGTATGGTATAACCTCACTACGACACGAAGCATCTTAATGAATTTAATCAAAATACACTTGCAGGTTTGCTGCAACGGGGACGAATAAAATCAGCGACTAAAGCGGCGACCATCCCCATAAGTGTCTCCCAAATTTATTGAAAAATACAGTAAAAGAGATATAAAACTTTATTTACTCCCCGTAAGAATAACATTAGACATCATATTCATACCTCATTAAATAGTATTGTGTTTGCAAATTTGATGCTGCAGAGGTATTTTTTTCTGACAAGGTTATTAACATATCACAACCAGATTAAGCTGCATACCAAGTGTTATAAATATATGTTCATAAACAAGCAAGATTAAAAATTGTACTTATTCTGCATAACAATAGCATTGCGGGCAACGTACTGTGTTTTGCACTTTAAATATCTCAGTAACCAATTGACGCAGAGCGATTATTCTACATTTACATATGTTTAAAGCTGAATCCAGAGATGTAAATAAAACTTAATTTTATAATAAAGTCTTTGTAAAAATATCGGGGTGTAAAACCCTCAAATCCTGCCCCCATTTTTTATGGTACCATATGGACGGCTATCATGATCTTGGGGGCTTAAGTCTACGGTAAGTTTCTTCCCTTATTGGGGAAATTCGCAAAAAAATTACCTATCTCAGAATTGAATATGAAACTGTACAGTTTCTCTTCACTTGATTAGTTCAGCCCATTTAAAAATGAGAAAAACTAAAACAATTCGATTGCAAAGTAAATATTAAAATAATTAACGAGTTCAGGGATAATTTGCGATTCACTCTTCCATCTAACACTCAAAAACAAATTCACAGCTAATAATAAAATTCTCTCACTATGAAACGGATGGCCGTTTAGTTGGTGACGCAGCATTTCCGGCAGTTGATGGTAAAAGGTGAAATGAAGAGAGGTGCGCAGTGAACGCGCCAATAATAAACGCTTCTTGAGCGCGCTCCAACCCATTTGTGATATCCTGTCAAAATATATCAGCCAAAACACAATTAACCCCGATTTTTGGGCCGTCATGTCAAAGCTTTGTTGGCCGCGCCGCGCCAGCCACTCGCTTCCATTGTAGCTGTAATTGTTATAATGATTTAGATTCTTGTTACTTTCAATTAACCACCAGATTGTTACAATTGTTGCGTTTTCTTTGTGTTTGCTGATGTTTCATCCTTCGGGGGATTAAGTGTGTTTCGATTACGGTATTTCGTTCCATTCCAAAAATTAGTTTACATCCAAATTTGGATAGCGAATTAGTATCCATTTATTAATTTTTAATACAAAGATGTATCTCAGGGGTAGTCGGTTTTCGACTACAAGGGAGGCCCTTCTCTGGCTTGCCCAGAGGAGGGCTGGTGACCCCGGGGTACCCTAGCCTAACTGTGAGACTTCTTACACTCACAGTCCTTCCAAAAGCTAAGGCCTGTCTTCCATCTAATAGGTCTTAGCCCGCTTTCTTTTTTTCTTGTCTGGGCTATTCTTGCCCGCCTTTTCTTTTCCTCGACCCCATCTGGGTGTCTTTTATATCTTTTTTCTTCCGATTGGCACTCCTTGTAGGCTCCCTGGGAATGTTCCTTAACCAATCCGGTTTGTCACTGGGCTGGAGCGGGGGCTGTTGTGAGCTTGCTCTACAGAGGGGAGTGTCTGAGGCTAGCCACTTCGGTGTCGGACCAGCATTGCCACGGGTGACCCCCGGCATGTCAGGTTACCGGTGCCGGGCAAACGGAGGCCAGGCCTCAGGGAACTGTGGTAGGGGTGAAGTCTCCGAGGGTATACCCGTTCCTGGCTACTCCGGGCCACCCCTTGCCGCAAGATGCGCTAGTGACATAAATGAATGGAGACCACCGGCAAATCAAATCGAGACTGAGCAGGGCATTGGGAACCCATTTGCCCGTAGCTCTAGACTATCAAGGTCGTCACCTGCGACCAAGATGTCTCGAAAGGTCCCAGTTGGGGCATTGACAACTTCACTCCCAACTGTGCCCTTCAAGGAGGGCGAGAGCGTTTCGGCGTCTTGAGAGCAGAAAGATAGGGGAAGAAGTGATCCCTCCGGAGACCCTCGAACCGGTGAACAAGGGCGTCCCTACAAGGAATAGCCCTTTGCGTGCCCTTTCGAGGTAGGCCTTCTGCGACAGCAGCAGGACGACGAGGCCGACGAGGCACCGCTGCTAAAGGAGATGGAGGACTTGGCAAAGAAGATTATGGCTACCCTTAAAGTCCAGAAAAATGTTAATCAAGGCATAAAATTTTGCCTGCCTTAATTGGAGGATCGGCTCGCTGAATTTTTATTGTGCCAAAATATAAAGGCGCAGGCCGTCTCTCAGGAGAGGAAGGTCGATGACCAAGCGTTCTCCGAGAGAGCGGCCAGAAAGGAGCCTGGTCTTCGCAAACCTCTCCTCAGGAGTCCAGCGTCCCTGTTCCGGCGAAAAATATTCCTGCCCCTGGTGAGACCACTCCAACCACGTTGACCCCTGTTGCAGCAAGCAACGAGAAGTCTTGACAAACCGAAGGTAGCTTCTCAGGGGGAGTGAAAGACACAGCTTACCAGAAAGAATAAACAAAGGAGGCAAGCGGAAGAAGCCCTCAGGAACCGGCAGCCAAGGTCCAGGCGGCTACGTAGCAGCGCCATACAACCATAACTGTACAACCAAAAACCCCAGGCCGAAAAATTCCAGGTCAGAGGCGATTCTGATCAATACCTACAGGAGGAAATCTTTCGCCAATGTCCTGAGCCAGATCAAGACCAATGCCAAGCTGGGGCAGACGGAGGCTGTAATTAAGTCCATCTGGCGTACCAAGAACGGGGATGTTCTCCCCGAACTGGGAGGTTCTAAGGACAAGGCCGGATTTGTCGCCGTTCTAACAAGCGCTCTCGGGGACAAAGGGTGTATTCAGGCACGCGATCCCAAGTCCTCAATTGAAATCCGGGACCTCGACGGGCTTTCTTCAGAAATTAAAGTAATCGAGACGATCAAAAAGCCGTCCCTGATCTGTCAGGGGAAGCAGGAGCGGTGAAGATCTGGCTGAACAACCTAAACTGGGGCCAGCAACTGGCTAGCGGTCACCGAAATGGGCGAGAGGCATCGCCAACAAGCTGCTGAGTCCAGCGTTTGAGGGTTGGATGGGTCAGTTGCAGGCTCAGACAGAGGGTGGTTGTCCCGCGTTGTTTCCGCTGCCTTGGTTATGGTCCCTCCTCCCGAAACTGCAAGGGGCCCGACCGAAGTAATAATAGACGTCAGAGCGGTGACGAAGGTCACAAGAGGAAGGATTAATGTATTTGACGAAACCTATTGTAATTTTTGTAAATTACCTAACAATGAATAAACTTGTCTATTGTCTTGTCTGTCTATTGATTGTACCTCAAGTCTCTCCTGTTTCCTCTGCAAGGAGAAGGGTCTCGAAGGAAACGCCCTGGGGCACTTACCTGGCTCTGGACAGTGCAGTAAGTTCAAGGTTGCACTCGAACAGTCAGAAGGTAGGGCCAGTAATCCGCGTCCTACAGTGCAGTATTCAGAGATCCAGGGTTGGTGATGCGCTTTTGAATCATTGCCCAAAAACTCGGTATTGACGCGTTCCTGATCAGCGAACCGGACCAAGACAGGGATTCAAATTCTTGGTTTCCCGACAGTCTCGGTACTGCTGCCTTCTGGGCGCGTAACAGACAAGAAGCACCAGTGCGAAGTCATGGTCGGTATAGGGATGTCACCTTCTACAGTTGCTACCTCACCTCCAACGAGGCCGTCCAAGACTTCCGCGATAAGATTGGCCGCTTGGAAGAGAGCGTGCTCGACACCGCTGGGCACATCATCGTTGGCAGTGACTTCAACGCTAGGGCTGTCAAGTGGGGAATACCCTCTAACAACTCCTGGGGGAAATACATCCTGGACCTCGCCGCCAGGGCCGGCTCGTCGTCCTCGAGGGCGTCACGCCAACTTTACGGCGCCCCGGGCAGAGGGGCACGATCCCTGACATAAAACTTGCGTCTGAGTAGCTTCTGTTGAGGATTTCTGACTGGAGAGTGGTGGAGGATTACACGGGCGGTGACCACCAATTTATTGTATTAAATATTCATGGCGGACAGCTAGAGTAGGGAAGAGCCACGCCGATAGAACAAAAATAAGCTGGACGTGGTCAAGTTCACCCAAGTCATCTTACGGGGAGCGCAAGAGGATCCTGCAGAACCTGGTGAGGCTAACACCAAAGCATCAGTAAAATCTGCGATGGAACCGGTTGTCTCGGCCTGTGACCAGTCTGTGCCGAGCAGGAAACCTCGGCGCGACAAGCAACCCGTATACTGGTGGACCGAAGAGATCGCGGAACTCCGCAGAGCCAGACGAGCCGCCACAATTGGTAAAAGGTTGGTCAATATTTTCTGGTCAACCTGTATAGGTAAACCAATTATTACTTAAAATATGACTCACAATTGAGAAACTGAAGAAACTTTGTTATGTAGTGTAACAAAAATAATTGTAACTATAATAACAGTATCAAGATGAATAAATAGTACCAGAAACAGTGTCAGAGATCACAAGTTAGACAAAGGTTTGGGCCATAGCGTCGTCATATACGTGACTGTTGTGATTTCCACTTCTTCGTTCGTCAGTAGAGACTGGCTAAAGACATACAAAGCCGAACGTAAACTTATATATTACCATTGTAATTTTAATTATAATAAAGTTATCAGTTGTGAAATTAAGATAGTGATTCCTTAATCGATTGGAAAGATTCCTTAAAATATTGTACAAAAGCAGGGGTTTCTGCATGTTACATAGCTGAAGTTATTTTTTTAAATTTATTGTTCCATACCAAACGGAAGGAATCCAAATAGTTTGTGTACCTGATATAACTGGTAAGAGGTCATCAAACCACATTCCGGTTTAATTCCTACCTCCCCAACACATGAATTCTTCCATCTACCGCACTGCTTTATGACTGTTGTTTGTAGTTTACACAAACACACTCGAAATTATTGCACACGATGTTCGGTAAAATCCAACTTTGGGGATAAAATCATGATGTAATAAATGTATGGATATCTCCTAACTTGTCTTAATAACATGAACCTCTAAACTTATAATTAGTTAATGTACTCCATTTATTTATTCTATTACTATTTTTTTAAGTCTCCAGGGGTACTTATTAGGTAGACGATTTTACAATAACATATGGACAAACACTTGACAAATAAATATCCCCGTCGCAGCAAACCTACGTACTCAGCGAATTTCCAAAGCATAATATGTGTCTTAATACCACACAAAGCCGCATAGCAAGTTTGATAAACATAAATTCACAAATAAGCGATATATACAATTTTAATTATTCTCCATAATAATAACATTGGGGATGAGTACATAGGTTTGCTGAAAAAAGGAACATAAACAATTGGTTTCTATGCAAATAACTCAACTAGGTAAAGCCACATACCTATTTTCATCAATATACATTCATAAATAAGCGATATATTCCATTTTCATTAATCTCCATAAGAATAACATCGGGGATGAGTACGCAGGTTTGCTGCAACAAGTAACGAAATAAATGGGTGTTTAGGCAAATATCAATATAACTCAACTAGGTGAAGTCATATACAAGGTTTTATTAATTTATGTCCATAATTAAGGGATACATAGAATTTTAATTTCTCTCCCTAAGAATAACATGGGGGCTGAGTACGCAGGTTTACTGCTACGGGTAACTTTAGCAAAAAATTGTTTTTTTGAGAAAATATCAATAGACCACAACCAGATGAAGCCGTATATCAAGTTTCGTCAGTATACGTTCATAAAAAAGCGAGATCTAATTATTTTCTTATTCTCCATAAGAATAGCATTAGACAACGTACTGTGTTTAGCACTTTCAATATCTTGGTAACCGATTGACGTAGAGGAATGATCAAAATACCAACTTGCGTGTTTTTTAAAGCTGAATCCAATGGTAAAAATTAAAATTTGATTATTTCAAAAATTATCTATAAAAAGTTCAAAAACCCATTTTTGGGGTACAAAACCCCCCAAAATCCCCCTTTAGATAAAGCCATATGGCTGGTTTTCGAACTTAACGTCATAAATGTTGCTTTACACGTTTATACCAAATTTAATCAAAATCGGACCTTTTTACGAGAGTTATCAAACCCACGGACATATTTATATATAAAAATAAATAAATAAATAAATATATATATATATATATATATGTATACAGTTTCGAACGAATGGTGTTTTTGGGGTCTGGGGACCTCAAAACGAAAAGTTATCATGGTCCCGGGCCTAGGTCTTACCATGCCGACTACGTAATAGCTTCTTCCCTATAGGGGAAATTCGCTAAAACAACGTTTTTAACCGAGAGAGATTTGTTGCACAATAACAATCCTCTGAGTTCCAAGAGCATTTTACAGATTTTATAAACCGACTAATTTTAATAAGGGGGTCACAGTAAGGTCAAATACTAAAATGGGGGTCACAGTAAGGTCAAATACTAAAATGACGACTTTGCAAGCCAAGTTACTACTACTGTTTGTGATAACTGACTGAGTTGCTCTAACCAATATGGGCACTTGGGGCCATACACATATTACGTAACGCACTTAAGGGGGGGAGGGGGTATGGCGTAGCGTTATGCTGCGTTATGTGGGGGAGGGGGGTTGGATCGACGTTACGTAACTCACACATATGAACTCTAAGAGCTGGCGCACTCCCGTATCTATTGATACTATTATAAATCTTTCAAATTTAAAACATAATCAAATTGATATCTAAATCAAGGTTTCAGTTTGTTATATAAAAAATACATCCGTCATACTATTTTATTAACAGTTAAACTAAAAATAAATACATAACGTGTTTTGAGTAAGTTTTGTATTGCTTTGCACCTATGTTCTGTGTTGTTTTAGAGTGTAAAATCATTACTTGATACAGCAACACTGCCCACATCTTTAGGTTTTTTAAGATATATTAAGTTGTTGTGTTAGTTGGTTTTGTATTAGTTATAAATTAAATTTGTTATGTTTTAGCTGGGATAGTTTATTTTGATGTTTATATTATTAGTAACAGTCTCGTTTGTCTGTATAATTTTTTTCAAATAAGTTATTTAAGAATTGTGTTAAAAGAAAGTAATTTAAAGTTTTATAATTCATTAAAATCCCTACTCAGAATTAATTATAAAACGATGTTTGAAATGTTTAAGCTGTTTTAAAGTCTATTACGATTGAGTTACGTAACACATTGGGGGGGTGGGGAGGTATGGTCAAGCGTTATGGTGCGATACATGGGGGGAGGGGGGGTCTGAAATGACGAAAAAATGCGTTACGTAACATGTGTATGGCCCCTTATAAATACTCTCGAGGTAGCTCTTGGATCAGTCTGCTGACGTTGAGCACAACAATGAGACTCACAGAATGATCAGTGTAACAAAGCAATGAATAGTCCAAATAACTATACAGCCCGATGTGTAACTGACTCTTGTATACGAATTCTAGACCATTTCAGACGAGCTAGAAACGTGGAATTTGGCACGCACCTAGTTTATACCTAGAAACTCCCGGGAAAATTGCCAACAATTATAGTTTTCAATTTTAAAACCTCTAATTATTATCTTCAAAATTTGGAATGTTAATATTGGGCTTGTGGGATTTCAAATCGAAACAAAGGAATCGTAACAGCTGAAACTGTCGGTGTAACATTCGCATGGTAGAGTATAAACAAATGATAGGACCATTGAATGAAGATAAAATCAAGAGTAGTACTATATAAAAAATACTTTAAGGGATATTGAGTTATAATAATAACTGAAGCGACCCCAAGCGGGGGTTTGGGGCCAGAGCCCTCAACGAGCGAAGCGAAGCGAAGCGAGTATAATGTTATACAATCAATTAACAATATAAGCTGTTAATTCGGGACTACGCTTAGCAGGTTTAAGACATGTTATAATGGAAATTAAAATTAAAAGAATACAGTACGGTAGTTGAGAAATTATAAGAAAAGAAAATCAATAATAAATTAGTTGTAGAACAGGATTAAAAATTTGTCTACAAATTTAAAACAAAACACAAGATAAAAGGGGAACTCGATTGGTTTGGTTGGATAAATGATTGATTCAACAAGTCTAACCGTAAGGGTTATACCGGGTGTCCAAATGATTCACTGGGTTTTGAAACATTTTATTGAAAATATTATTGAACAAATATTGCTATAAACTACACCATTGGAAAGGAAAACTCATTAAGTTTCTTGTATACACCTAAAGATGGTCAATGTGCCACCCAGCGAGGTTGCCGCTCAGCTCGTACTCTGGCCAGCAGAGGTCGATTGTTGCCACTGCATTGCAAATTCGTTCACGGAGTTGTGGTCGTGTTTCAGGCATTGGTGGGATGTAAACTTTGTCCTTTACATAGACCCAGAGAAAACTCGCACACAGTAAGGTCTGGGGAACATTGAACAGTTATCACTCATAAACATTGGTCGTATTTAAAAACAAAGAACGGTTTTTTTTATTTTTTACTGTATTCATTTTCTAAAAGAACCAATGTAATCAGTGAAATTACAACAATGAGTATTGAACAAATTATTATAAAACTTATAAAAATACTCTTTGACCACATTTTTGGCTCAGTAGTATAGGATAAAAGATAAGTGAAACATAAGCAATTAGAATGTGATGAATCGTTTGTGGACACCCGGTATTAGACTAGTATGCTCATAGTACAATGTCTTGGGTCGCGCCACTGAGGTAGGAGCCCAGGATATGACGTCATCGGGTCATTGAGTGACCACTTAAGCCGCATTTAGGTGTAGCGACTCCCCCTCCCCCCCATACCCAAGTAATCTTCCACACCTACCGTCGCGACGCCGTCACTCAACTCGTCTGGCTCCCTATACTCGTAATATCTGTGGTATTTCAGCCCTCAAGAACACACTCACGAAGATAAACGTTGGTAACAAAATGCTCTTTAATTGCACAGGTGAATTTAAAAAAGGAGGTTTTTCATTTGAAACGCTCTAGATTAAAAAATGCACCGACTTGATTTAGACAATTTGTACAGCGAAATTAGTAGACAGTCGGAAGGCCCGCGAAGCTCGGAGAAAAATAGTTTTACTATAGCAACGATCACAGTTTTACTATAGCAACGACCACAGTTTTACTATAGCAACGACCACAGTTTTACTATAGCAACGACCACAGTTTTACTATAGCAACGACCACAGTTTTACTATAGCAACGATCACAGTTTTACTATAGCAACGACCACAGTTTTACTATAGCAACGACCACAGTTTTACTATAGCAACGATCACAGTTTTACTATAGCAACGACCACAGTTTTACTATAGCAACGACCACAGTTTTACTATAGCAACGACCACAGTTTTACTATAGCAACGATCACAGTTTTACTATAGCAACGACCGCAGTTTTACTATAGCAACGATCACAGTTTTACTATAGCAACGACCACAGTTTTACTATAGCAACGACCACAGTTTTACTATAGCAACGACCACAGTTTTACTATAGCAACGATCACAGTTTTACTATAGCAACGACCACAGTTTTACTATAGCAACGACCACAGTTTTACTATAGCAACGACCACAGTTTTACTATAGCAACGATCACAGTTTTACTATAGCAACGACCACAGTTTTACTATAGCAACGATCACAGTTTTACTATAGCAACGATCACAGTTTTACTATAGCAACGACCACAGTTTTACTATAGCAACGACCACAGTTTTACTATAGCAACGACCACAGTTTTACTATAGCAACGACCACAGTTTTACTATAGCAACGATCACAGTTTTACTATAGCAACGATCACAGTTTTACTATAGCAACGACCACAGTTTTACTATAGCAACGATCACAGTTTTACTATAGCAACGACCACAGTTTTACTATAGCAACGACCACAGTTTTACTATAGCAACGACCACAGTTTTACTATAGCAACGACCACAGTTTTACTATAGCAACGACCACAGTTTTACTATAGCAACGACCACAGTTTTACTATAGCAACGACCACAGTTTTACTATAGCAACGATCACAGTTTTACTATAGCAACGACCACAGTTTTACTATAGCAACGATCACAGTTTTACTATAGCAACGACCACAGTTTTACTATAGCAACGATCACAGTTTTACTATAGCAACGACCACAGTTTTACTATAGCAACGACCACAGTTTTACTATAGCAACGACCACAGTTTTACTATAGCAACGACCACAGTTTTACTATAGCAACGACCACAGTTTTACTATAGCAACGACCACAGTTTTACTATAGCAACGACCACAGTTTTACTATAGCAACGACCACAGTTTTACTATAGCAACGACCACAGTTTTACTATAGCAACGACCACAGTTTTACTATAGCAACGACCACAGTTTTACTATAGCAACGACCACAGTTTTACTATAGCAACGACCACAGTTTTACTATAGCAACGACCACAGTTTTACTATAGCAACGACCACAGTTTTTACCTGCGCTGTAGCCAGAGGTTAGGTTACTTTTTAGATAACTACACTACCAGATAAGTAAATTGTTTTGAGATATCGATTTCTGTTTCCCAGGAAAACCCTACTTTCCCACTGACTGGCAAGAATCCTTTTACTGACTCAAAATGAATAATTCGTTAGAAGCATTCAAAACATTATTTCAACTGTGTTTTAAAGAGAAAACAAATCACTCGTATTTCAGAATATTATAAAAATTTAACTGCATTTATAAATCAATGCGATGCCGGACGTGTAGCATAAAGTTCTACAGTACTGCAGCACGTGGAGGGGAACTGTAGAGGAGAAAAATCGGACTCGGAATTTCCCCCTTCCCAGCACGCCCTTTCGCTTCATCCTTGTTAACATTATCTGTAAAGTCATAAAATTGCAGTATTACCTAAAAGTAGTCTGTAAAAGTTAATGTAATAATATTCTATATTCCACAGGCAGTTTAATACAAAATTATTTACTTATACTGTATGGTTACGTCTCGATTTTAAGATATTAATATAATATTTAGAAATATTTCTGTAATGTTATCTCAAACTCGCGTTTATATCTGAGGTGAGGAACACAATCCTTCAGTACGTAGTTTCCACGTGTGTTCAGTGATGTACGACGCTACTAGATCAAAGGTTGACTTGTCTCCGAGTGTAAACGGTACATTTTGTACATTTTGTACCCACAGGAGCTTGACATTGGCGAGTTTTGCAATAATTAAAAGCAAATGGTATTTAAACATATGCTATTTCATTTTTTTATTTTTAGCGAATTTCCCCTATAGGGAAGAAGCTATTACCGTAGTCGGCATGGTAAGACCTAGGCCCGGGACCATGATAAGTTTTTTTGAGGTCCTTAGACCCCAAAAACACCATTTGTTCGAAACTATATATATCAAGTTGTGTGAAGACCCAGCTAGTAGATTTCACAGGGTTTTATATATATATGTGTCCGTGGGTGCGATAACTCTCGTAAAAATGGTCCGATTTGGATGAAATTTGGTACAAACGTGTAAAGCATCATTTATGACTTTAAGTTCGAAAACCAGACAGATCGCCCCATCCGAAGTGGTATTTTGGGGGGGTTTTGTACCCCAAATATTTTTTTTAGATTTTACATGTAATATTTTAAAAAGTATAATTTTAGTTTTCACCATTAGATTTAGCTTAAAAAACACACAATTTTGTGTTTCGATCATTTCTCTACGTCAAATGGTTACAGAGATATTGAATGTGCCAAACACATACGTTGTCCAATACAAATAGAACCTTGTCAATGTTATTCTTATAGAGAAGAAAGAATTAGTACAATTGTATATCTCCCTATTCAAGAACCAATATCGACAATACTTGGTAAGTGGCTTCATCTGTTTGTGAACTATTAATATCCGCGTAAAATACCCCGTAATGACAAACACAGTCATACTTATCAACGTATAAGAATAAGATCAATTTTATATCTCGCTTATTTATGAACGGATACTAATGAAACTTGGTATACGGCTTCATCTAGTTGTGGTCTATTGTTATTTGCACAAAACAGCAATTTTTACCCATTACTCCCGTAGCAGCAAACCTGCGTACTCAGCCCCCATGTTATTCTTATGGAGAATAAGTGAAATGTAATGTCTCCCTTAGTTATGAACATAATTTAATAAAACTTAGTATGTGGCTTCAGCTTGTTGAGTTATATTAATATTTATAAAAACTACAATTTTTTGTGTTACTTGTTGCAGCAAACCTGCGTACTCATCCCCCATGTTATTCTTATGGAGAAAAATCAAAATGGTATATATCGCTTATTTATTATTGTATATTGATAAAACTTGGGATGTGGTTTCACCTAGGTGATTTATCTTAAAACCCATATTTTGTGTTCCTTGTTGCAGCAAACCTACGTACTCATCCCCAATGTTATGCTTATGGAGAATAATTAAAATTGTATATATCGCTTTTTTGTGAATATATGTTTATGAAACTTACTATCCAGCTTTATGTGGTATTAAGATATTATTATGCATTGGAAATTCGCTGAGTACGCAGGTTTGCTGCAACGGGGGTATTTTATTATATATTCGTCGATAACTAAGTGGTTATTCTGGACGTCAGCTGGTTACTGAGATAATTTAAGTATACAAATAGAACCTTGTCAATGTTATTCTTATAGAGAAGAAAGAATTAGTACAATTGTATATCTCCCTATTCAAGAACCAATATCGACAATACTTGGTAAGTGGCTTCATCTGTTTGTGAACTATTAATATCCGCGTAAAATACCCCGTAATGACAAACACAGTCATACTTATAATCTTATAGACTGTGTGTTATCAGTTTATATTCTTATGGGGAATAAATCCAACCTTATTATTTATCCATTCATTTGGATGAAACTTCATGTGATTGTGTCCTATTCATAATTGCACAAATCCCAAAATTAATATTAATCATTTCCGATGAAAATATTTTTCATCCCCGGAACAGCAAACCTGCATAATCTGTCCAACAATATTCACATGGAGGATAAATAAAAAGCTGTATTTCGCTTATTTATCAATGTATTTTGATGACATTTTGTCAATGTGTTTTCTGTATGTGGTAGCATAGAGAAAGGTTGGCTGTGGTGGTAGTAATATATGTGTACTTTCATTTCAAATTCCCTGAGTATGCAGGTTTGCTGCAACGGGAGTATTTTATGTTTTCTGCTATGTCGTGCCCCTTTAAAAATGCTACCGTGTCCCTCTTACGAACCCCAAAGCACTTCTCCATCCCCCACCTCTCCTCTTACCTGCTGACGCTCCTGTCGAGATTACAAAAGACTCCATGATGGCCCAGTTTCACTAATAACACTCTACTATATCTTTCATTATATGTCATATTTCATGCACTTCAAAGTCTGTGATGAGGCTATAGCGAAAAGCAAACAAGTCTTCAATATCGGTAAACCGTTTTCTAAAAAAAATGCTTTCGCCCAAATTTATGAAAAAAGAGAACTTACTAATAAAAAAAACTACTAAAGAAGGTTTAAATAACCAACCACCGTTTTACAATCACCTTATGGTCGAAAGTGTGGTTTCGTTCACACAGAGAATTGTGAGTTATTTACTCGTTCAAAACAGTTTAATTGTTCAACTTGAAATGAGTTTGTTGGAACGAAGCAAAATATAAAATGTACTGTAACTACACCAAGAGTATAATGTTTAGGAAATGTTTCCAACAAAACAACTGTAAAGCTAAGTCGACAAATCTAAACATGGTTTCGTTAATAAATAAAACACACTTATTTTAGAGCTCAAGTGTCTATATGTGTGTCATTAAATAACGATTCATATACATTCGAGTTCCAGGTACTCAAGTAACTGTTTGAATTAAATTAACGTGTGTAAATTGTGATGACCCCCCCCCATTCCCATAATTAAATTTGTACATTCCGGACCAAGAAAAATTTAGTTAGTACAGTGGAAGCTCTCTTATCCGACCTCGGATCAACCGCCCATCGGATTAACCGCCCATCGGATTAACCGCCCATCGGATTAACCGCCCATCGGATTAACCGCCCATCGGATTAACCGCACATCGGATTAACCGACCGTCCTCCAAGAATATACAAACTTCCGCCGCGGCAACCGATGTCGCAATATTTTTCTGCAAACAATTTTCAGGTTACAACAGGTCGATTACAATTTTCCGTAGAAAGTCAAATTCAGTCAGTTGCTCTCAGCATGTTTACCATATTTCACAAGTCTGATTATTGTTAACACTTATTGTGACTGTTTCTGTATTATTCCGTTTAACCGATCTTTTTCGTTATCCGACCACGGCCCGGTCCCGTAGGGGTCGGTTAGAGAGCTTCTACTGTAATTTAATATTTACTAAAAATCAAATTGAATATAGGCTATTTTATGATTCTTTCGAAAAGATGTTGTGATTTTGTAATTTTTGTAGTACTTACTTCTTACTTCTTTATCATGGTGGTGATTGGTACATATGAACGAATAATGATGTTCATGACCTTACTTTTGAACTTCGAATTTAGTAATCCGCACACAATATAATCAAAGGAATGCTCACAGGCCGGCCCTATCGAGGTTCAAAAAGGATTACTGCGTCCCCATTAGACAATTATGCTATATTGAGAGCGAACGACCAGGGGTGCCCGAGCCAACTGCCCCGACCCGCGTGAAGCTCTGGGGGTCTCCGGGGAGGCTCATATTTTGAATTTGAAACGCTTTATTAGTAAATACATTCTGTGATTAGCACCCCTGAATCGTTAACTTTGCTTAAACATTATTGTACATTGTAATGAGTAAAATAGTGTCTTAATTAGGGTTAATAAAACAGTTTTTATACAACTAAAAATAACAGTTATCAGCTAATCTAAAGTATCTAATTTACATTATGAGTTTTATTTTAAAACTGAGCAACAGAATATAAAGTAAAGCTACTCAAATATTCTTTTAATGACCCTTTAACAATTTAATTTTTTATTTCCTTTAATTTTTAAATTATTGATTACTTTTTGGAATTTATTTTCAGCAGACGTAGTTTTCCTTGCAAACATTTCAAATCTACGATTTTCTGCAATTGCATTTTGTTTTCCTCTATTATTATATTCATGATAACTATATTTTTAAAGGACAAACTGGCGATTTGTAAACAATAAAATACATTCAAATGTATACAAGCCATATACAGTGAGAATATTTAATTCAAAAAAACATTTATCACTGAATCTAGTTTATGTGTAACATAATTCTAAAAGATATTTTTTGTACTCTAACTTCATTCACATTCTCTTTAGTTGGGGCTCCATAAAGGTGAATTCGGTATTGAATATGTGTTTTAATGTAGAGTGGTATTTTTGTTTTGGTATATCTTCACTGTGGAACAATTTGTTCGAGTAAATTGAGCGGATTTCTATGAATACGGGCAGTAGGATATTTCAATATGACAAGTCCGTTAAACATGGGAAGGCGTATAGGTGGTGTAGGTTCTACACGACCAAGAACTCTATTGTCATTAAATGATACCGCACGGAGTCACAGAGCTGCACTTTATCATCAAAATATGTCTTTCAATCACATAAACGTATAATTACTAGTAGGGTATCATTGTTCTAATCAGCTAGGTACTCCGGGTCGGTTATACAGCCTGTTCCGCGAGGGTATGGCACAAACAATGCAGTATTTGATAGAACTTCTAATCAACTCTTGTTCTAAATCTCTTCGTTTTCCGTCTGTATGCCTGTTTGTGGTTTTTAATCAATACATCATACCTTAGAAAACACTTGAGGGACTGACTCGAAACTCGGCATGTTTGTTGTACTAGTTAGCGGTTAATTTGGTATTGAATGGTGTTCCTATCGTTAACTATTTCAAAATTATGACCATTTATTTTAAAGCTTAATACCTTGGAAACTGCAGATTATTGAGTAATTCATCTACAAATTATACAAATTTTAAAACGAAAAGAATGCTATACAGATTTTAAATATGACTCAACTCATGGCCGAGCAATTGCAATTTTTATACCATTGTTTTTTGTTTGGAAGTTAAAGTTTTGTATGTGTAATTAAATCACTTAACAATTTGCCGATTTCAAGATATCAAGCTTTAACTATTTTAAATTTAAATTTAAAACGATTAAAAATTTAGAATCTAAAAAAATTGTGTTGAACTGGCCGAAATAGCAATACATCTATTTTTATCCATTAACTAGATAACCGCTGATGTCACTTCCCTGCTAAAGATGACTACTATGCGTTATGACACTATTTTAGTAAAGCCAAACAGATCTATTGTAAAAAACGTTATAAAAGTCAGTTGTTTTTTATTATAGTATCTCACAAAATGTAATAACGTAACTCATTATGTTTTACATTTTATTTTCAGAATATTGTAGACTTAACAGATTTTTGTTGTATTCAGTTCACGGTGCATTAGGGCTTCTTTTACGCTACTGCTTCGGTCCGGAAGGGGTAAAGCGACTGCAAGTAGGCTAAGGGCTAAGGGCCGAATCGATGACACTAACGTTCTCATTAGCTGGCACTTTTCGAGTAATCTCCCCTCCCCGCTAGTAGGGTAAACAACAAACGTTCCTTGTCTTCGGATATTGCCCCTCCATCCAGGCGCCGGGTCAAACCTTTCACAGCTTTATAGGCGGTTTTAGGATTTTAAATCGAAAGGATTTTTTATGTTTTTTTGTTTTAAACAATACATATGTAAACTAGAACAAAACTCTGATCTTGCGTATGTGCCGTCCCGCCCTTCACCTCTAAATTATTTATTTTGTGTGACAATTCAAAATTAGTATGTACTTAAAATATTTAGGCTGAAGAAGTAGGCGAGTTTTTTAAATTAAAATATTCATAGATTCTTGTACTAGATCAAGAATCAGGGTAAAATACAAAAATGAAAAAAACCTGTCAAGCTTAAAGATGCCTTGGCGTTAACTTAAAATTACTACAGAGATTTTTGTCGTATATCCTAAAACCGTATCTTACTAAACGTTGTATCTTACTAGCCATTACTTGTACGATTATCTTTTCTCAATTAAGAGACAGTAAAGTCCACCCCTTACTTAAGAATCACTGTAGGAATATACATACAAATGAAGTAAAAATATCTTACAATATTGAACAAATACAATTTGTAGAGGGTTCCTTTTACTTTCTCCCCCTTATACGTAGTATATGGAGAAAGTATTGTTTTCGTCAGAATTTTCGGAGTTGAGTTGTTAGTGGAAATATTCGTTTTGGTGCTCCCTGAACCCAAAAAAGTGGTTTTTACGTGATGTCTGTCTGTCTGTGTGTGTGTGTGTGTGTGTGTGTGTGTGTGTGTGTGTGTGTGTGTGTGTGTGTGTGTGTGTGTCCGTGTGTGTGTGTGTGTGTGTGTGTGTGTGTGTGTGTGTGTGTGTGTGTGTGTGTGTGTGTGTGTGTGTGTGTGTGTGGATGTGTACAGAGCTAGAGCCCTAACCTATAGACCGATTTTGATGAAATTTGGTATGTAGGTACTAATCCAGATATCTCCAGGCGTTTTTTTCATTTTTTTGAATTTTTGATTTTTAAGGGTAATTATCCCCCAAAAACCGCCAAAAAACATGAAAAATCCAAATTTCTCAAAAACGGCTCTAACGATTTTGATTAAACTTTAGTCGTTTGTACAACTTTAGTTCTCCAACAAAATGACACCACCCGCTTTTCTGTAAAACTTCGGGTTCAGAAATTACAGGACTTAAAACTTCCAAAATTCAGTTTTTTGGATTTTTCATAAAAAAACATAAATATTAAAAAATATTACTATTCACCATTAAAAAGAGCTCTAAAAACTAAATAATTTAGTATTTTGAATTACTGTTCTACGATTGCTGGTTTCGGAGAAAATTGAAATTTTCATTTAGCAGTAAACGCAGTACGTTGTCCAATGTTATTCTTATGGGGAATACAAAAATTACTATTTCTGTCTTATTTACTGATCAATTTCATTCAAACTTGATATGCTTGTCAATTTAGCATTGACCAACAGAGTTAATTCGAAATATGTTGCCCCTTAATAACCCGGGGGGGAATAGGGGGCATTTCCCCTCTTAAAACCACGAGTGTAGCAATGGATTCTGTAGTGCCTCCAAAGCAGGGATTTGGGTGGATGTTTTTTAAAACAACTTGTTTACAAGATTTTCTGTACATTCGACCGTGCTTTGTATTCTATATTTAGTAAATAAAAAGTAATTTATTCATTAAAGTTGGGCTAAAAGGGAGAAAGTATGTGTCAGTTTCCTGATACCGTTTATTATTCTTGGCGTTTCTAAGTTATATCCGATTAATTAATGCAAACGTATTAAACAAATTGTTTATTTCACGTGTTTGATGATCATGAAGTAAACTACTTATTGTGATTGGATTATTTGCATCGAATAATTTTTGAAATTGCACATAATCAATTACATACCCATGAAACATACTAAAGATCACATAAACTATAGTGACGACGATCAATAAAGTGATAAAAGATCAAGTTTGTAGTTGCTTATGATAATTAACACGGGATCCTCCGTAGTTTTCATCATTACTGAATGTATAATTCTCCTGATTCTGCAGCAGAAATCGATAATGGAAAATTAAGAATTTAAAGTTCGATAAAAACACAAGACTTTATAAATCTCGTGTTACTGCGTTACAAGTAACAACGAGTTCGCACGCAGCACGCTGACGTGAGCGAAGTAAATTTCCACATAAAAACTTGCAAAACTCAAAATGTGTAAAAACATACATTTGTCCAATTTTTATTTAAATCTGAAAACACTGGTTTTTTGGCTGTTCTGATACTCCTAGTTTCATTTAATTGCAAAGCTGGGAATACAATTTTGCGCATTATAAGGTTAGGAGAAGGTCCAGACAGGCTTGAAAGTAGGCGTGAGGTTGCTGGGGATGATAAAAGTGCTCTAACAAAGGAATAACAGGTTTTTCTAGTGTAAAACCCCCATAAGACAACGTACTGTGTTTAGTCGATACACATTTTCTTTAATAACTCGGTAAATAATTAAGCTAGAATGACGAGAGAGGGCTTAAAACTTTCGCCTCTCTAATTCCCATCTTTTTGCATGCATTGATCTTACATCTGGGGCTTTTATGCCCCTTTTTGGGCCCAAAAACTCGAAATTTAAAATATTAATCCCCAAAAAAGGGGTTAGAGTTTTCCGATTGTTTTGCCCAACGAACTTGTCCAACTGATTACAGAAAGGAACGTCCCTACCAAATTTGAAGTAAATCGGACAAAAAATGCGACCGCTAGAGTGCAAACAAATATATATATATTTATATATATAATTTTGAACGAACCCCCAAAACGTGTTCAGTGGGTCACGTTAGGAACTTCTATGGTGGTCCCGGGCTTAAGTTCCACCGTGCGGGTCATGCTAATAGTTCACTTTCCAAAGGAAATTCACTAATAATCAACGGAGTGTATAAAGTATTACAGAAATAACACTTTTTTATGAGCATTCTTAACAGTCCTAATATCTTCACGCAACGTACAGTGTTTTACAATTGCAGGCGCCAACAAAGTGGCTGGATTATGGCAGCTGATAATATTTTTGCGACGCGACGGAAGTCCTATAAAGCTATAGCGCCTGCGGAAACGTTATAGGCATAGATACTACTTTCGTACGGCGGTACCAACAATCAGCAGTGTTAGTTATTTGTTTCATGGGAAATCTCTAATGTAAGGATAAGAATGTCTTATTTTAATAGTATATTTCATCACTAGGGCCGAAAGTGACGCTTTTCGATACGAGCTCAAGCTTAAACGACGGAGGCGAAGGCGAGGTCGGAAAATGAGCGAGGATCGAAAAGCCACTTTTGACCCATGTGATGAACTATATATTTCGTCTTACTGCACAGTATATTAAGGTAACTGCTTACTCAAAACTAACATTTTCCAACTTGTTCACCTTTAAAAGCTTCCTCCCAAGGTCACTTCCATCTTGTTCTTTCTATTTAAAACAAACAGCTGTTACTACAGGTGTATTCAACTATTGTATGTTATGTTTGTTTTAATTGTAGGTTAGTAGTGTGTATAGTCAATGGTTAGACTAACTATAACGATATGTTTATCGAATGTTGTAGACTATCGATTGCAAGAGGGAATAATTTAGTCAACCGTTTCGAGCTATATCAGGAATCAGATTCGTAACGTTTCCTAGATTTAGCTGGTAATAAGCTTTCTTGAATTTCTTGGGCTTTTGTAATATATATTTTTTCCCCGTGTCATTCATCTTGTCGGGCTGAAACGTAACAAATATACTTAAACCGACAACAATGCAACTATGAATTACAATCGATAAAATAATTGATTACAACTCTCGATACAATCGATTACTTACAATCGACGGACACAAGTTTGCAGATTCACTTCATTGATATTTATAAATGACAGAAACGGAACAGCTGATGACCTCGACACCAGCTGATTCTTTTCCGTCCTAGGACTGAAAAGAACGACTTTCGCCCCGCAACGCATGTATTGAAAACAGCCGTTTTCCAAGCAGTATGACAAAAAATATTTTACATTACTTTCGTTAAATCCTGGTATAAAGGTTTGTTATCAAATAAATCTATTTGACGATCATGTAAAAGTTGTGACCTGTTTTCATCTCGAAAACGCTTGTTTGGGACTGTGATTGAAGTTCATTAATCGGTTCACACTTCTACGTTACATTTGTTTATATCTTCAAATTCTGACAAAGAAAAAACTTAAATTCTCATCGTTTGGAGTGCTACATATAGTAAAAATACTGAGCTCCCTCAACGCTCATACTGGAATTTGTATGCTGAGGGAAATCAAGTTGTAATTTCTTTAGTATTTACGTATCCTACATTTAGTACGCTATTTTGTCATATAAGTAATTAATTCTCATGAAATGTTGCCTTAGTATTGAATGACTCTGGAGGGCCTCCTGCGGTCAGGTCCGTGGTCCAGCCACGCCAGAGTGTCGCTAAGGTGAAGGTCCTCGCGTCTGAGTCACCCACATCCTAGGGTGCCATGTGCCGCCGCCGCCATCTTGAACATGTGTTCATGTTTCGTTCGCACCGCTCGATTATCGATCATCGCTTCCTGACTGTCCCTGGCCGTCCTCCCTGTTTACACTTGCGTTGCATTGTAGTCGTGTCGTTTTTAACTACCGTTCCCGTCTCCCTTTCCCCTCCTTCACTACTCCCACTCCGCGCCCTACGAGCGCTCCTGCCCTACCTTTTGTCCTCGGCAGGGAACATGTGGGAGTTCGGAAGATCACGTACACTTACACGAGGCATACAGTAGAACTAGGTGTGTCCGCGGATAACCACTCTGGGTTTTAATTATCGAGCCAGATCAATCCATTGTGCATCAAAGTACAGAAAGGACCATTGCGGCCTCAGCTGCCAATTTTGTCTGATCCAAAATACGCACTCGAGTATACATTACATAATTCTAATTTTTCGCAGGAATGAAAGTCCATAAAGAGCGGTATTTTTTTCAAATCGAATCTTCAGACTCGGAATGGAGAGGATTGTATCCCAAATGTAAAACATGACCATCGTCCATATTCAGTCAGCTTAATAACCTGGTAACAACTATAACGATGTATAAAGGTGGGTGTGATACTTATAAATATAAACAATTGTCGTGGTGTATAAATACAATTGATTATTAAGTTAACGTAGTTATAATTGTTAAAAGCAGTAGCATTCTTGTGTCTGTTTCTGCCAAAAGGCCTTCAGTTACTAGTGCTGTATTAGCCTACAAACTATTGCGCCAACTCGATATCGGGTTATCATTATGTGCTTGTTGTATTCCTGATGTAAGATAAAGAGCGCTAATTGTTAAATAAGTCACATTTATCCTACATAGAAAAAGCTGCTTTAAGAAGTTTATTCTCTTCTGTTATATAAACTAACTAGCTGCCATCGTACCCGGTTTAACCCAGGAATGAATCTTGTGATGTGGCTGCATTCTGTGGTTAACCCGTGGAACTACTGCGAATCATGATCAGCTGTTTGGATTTTCAGCAGCTAAAACCAAAGTGGATATCTATAAGAATAACACTGGATTGGAACTTTGACTCCCTGTGGGACGGAGTCCTATGGGAATTCCATAAAATCCTTTCTTAGTGGTTACCTACGTTATGAAAAGAGTATACAGTACGTGCCAAATTTCCTGGTTGTAGGTGTAGAGATTTAGCCGATGGGATGATCGGTTTTCGTATTTATAGATATAGATAAATCCAAACAGAGCGATAACATAAGTTTTGATTATCTGCGGTCCATTTTGTTATATTTCACAACGCTTTTTACATTAACCATAGACATTGTATAAACTTTGAAAACAATTTTCTGACTCACTTCTGACCTTTTCAAATATCTATAAGACGACACGTCCTATAGTCTCAGTTTAGTTTGAATTAGAAAAATCTACGTTGTACTTAGCTAAATGTCAACAGTCAAGGACTAAACATTTGGTAAATTCAAATTGAACTAAAAATTAGTTAAGCTATATGCAGTGTGACTAAATTTATTGAATTGAAATAAATCAATTGTACATTAGCATTGCATTGGAAGCCTTCGGTTTGACAAGTGTAAAATGGTTGTGAGAAAAACCTTTTATTATTCAACCAACCTATTTATTCATTCATTTATACAAACATCTTCTATCCTTAAAATTTAATAATGTGCACAGTTACTAGGCTAATGTTTGGTTGTAGTCTGTTTAGATAGATTATTATCTGTGAAATGACAAGCGTATACAAGTGACAACCATCCAAAAGCATATAATTTATTGCGTTCTCAAATTTTGCCAACCGCATTCCAAAAGTATAAAATTTCCTCGATATGAATGTGTCTGCATATCAAAGTTTTCTAATATAGCTCCTAAAACATTAGCTTTTAATGAGATTTTGACTGCCGAATAACTTTTTTAAACCCCCTTAAAAGTTTCAAGTTAACTATCTATTCGGAGGATATAATACGGAACACTCAGACATCCATAGATCTGTTGAACTACGGGAGGGTGAAGTGGTGAGTCAAGCGCGTTCGGAGTACATTTGAACGCGCACCACTGGGATTTATCATGAGTCGAACTACAGCTTAGAGCGTGCACCCCCACTTGCAAAACTTTCCCATGAAACACCAAGTTTTATGACCGAATAACAATCAACTTCGAATAAGGGTTCCAATATACAGCATTTATGAGAATTTATTAATGTTTGAAAGTGTCTGAACGGGTCCTGAGTGTTATTTCAATCACGGCTTACCGTTTTTCCGCTGGGGCTTCGCTTGTTTCCTTCGTCCCCTGATGGTCCCCGATGAAAACTCCGCGAGCGATGACATTTCCATCAACTAAAAACATCCCAAAACACTTTTCCAAAAGCACTGCACCTCCCATCAAGCTTCCCTCAATAGAGCGCACATACAGCCTAAAATATCCGAAAACTGGCGGGAAAGTCAGTACAGAGTATAACAAAATGTATTCAACTCACTAAGCATGACGCGACAAGGACCTCATGGGCGAACCGTCCTAACACTCCGAGAAAATAATACACTCCGAATAAAGTTAACTAAACTATATCTCGGGTACATAAATCCTTAGTGTATATTAAGATAAAGGAGTTAATATTAAGTTTTGGTTTGAAGACTAGAAAGGGACCGGAAAATAACTAAAAGCTAATAAATTTTAATTGCGAAACACATAAATATAAGTGTCAACAATCTTTTAAGCGTAAAAACTAAAAAATGTACACACTATTTTCTTTCACTGTCCAAAGACGTAACGCGAGAAACAATCGAAACAATAAATAACGTGCGTGGAATACGGAGGAAGAGTGGGGGAAAAGGGGGAAAGACAGAGGGGAACAGACGTAGTGTCGACGCACGAAGATGTGAACACGGACTGGAGTTGCGGCCGCGCGCCACTAGGGCGCAGCAGCGAGCGGCACATGCGCGCCCGACCATTGTTGTCCACCATTGTTGATTTTTATTAATGGCGCTTTTACCGCGACTAGTCGAGCGCTCGTAGGTTTATTGTTTGTAGTTTGTCGTAAAATGCTGACAGGCTGAACATGTGCTTGTCAGTGGCCGAAGTGGGTTTTGGGGCCAGTTTGACGCGGTGTCATTTATACACGCGTCAGGTCCGTGGACGGGCCCAAAAACTAATGTGCTCTACAATATTTATACTTGCGAAGGTAATAACTTTATCCGACAATTCATTGCATATTATCGATTACATAGTTGAACATTTTGAAATAAAACCTCCAAAAAAAATTTAACTTTCAACTAAAAAATATACGAACCTCTTGTAAAAGATATCGGATTACATCAATTAATTTAAATTATTTTAAATCTCAACTCAATTCACTGACTTTAAGTCTCAACTATTAATACACTTTATTAATACTAATTTTTATACTCATATGCTCTTGATAAAAATACTTTAGTTCAAATGTGAACATTTATATTAACACTCCCAAAGTTATAAGAAGTAAACTTTAAAATGTCAGATTCTTTTAGCACTTAGGTACATTATTTAGCTGAACCTTGCCCCATGATAACATCGTATCATGTTTTTAAAAGGATAGACAAGGTTAAAGGGTTGATTGGCAAGTTATAACCATTTTTCCAGGTTTCCACTCCCTTACGTCAATTATCGTGTGCGTTTCGCAGTAGTTCACAAAGTTGACTGTTGTACGAAACACAGGGCGAATTAAATACAAACTTAGTTTATTGCATAAACAATTCCTTTACAGGTAATTAAGAAGTAGAATATATGAAGACAGGACCGCCGGAAAAGTGTTTCGTTCTAAAGATCTAAAATTCAAATTGACCTTGATTTGCCAGATGTCAAATCTAAATGGAGTAGCGTAATAATTTCCCTATATGGTAATATTATGGTTTTGTTTTATACACCATATGTTTATATTTTCTATTTAAATCGGTTGGATTCCAATTTCATTTTGTTTCCAGATTTTAATTTGTAACACAATTAACTATGCAAAATCGTTGTTATAGATTAAATACAACTTTTCATTATCGGTGCTGACAAGCATGTTTAAAATGCAATCATAACAAACATTAAATTTCAGGCTAACTAATGGTCATTTACTGAGCAATTCTCGGTCCTCCCGGTACTTTAATTTTGTAAATCTACTGTAGCTGGCGTCCCGTTCTTTACACCTCATTGTTATAACAGTATAGACAGATGTAATTATTTGTTAAAAAAGGCCTTTGCAATTAAAAAAATATATATAAACAAGTATTAACTTTCCCCTTGCTTCGCAACCTGTGAAACCGGTCGTCCACGGCCCAGGCAGATCTCGTACCCGATTGTCGCTGGGCAAATGTTATGACTCCCACGTCTAACCCTTGTCAACCAGTTTTGTACCCAAATGTTGCTAGATCCTAGGGTTGTGAGCCGATATTCAATTTTCGTAATAAAACTTATATCGAAATTGTGTACTATTTTTGTATATTTGTGTACTGCAAAAAGAAAATGTTGTACATCTTTACTTTGGCAGTTATAACCAATACAAAAGTCGGACTGCAGGTCTAGCCCAAAAACGCAAGTTTACTCAAATTAAAAACGAATTATGTCATAATTTTGTAATCTTTACAACTTAAAACTGTAGAAAGAAAGCGTTGAATGTAGCACCTTACCTGTATGACCTTCATCGACAGCCCGTCTCCTTGGCGAGTTGCTCACGGATGTGTCTGGTGGGTTTTGGAGTCTGTGAGAACGCCGTCTTGAGGATCTCCAACTGCTTGGCCTTGATCGTGGTCCTCGGCCCTCTCCTCTTGGACCCCGAGTTGCCGTCGTCCGGGGACTTGTTCTCCGTCTGAGAGTCCCTCGTCTCCGTGTCACCGTCCAGAGAACCTGAACCCATCCACATTCCTACTGAGTGTTATATAGGGGGCCCGCGAACGTGGGCGAAGCATTGGCAACTCTTATTCTAAAGAAATCACATAGCAGGCAGGACCTCTTTATATACTGAGCCGACTTTACTATTTCCTAAGTGGATTTAAGTCGATTCAAATTTTCCAATAAGAACACTAAAAGCCAGCTTAGAGTTTTATAACTAGTTTTAATGTTGGGATACGTAAGTAAGAAAATCACTGTATCTCAAAGCGCGCGCACTCCTCTCATGTATCAAATGAATGGTACTGCGCAGTTTTGTGGATCTTCGTTAAATTGTGATAATTATAATAACGATGTCCACTGCAAAGCTAACGATAACGTTATTGCATAGCAACCGTCAAAGCACAAGTCGCGAATACAAGAACGAGGTTATATAATAAATGAAAAATATAGCTTGTGAAATTGCAAATTAGAAGAAACCCGTTGATTTATAGTTTTTTCTTGAAGTTGTAAAACTAGTTTTAACATAGGGGTGAGGATCTTCATGTTTTTTAAGTACTTAGGCTATTTAAACAAAAATCTGAAGAACATATGGTTAATCTAGGTAATAGATTTCCCAATCGTCTTTATTCAACTTTTTTAAAACAATATTTTCAGTTTCCTAATGGGGTCGAACTTAATGGACGATGCTATTTGAAAATTGCTCAAATAATCCGCAGAAGCACGATTGCCCTATTCACCTTGATCCTCGGAGTCGTCCTGGCCGGGCTTGGTGTCGGGGTTGGCGGAGTGGCTGAGGGGCCCCTGCAGGTCGCCGGCGGACAGGGAGTTGTTGTTGGTCTCGGGGGTGCCAGGGTGCAGCTGGCTATGGAGGTGGTGGTGCTTCATGAGGCCCGCCGTGGACCCGCTGTTCTCGTCGTCCTCGGACCCCGAGTACGGCAATGACTCGCCTGCAAAAAGGAGCTTCTGTTAGGCTGTGCGCCAGATCATCGGAAAACTCGAGGAAAATAATGGGCGTAGGATGAATCAAAGTTCTGCGAGACTCGTTACTGTAAATGACAATCTTAATGACTGAGAGGCTAGCAACCCCCTCAGAGACCGACCCATTTGGACCTACAGCTTACACTGGGCTCCTAGCACCTGGTTACGGCTTAATTACCCTATCCTCTAATATGAGTAAGGTTGTTCGGTTGCTTGTATGCTCGCTTGCTTGCTTGATTGCAACGCTGATCTCAAAACGACTCCAATGGCTTCATTAAAAAGCTGTAATTAACTAATTTCTGCGTTAATTTCTTGAGTCTCGGGCAGAACATTTGTAATTACAGTGGTTAGTGCGCAAAACTGTCACCCGCGCGCTGCCTGACGATCAAAATTGATGGTGTATTCAGAAGTATGAATTTGATCACGTTCTGCGCAGCCTCCAGGTGACGTCACGTGTTTATTTGATCAGCTAGTTTACAGAGACAGCTGAAGTTACTCTCTGCTAGAGCCTATCCAAACACCCAGGTCGGGATCAGAACGTCTACCCTCCCTCCATCCCCACCATCGCGTCCGCGACTAAAATTACAATTTCAAATAGTTTTTTGTGCAGGTACATATGAGTTTCCGACAGAAAAGTTTTATATCTGGAATCAACAAATAAAAAATATATCAGTTACAGTCAATAAATCATACGTTTTTCAACGCCACCCGTCTGCATTTTTATCCTTGTTCCATGTTCTAAAACACCTTCTTTCATATGGAGAAATTCGCCACAAATACGAAATTTATAAAACATGTTATTTTAAAGATAACTCAAAAACCGTTGCATCTGCAGCTACACGTGTTGTAACATCTATTTATATAATTATCAGTTCTTCAAAATGAGACATTATTTATCAAAATCAAATACTGTATGTGGTTATCGAAATATGGGGCTTTATTGAATTCGCTGGGTGGCCATATTCAGCTGAGTGGTCATATTCAGCTGAGTGGCCATATTCAGCTGGGTGGCCATATTCAGCTGGGTGGCCATATTCAGCTGGGTGGCCATATTCAGCTGGGTGGCCATATTCAGCTGAATGGACATATTCAGCTGGGTGGCCATATTCAGCTGGGTGGCCATATTCAGCTGGGTGGCCATATTCAGCTGGGTGGCCATATTCAGCTGGGTGGCCATATTCAGCTGGGTGGCCATATTCAGCTAGGTGGCCATATTCAGCTGGGTGGCCATATTCAGGTGGGTGGCCATATTCAGCTGGGTGGCCATATTCAGCTGGGTGGCCATATTCAGCTGAATGGACATATTCAGCTGGGTGGACACACCATTCCTGAGCTACCTTCCAACTGATTTTTCCTCCTTTACATATACTTATTTGATTCCCAGTTCGGTGCTGGTGTCCGGAAGTGAAATAGTTTTATACGAGACTAATCTGAAACAGGAACTTTTGAAGAAACGCAAGGTGTTCATAAATATTTTGGTCTAGGACGGGACACCGTAGTACGGGGAGGGGGTTCCCCTACCAGAAGGGGAAAAGGAGGGTATGGGAAAATTCTACAAGGACGTGTTTTGGAAGTCAATTTTAGGATGACATTGTGTAAGAACCTGTTCTACCTTTAACCTCCTTGGAAATTAAATATGTAAAGTTAAACCACATTGTTAATTACGTATATGTTATATTATGTTATAAATTAAAAACATAATATTTTGTCTTACATAATTTTTTTACAGAAATACAGCTTTAGCAAAAAGTTCACTTAATTTGGTCCACTTGAGAGACCTGACAGTCCTGTGGTACTTTATTCTGATCATTCTTATGAACATTTTTCAAAATCTCTTTGTTTTAGTTTATTTTTTATAGACAGGGCCGATTTTAGCTTCGCGCCGCCCCTAGGCAAGACTACACTATACCCAGGCCGGGGTCACTCCCTCCACTCGTGGCCGCTACGTCACAGCAGTGGATCCACTTGAGCTATGCAAATACATGGGTTTAAGTGGGCTTTTGATGATGCGCACTGAAACAATCCCCCCTGCTCGCCACATTTTTCAAGTAACGCATAAGTATCTTATATCACTGTAATCTGCATTAATTGGCGATCACAATGTGGGCGATATTATCACCTACTCGCAGCCACAGCACGTCAATTCAAACGAAAGGCTTCTTTTAATACTGATGTACTTGCCTTTGGCGTGCATACAGTTTATATAAACGTTTATTTATTTTACTATCATCATCATCATTGTTGCGGATTAGGAAACCCCAGCATAGCTGCTAGTCACATCTTCCACAAGCGGGAATATTGCGCAGGTTACCGGAAAGATTGGATATAGCAGGAAAGAACAGGGTGGGATGGGACGGCAGCCAAATCGACCCTTCAGAGGGCCAACTCCCGTGCCCCTGTGACAGCTGAGATGAGGCTCTCAAACAAGGGTCCCGCATATGCCCTCCAACTGGTCAACTCAACTGACAGGGTATCCATGTACAACAGCCAGGGACCATCCATTCTCAGGTTGGCAGGTGGAGGACCAAACCCGGGGATTCCGTCCCTAGCCGCTGCAAATGGAGGGACCAAAGGTGAAAGGGAAGTTTGTCATAATGTACAGCCAAAAGATTTACCATATGTAATGACAACTTCATTTGCTGTACCCAATGTCAGCCTCAAAACTGGTAGAGACCAGTTTTAAGGTAGACCTGGGACTTATTTTACTATATTACACTATTTTCGGATGCGTGTCCGTGTGAATACCTTAAAGACATTCATACATAATAAATTAAATATAAAATTTCAGCGTTAAAGAAATTAACCAGTATATTTAATGATCGAGCAGTTATGTGAATTTAATTAATGTGTTTGAAGTGTTTATTTGCGTAGCACTAATTGTCTATAGATCCTACATGGTAGGTGAAGTAAATGATTAGTCAGTTATTTTAACAAAATAGTATATTTCATCACTAGGGCCGAAAGTGACGCTTTCCGATACGAGCTCAAGTTTAACGACTGAGGCGAAGCCGAGGACGGAAAATGAGCGAGGATCGAAAAGCAACTTTTGGCCCGTGTGATGAACTATATTTTTCGTCATACTGCACAATATATTAAGCTAACTACGTCACAAAACTAAAATTGTACAACTTGTTCACCTTTAAAAGTTGTCTCCCAAAATTACTTGCATCTTGTTCTCACTATTTAAAACACACAGCTGTTACAGATGTATTCAACTACCGTCTGTTTCGTTTTTGATGGTGTTAGGTTAGACTAACTATAATGATTGATATATCTAACGCTGTGGACTATCATTAAACCGACAACAATGCAACAATGAATTACAGTCGATAAAATAATCGATTACTACTCTCGATTCAATCGACGTACACACGTTTTCGGTTTTACTACAAACGATATAAACGGCAGAATTGTAACAGCTGATGACCTCGACATCAGCTGATTCTTTTCCGTCCTAGGACTGAAATGAACTACTTTCGCCCCGCAACGCATGTATTGAAAACAACCGTTTTCCAAGCAGTATGATGAAAAAGTCAATAACGTATCTCCTAAAATATATAACGTTGTCCGCATCCGTACCTGATGTTATGTTTGACACAGTTAATTTGTTTAAATCTATACGGAACAACTGCCTTAACCAAAGGGATAGTAAACAAACATTCATATCCCCCCTTTCATAACAGATGAAAAACAGGTTGCTTGTGTTCCAGACCTTAAGATTGTACATTCAAACGAACAAAAACGTAGTTAAACACCAGCGCTTTCCAAAAAAACGTTTCTTTATGTTGTATACTATTTGATGAAAAAACATAGCTGCACTGATCGTAGTACTGCTCACTTTTAGCGAGTTTCCCCTATAGGGAAGAAGCTATTACCGTAGGTGGCATGGTAACACTTAAGTCCAAGACCATTATAACTTTTCATTTTGAGGTCCCCAGATGCCAAAAACACCATTCGTTCAAATTTGTATGAGTGTTTATATATATATATATATATATATATATGTGTGTGTGTGTGTGTGTGTGTGTGTGTGTGTGTGTGTGTGTGTGTGTGTGTGTGTGTGTGTGTGTGTGTGTGTGTGTGTGTGTGTGTGTGTGTGTGTGTGTGTGTGTGTGTGTGTGTGTGTGTGTGTGTGTGTGTCCGTAAGCACGATAACTCTCGTAAAAAAGGTCTTATCTTAATGAAATTTGGCACAATTGTGTAAAGTACTATTTATTTGAACGAGTTCGAAAACCAGACGAATCGCACCACCAGAAGGGTGTTTTGGGGAATTTGTATCCCAAAAATGTTTTTTTTTAGTTTTTACATTTAATTTTTATTTTAATCAAATTTTAATTTTTCCCATTGAATTCGGCTTAAAAAAACAAACAATTTAGTATTTTGAACATTGCTCTACGTCAATTGGTTACTGAAATATTGAAAGTGCTAAACACAGTACGTTGTCCAATGTTATTCTTATGTAGAAAAATGCAAATTGTATATCTCGCTTATTTAAGAACATAAACTGACGATACCTGGTATATGGCTTCATCTGGTTGTGGTTTATTGCTGTTTGCACAAAAACATGTTTTCGCCTATGGTTCCTGTAGCAGCAAACTTCGGTACTCGGTCCCCATGTTATTCTTATGGAGAGTAATTAAAATGTTATATATCGCTTATTTATGAATGTATGTGGATGAAACTTGGTATGTGACTTCACTCAGATGACTTCTATTTATATTTGCATAAAAACCCATATTTTGTGTTCCTTGTTGCAGCAAACCTGCGTACTCATCCCCAATGTTAATATTTAATTACCAGTATCGCTTGTTTGTGAATGTATTTCTTATGAATCCTGGTAAGTGGCTTGATGTGTATATCATCATTGGAAATTTGCTGAGTATGCAGGTTTGTGGCGACGGGGGTATTTAAGTATCACTTTGAATTAGTGGAAAATTATGAATGTAAAACAATCGTACAAATGGGTCAAGGAAAAGGTTTTCTCAGTGGTTAATAACATTCTGCTGAATAACTATACAAAGTGTTCCAACGACAAACCGTCAAAAAAGACAAAATCAAAGGATCCACGAAAAGGTAAAGAAAAAATACCCCGTCGCAGCAAACCTGCGTATTCAGCGAATTTCCAATGGATATGTGGCTCACTACTACATAGAGCTATTTACCAAGTTTCATAAAAATACATCCATAAATAAGTGATACATAGCATTTTATTTATTCTCGATAAGCCATAAGAATGACATTAGGGTTGAGGACGCAGGTTTGCTGCAACGAGGAAGATAAGTAATGTGTTTTTTTTTTGCAATTTTCAATACAACTGAACCAGGTGAAGCTACATACCAAGTTCTCTTAATGTAGGTTCATAATTAAGGGAGATATACAACTTTACTTATTCTCCATATGAATAACATGGGGGCCGAGTATGCAGGTTTGCTGCCATCGGGAAAAATCGACAAAGAACTTTTTTTGTAATATTATAAATATACCACAACTAGTTGAAGCCACATACCAAGTTTCATCAATATACATTCATAAATAATCGAGATATAGAATTTTATTTATTCTCCATAAGGATAACATTGGACAACGTACTGTGTTTAGCACTTTGAATATCTCTGCAACGGTTGGACGTAGAACAACGATTAAAACACCAAAATATTTGTTTTGTTGAGCTAAACACATTAATAAACAGAAATGTGAAGTTTTTAGTACAACTATCTGAGACAAATCTAAAAACCTTTTTCCCATAAGATTAACATGGGACACGTTTTTTTGGATTTTCTCCGCAACCAATTAACCTAGGTTAGTGATTCAAAATACTAAATTATTTGTTTTTTTAGCTCTATAAAATGGCTACAACTAAAATTGAGTATTTTTAACATTTTGGGGTCAAATTTGCAAAAAACCGATTTTTGGAAAATTGTAAACCCCCATAAAACCCCCTTCCCATAGTGCGATCGATCTGGTTTTCGAACTTAAGTCACAAATGCTACTCTCCACATTTGTGCCAAATTTCATCAAAATCGGATGTTTCTTTCAAAAGTTATCGCGGTAACGGACATATATATACATATATATAAATTTGAACGAATAGTGTTTTTGGCATCTGGGGACCTCAAAACGAAAAGTTATCATGGTCTCGGGCTTAAGTCTTACCATGCCACCTATGGTAATAGCTTCTTCCCTATAGGGGAAATTCGCTAAAATTAAAACAACCATATTACATCCCGAAACTCAGTCAAAACCACGGTAGCTCAATCTTGTCTACAGTAGGTTTGGGATTTTTGATTTAATTTGTGTATAGTAATTCTAGTTGTATATAAGCACTTTAACCATTGTTGGTATAACGTATTATTTCATCAACATAAAATTGTGTTTGTATTCTTATGTAAAATTATTTGAAATGTTCAAATAAATAATTAGAACTATTTAAATATGTTTATTTCCCCCCTTTCAAAGCTAAAGAAATTTGGTTATTATGACATACATCTTAAACAATGTGTTTCATTAATTATTTGTTTATATACACATATAATTACGTGGTTAAATGGTTGTGTGTCCAAATAAACCAAGTAGTTTTCGATATATTAATGTCATCTAAAGTAATGTTTATATGTTGTAGTGGAAAGTATACACAAATACAAAGCATTTCACTTTCTACACGGGATTCAAAGGTTGAATAATTGCTAGTTCAACGTGAGACAACATAATATACTTATACCATTGTGACCGCCGATTCATGCAGATTACAATGATATAAGATACTTGTATATTAGGTTCAAACTGGGAGGAGGAGTAAAGGTTTTATGAGAGCGCCTCTGAAGCCCTGTTTAAACACTTGTATTGCCCAATTGCTGCTGTTCCGAGGGATCCACTGCTGTGACGTCACAGCGGCATGACTCCGGCCTGGAGTTGTCCTAGGCCGCGTGAACCCAAGGTCCATACATACTTTGTACAGGTTTGCTGAGTCGATTTATTTAAGGTTTTCTACTTAACCGGAAGAGACCTCGTAAAAACAGCTGTAAGGTCACGTGATCATCAATCCAATCTGCAGTGTTGCTGAAAACACGATATTTATCGTACGCGTAACAAATTTTCCACATCATTGTAATAAAAATTAACATTGTTTAACTGCTTACATTCTATGATCAGCTGTTATTTTATGATACTAATATACTTTTTTGATTTATTTTTATTATTATTTTAAGGGATTAAGGGTTTAAATATTCTTTCTGGATGTCGAGTGAGATTTAAAAATAGCTGTACCATTATTATACCCTTAAGGTTGGCAAAACTTTGTATTATGTTGTTGATTTAGGCATCAGCTGGACGCCCTCGTAACACATCTTTGCTGCGAACATTAATCTTATGGAAATAATCATACCTGGTCTGAAAGCTCTACGAACCTTGGTGTGAACCTAGCCCCCCTCCCCAACTAGGGATAAGGAAAGAAAGAAGTCGAAGTATAGTTGTTGCAAAGGGACCGTTTCGGCGAGATAGAGTGTTCTAGGCCCGCAATAAGCGCTATTTATCTTCTCGTCGATTTTAAGTTATATTTCACCCTCTTCAGCCAGGAACACTCCTCTTACCAGAACAATTATCAGCTGGAATTGATAAGCAATTTCTCAGTTCTATGAATATATTTGGATAAAAACCCTGAAGTTAATTTATACCTCAGGTAATTTCAAATTCCCATCAACGAGCAGTATTAGAATTTCTCAACTGTGGCTTCACAGTATGCCTAAAATTGCTAAACTCATTGACAAAATCGTCATCAAGATATTTTCTGTAGATATCGACAAGATTTGCATTAAATTTACACAAAGCTCGATTTACACGAGCCCGCTGCGTACTCGCAAACCCACAATTCACACAGGCGATCCATTCTCGGCGAGATCGCAGCGAGCGCGGAGCTATTACTTACATTATGCAGGCGTCGGTTTATAAATAAACGAAAATGATATTAAAGTCGAAACCAATTGGAATTTATTGAAATCACAATTTTAAGAAATCGCTAAGGCCTACATAGTGGATTTTATAACGTAGATGAGTTTATGGACCAGTTAGGAAAAAATCCAATTATTTTTAAAACAATCAAAAACTGGGTTTGTTTTAAACTTTTTCTTAATTTGTTTATACATCTAGGATGTGTTAGGTTTAAACTATTGTAAATATTGCAAATTTATAATAATTAGTTAATGTCAAAATTTATGTATTATTACATTGATCCACAACTTTGTGGTTGTTTTAGCGAATTTCCCCTATAGGGAAGAAGCTATTACCGTGGTCGGCATGGTAACACCTAGGCCCGGGACCATAACTTTTCGTTTTGAGGTCCCCAGACCCCAAAAACACCATTCGTTCGAACCTGTATATATATATATATATATATATATATATATATACAGGTTCGAACGAATGGTGTTCACACGTGTCCGTGGGTGCGATAACTCTCGTAAAAAAGGTCCGATTTTGTTAAAATTTGGTACAAAAGAGTAAAGCAATACTTATGACATTAATTCGAAAACCAGGCAGATCGACCCATCCGAAATGGTATTTAGGGGGGGTTTTGTACCCCAAAAATGGGTTTTTTGAAGTTTTTACATGTAATATTTTAAAAAGTCAAATTTTAGTTCCCACCAATGGATTCAGCTTTAAAAACACACAATTTGGTGTTTTGATCATTTCTCTACGTCAATTGGTTACAGAGATACTGAAAGTGCTAAACACAGTACGTTGGCCAATGCTATTCATATGGAGAATAAGAAAACAATTATATCTTGCTTATTTATGAACGTATACTAACAAAACTTGGTATACGGCTTCATCTGGTTGTCGTCTATTGCTATTTGCACAGTACAAATTTTACCGATAATTCCTCTAGCAGCAAACCTGCGCACTCCGCCCCCACGTTATTCTTATGTAGAATAAGTAAAATGTAATGTCACTCTTAATTATGAACATAAATTAATAAAACTTGGTATGTGGCTTCACCTTGTTGAGTTATATTGATATTTGCTTAAAACCCCATTTTTGTGTTCTTTTTTGCAGCAAACCTGCGTAATTATCCCCCATGTTATTCTTATGGAGAATAATCAAAATGGTATATATCGCTTGTTTATGAATGTATACTGATGAAACTTTGTATGTGGCTTCACCTCCTTGACGAATATTGATATTTACATGAAAACCCGTATTTTTTGTTCCTTGTTGCAGCAAACCTGTATACTTATCGCCAATGTTACTCTTATGGACAATAATTCAAATTGTATATATCGCTTATTTGTGGATATATTTTTATGAAACATTGGTATGCAGCTTTATGTGGTATTAAGACATATATTATGCATTGGAAATTTGCTGAGTACGCAGCTGCGACGGGGGTATTATAATTATAATTTTGTGAAGGTTCGAAATTGGATCCAGCTGCCATTGGTCATTGGGCTATTAATTAATGATCCTGGCTAAAGAATCCTCGGTCTTAGTCAGTAAGAAGGCTACACAAGGCATCTCAACCATTATACACTCATCATTCATTCATATTCGCCTTAAAATACGCCCAGGTTGTGTCGGCGTATTAAAGAGATATTAAGATATATATCTATATCAGAAATAGTTATTTATGCAGCAAGTGCGCAAGGTGACTTTGCTGCACTCGAGAGAAATGTTTACGCACGAGCCGTAGGCGATATTTATGATAGCCTATTACTATATATTTACTACAGTTAGAATAAAGCGTTTCAATTATATTTATTCGGTTTTTTTTAGAAGAAGGCTGCCACTATTACAAATTATCTTAAGATATACTATACCTGATTGAAGTAATAGGAACATAACTAGGCCTACTTACAATCTATGGACACTTTTTTGATGTAAACACACTTTAATTAAATTTCAACAAAATACAGGTTATGTTTATCTTTATGTTGTTCGGGAACAACAACAATAGATCAGATGTTTATTATCCAGTGTTGCCAACATAATTCATACATAAACAACAGTACCTGCATACTGTTTTTGACTATTTTGGTGTTCCTAAGTTGACACCCTGGAGTATGCAAAGCAAATCGAGAGTGCGCAAAGTAAAATGAATACGGAAATCACCTGTTTTGCGACGTATATCGAGTACGAAAACAACCGCCTTCTCGGGCAGACGTAGGAAAAATATTATTTCGTCATACTGCTTGGAAAACGGCGGAATACATGCGTTGCGAGGCGAAAGTAGCTCTTTTCAGACCTAGGACGGAAAATAATCAGCTGGTGTCGAGGTCATCAGCTGTTCCGTTTCTGTCATTTATAAATATCAATGTAGTGAATCTACAAACTTGTGTACACTGTGAATCTACTGTGTCCACGTGATATTATTAGTCATCACACCCTTACACTGCGCATGAACGCTGTTCTGCCTTTTCTGTCTTAGTTCAGTTCACTTTAGTATATGTTGGGTTTAACTGTTATTTTTAGTATTTGATTACTATTACAATTATTATCCATAACAATAAAAAACGGGGGGGTATTCCACCTCTAAGTTCGCCCCCCTGACTCTAAAGCTGGATCAGCTGGAGGCCAGGGTAAGGTCTCAAGTAACTGTGGTAGGGGCGACGTCCTCCAGGGTATACCTGTGTCTGACTACTCCGGGATGCTCCATGCCCACGATGCGCTAGTAGCCACAAATACATTAAATTGGTGGTTACTGAATTTAATGAATGGAGACCACCAACAAATTAACCGTCGAAATTGAGCAAGGCATTATGGGAACACCTTTGCCCGTAGCGCTAGACTATCTAAGTTACCACTGCGACCAAGATTTCTAGGAAGATGCCAGTTCCCCGGGGTGTTAACAACTTCACCCCCAACTGCGCCCTTTAAGAAGGCTGAGGGTACTTCGGCATCCAATGGCAGCGAGATGAAGGTAGACGTTATCACTTCACGGCTGCGACGACAGCAAGACGACGCAGAGGCTGACGAGGCACAGCTGGAGAAGGAGATGGAGGGCCTGACGCCGACTTTAAAGGTCTAGAAGAACGTGAATGCTGGCAGGCATCAAGTCTGGCCTGCCAACGTTGGACGACCGTCTGATTGAGGTTTTGTCATGCCGCAATGTCAAGGCGCTGGCCATTGTTCAGGAGTAGAAGGTTGGTGACCGGGCGTTCTCCGAGCGAGCCGCCAGAAAGGAGCCTGCTGCGAGGAAGAGACCTTAAGGATCCTCCTCTGGCAGTCCAGATGTATACATGGAATTCCGGTTGCCTGCCGTGAAGAAGTGTTATCCTCAGAAGTTTAGTGTCCCTTTGTCCAACCTGAATTCACTCTTGCACGTGGTGGTAAAGACAACCCCAGCCACCCCAATAGTCTCGGTACTGCTGCCTTTTGGGCGCGTAACGGACAAGAAGCATCAGTGTGGAGTTATGGATGCGACCGCGGATGTGGATGAGGCATAGGGTTGTAACATTTTTACAGAGTTGCTACCTCGCCACCAGCGAGGCCATCCAAGACTACCGCGATAAGATTGACCGCCTGGAATAGAGCGTGCTCGACACCACTGGGCACATCGTCATCGGTGGGAACTTCAACGCTAGGGCTGTCGAGTGGGGAATGCCCTCTACCAACTCCCGGGGGAAAAACATCCTGACCTCGCAGCCAGGGCCGGGCTCGTCGTCCTGAATGAGGGCGTCACACCAACTTTCCGGCACCCTGGGCAGAGAATCACGGTCCCCGACATAACCCACTTGTCTCAGTCACTTCTGTCGAGGATCTCTTCCTAAAGAGTGGTGAAGGATTGCACAGGCAGTGATCATCAATTTCATGTATTTAACATTCATGCCGGACAGCACAGAGAATCCGCATCTCGGGAATTGCCACACCGCTGGAACACAAACAAGCTGGACGTGGCCAAGATCATCCGTAGGACGTCCTTGTGTGATAAGCTACTTGGTAGACTGAAGAGATGGTGGAACTCCTCAGAGCATATTTGAGAGCTAGACGAGACACGAGATCAAGAATTCCCGCAGACAGAGTTTGAAAGCCGGAGGCCGATAATTAAAGGCTGCAATAATAAAGTCTCTCCGCAGGGCCATCAACCGGAGTAAGGCTGGAGGAAACTTCGGGAGGATGTCGACTACGATCCCTGATGGGGCCTGGGTTGCTAAGTTGTACCTAAGAAACTCAGCGCTTACTTTCTACCTTACACCATGGAGATGATATTCACCACCCTGTTTCCGGAACATCCCCACTCCCACAAGTTGATTTTGGTCGGGTGGAGGACATTCCCCTCTTCAAAGTTGAAGAGCAGGAATTTGCTGTTCTCTCCCTGAAAAGCAACATAATGCTCCTAGTCCAGATGGGATTCCTAGTGAGAAACTCAAGAAAGTATTTTCCATAAGCAACTGAAAACGGTATTTTCCATTTGTACTAACCAGCAAGGAGGGTAAAAGTGACCCGGACTATTCAGAAAGGGTCTATGAACAACTCACAACACTACAAAATATATTTACACTTTACACTATTTGCATAAATCCTTATACATTACTTTTGTATAAATAGTTTGTGGCCATACACATTACGTAATGCACTTAAGAGGCGGAGGGGGTATGGTGTAGCATTATGGGGGGAAGGGGGGGGGTTTGGATCAACTTTACGTAACCAAGCTATTTATATAAAAGTAATGTATATATGGATTTCACTCGCTTCGTGAGCTCATCCAATTATTTAAGATGTCGATAATATGATCATCCGGGCAAAAAAATACCATGTTGTTAACTTGATTTCTGCATTTATTTAATTATTTAAAATGTCGATAATGTGGTAATCCAGGCAAGTGTCATGTCGATAACTTGGATTCAGCCCTCTTTTTATTAATAATTATTAATTTTTAAAATGTCGATCATATGGTCATACGGACAAGTTTCATATCGATAAGTTGGTGGGTCCCCGCACAGGAATAGTTTCCTAAATTAGTTTTTAATTTTTAACCGTGTGTTTATAATGAAACCTTTGTATGTTGAAATTTATTTTTTATCAACTCATTACCATACAGTATTTTGACTTTAGTTGGACTTAGCATTGATTAATGGTACCCTTGGTAATCCATAATATTTGATAATCCGACAAGGTCCTGGTCCCATATCTGTCGGATTTTCAAGTGTAGACTGTATAATCTGCGAGATTTATTGGTGATTAATTTACTTTTAAAAATATCCAAGGATTGCCGGACTATTTTGTCACCCAGTATATCAAACATGATAAAAGGTAAGCGAATAATGTCTTTATTAATGTGACTTTGGGAGTATGTAAGATACCTACCCAACAACAGTAAAAAATTCCGGTCACCCGAAACCTGCTAAACCAAAACCTGGGGTAACCAAAACCATAATCAAAGCCTGATAAGCTACCAGCTATTAAGCTGGACCAAGCAGAATAGTTTAATTGCACAAATTAAGTTCCTTAATTCACTGTCACTGACCTTGAAATGCCTTACTCCGTGGACCCCCCATTCCCCCACCCCCTCAATCTTTCCCCATTCTGTATAGTAAAAAGAGGTTGTATTTAAATCAATGCATTATGAACCATACCTCTGCATGTTTGTGTCTCAGTGTAAGGACAGTTAATGTCAGTTGAGCAATCAAGTTCGGCCCTGCTCGTGTATTATAAAGGGTTTATTACATTATGCTAAGCGTGATGCTTTTTTAAGCACTATGTAATTTACCGACAGGAAACATGTTGCAACAGAGAATCAGAGCGAAGCAAATGATTAAGAAATGGTGAGATTAGGCAATTTTGTTGTAAAGAAAATGATTATTTAATTTTGTCTATTCCATATTTATGATTTTAGAACACACTAATATTAAATGAACACTGAAAGTTTTGTTATGCATATTTCGTTAACTAATTGACTTTAAAATATTATCCAAAAACACGGGTTACCCTTAACAGTTCTGCATCCTTTAATTCCGGTTAAACGGAGTTTTACTCTACTTAAGTTTCAATACACCTTGTGTTGAGAGTAATGGGGGTTTACTAAAGGGTTAAAACATTATCGCTCATACTATACAAATCGTTTATTTGATCAGTCTTTGAATAGTTTACAACAACAATAATGTGGAATGCAGTGATGTTAAAAAATTGGTTTCCTAAAAATATTTTAACCAATATACTGAAACAGATCAAATTAATATTTATTATATATGGCACCCGTTTAAATATTTTGAAGTCAAATAACAAAGTAACTATTAATTTTTAAAAAATGCTACAAGATACAAAAAAGATAAACATGCTTATGAAAAATCTAATGTTACTTTACTCAACGCATAAGCGAGCAAATAAATACACTTTTAAGGTTTGCTTGCAAAAACCGGGGACAAGCAGTGCAACTGCCCCTACGTGTTCACTGTGTACACGTTATTGGGGGGGAGGGGTCATGAGCCCCCCCAAAACCTCAGACCTTCTCGTATTATACCCATTTTCACTGTAAAAATTATTGTATTTTGACAATTTATATATATTTTTCACTCATGAGCCCCCTTAAAATGATACTCTGTGTCCGCCACTGTCAGGAACTGACCATCCATTTTGCAGTAAACCAGGCTTGTATGGGAAAGATATAGCAGTTCTGGTTCAGGCATCTGCAAATAGATTATTTAAAAATTGGATATTAACAAAAATGTGATCGATGTGTTGTTATGGATTTTGTATTTTAATGTAATTTTCCAATCTTTTGATAGGGAATAGTCCATATACTGGTGTTGTGTTGATACGAGTGAAGTTGACTTTTGAGTAGAGAGCATCATTGATGCAATCAAAATGACAAAAGCCCAGCTTGATCTAGTTTCAAACATTTAAAAAAATTTACAAATTTTTGCTCAGGACCAATTACTTTTAAACAAATGAGCTTTTTGTTTATATTAAATAGTTTGGCTTACTAGCGTCATTAGTTTGATTTAACTAAAAGCTCACACACAATTGTCATATAACAGAATAGAACATTTTGAAAAGTGCCAATATCTCAAGAACAAAGTGATAATTAAATACCCCCGTTGCAGCAAACCTGCGTACTCAGCGAATTTCCAATGAATATATATGTCTTAATATTACATTAAGCCTCTTACCAGAATTCATAAGAAATATAATCATAAATAAGCGATATTTAAAATATTCATTATTCTCCATAAGAATAACATTAGGGATGAGTACGCAGGTTTGCTGCAAAAAGGAACAAAAAAAATGTTTTTTTATACAAATATCAATAGAACTCATCTAAGTCAAGTCACATACCAAGTTTCATCCATATACATTCATAAATAAGCGATATATAACATTTTTATTATTCTCCATAAGAATAACATGGGGACCGAGTACCTAGGTTTGCTGCTTCGGGAACCATAGGCAAAAAATTGATTTTTTGTTCAAACATCAACAAACCACAACCAGATGAAGCGATATATCAAGTTTCGTCAGTTTATGTTCATAAATAACCGAGATATAAAATTTGTCTTTTTCTCCATAAGAATAACATTAGACAACGTACTGTGTTTAGCATTTGTAATATCTCAGTAACCAATTGATGTAGAGCAATGATCAAAATACCAAATTGTTTGTTTTTTTAAGCTTAATTCAATTGTATAAATTAAAATTTGATTTACATAAAAATTACATGTGAAAACCCCAAAAAACCCATTTTTGGGGTACAAAAGCCCCCCAAAACCCCCCTTCGGATGGTGCGATTTGTCTGGTTTTCGAACTCGTTCAAATAAATGGTACTTCACATATTTGTACCAAATTTTATTAAGATCGGACTTTTTTTACGAGAGTTATCGTGCTTACGGACACACATATATATATATATATATATACATATATAAAAATTTGAACGAATGGTGTTTTTGGCATCTGGGGACCTCAAAATGAAAAGTTATCATGGTCTCGGGCTTAAGTCTTACCATGAGACCTACGGTAATAGGTTCTTCCCTATAGGGGAAATTCGCTAAAAGGGATTGCGGCATTGTCTTCAGCGTAAAAGTAGTTCAATTGAGGGTCACACCATATTTTAATTTGAAAAACAATTTCATTCCAAGATAGTGGCTGAAAATGTTAAATTAGTCAAAATTAAGTAAATACTTGAACCAAATGCATGTCAAAATTTTAGTAAATAACTGGTTTCAATATGTATCTACTAAGTATTTCCTTTATCCCTGAAAATATAAAGACCCTTGACAAGATATAACAATGATTTTACCAAAAACATAACAACTATATATTCTACTATCTATACAGTACCAACTATTTAAAAATAATATTGATCATCCTTGGTTTTACAAGTTCATATTGTTTCAGTCTGAATTGTCCAAGGTAATCACTTTCTTAAATTAAAATTGAAATGAGATTTTGGTTATTCATTTAAATACTCTATATTATTTGAGTTATGAAGAATAATCATACTCCAAACAGAAAAAATTAAATGTTAAAAACGTTAAGTTCTTTGGAATATAAGTTTCCTGTTTTAACACCTTCATTTTAAATTGAAATCTAAATTTATAAATAAGTTACAAAAATTGTGGGAAACTACAAATACTAATTAAATATATTTATAGTTTTAAGACATGATACCTGGTATCTGATTTTGGTTGCAAAAAGGGGCTTATTGGTTTTTTTTTAATGGAGGAACTCCATCTCAGAGAAAAAATATTAAACCAAGATTCCCGGGTTACTATTAGGCTCTGCACACGGGAAGACAGTTGTCCAATAAGAGCTGAGCATTTCACTTGGTTTGTGATGTGATTATACACTATTGCTATGAGTTCCTTCAACTGTTCATAATATTTTCAGATTTACTTTGGTGTGCTAAATTCCAGTATTTTCTGGCATGGCCTTAGCAGGGGCGGATCCAGAGGTCATGTTTGGGGGGGGCGGCCACTGAAAGTTACCCCTCCCCCTTCCCTGTGGATGGTCCCTGGCATCCCCATTGTTTTTAACTAAATGAAATTATACAACGAATGAAAGTAAGTTAACATAATATATCAATAACCTTGTACTCAAGAAAAAAGCAATTTTAACTTTATAAACAAGCTAAACAAAAATTAACTTTAGTTCTACAGCGCCCGAGCATCAATAAAAATAAAATATTTATGCATTACACTTGTTTCTACATCATCTGTAGGCGTCTAAGAACAAGTAAGATGCGTAAATAAACAATTCATTTTAGTATTTACCCACGCAAAAAACTATTTACAAAACGTATTTGAAATCTGCAATACTGAACTATACTACGCGAAGATACAATGAGGAATGAGGCCGACAGCCAAGGTCAACCACTCAAAAAATGAAAATGTCGTACCACATTTTTACAAAATAAAATACTTGGCGTATGAGCTTCTGATTGCACGTAATTTAATGTTTGTTTCCTCTTATTTAATTAGATATAATTTGAGGCACTTTTTGCTTCTAGCCTAGCCACTGGATTTTTATTGCCTAGCATCAGATTATGCGGTTTCAAACAAAAATCAAACCTAACCTGTAAACAAAACACCGCTGATAGCAAACGATGGTAGGCGGGCAAAATCCAGTAAAAATTAATCACCGAATACAATTGTAGCAACCTTTGCTGCTAAAATTTAACTCCAAGACCATGTTGAAAACACTGCATTTTCGGTCTGTCAACTGGCAAAACTGCAACAACTTCGCGATACTCGGGAATATCCATGTTTTTGTAAGACGCTTTTAGGTTAAATACATGGATCTAAGTAATGTGTTATATACTAAAATGGAAGTTTAAAATTTAACCTGTCTAATGGTGTGTATTTTATTTCATTTAAAGAAACGTTTAGTTTAGTTGGTTTGAATTTTAATGTAACCTTGTAGACGGAAGAGGCAGAATTTGACTCTCGGGACCGAAAAACGGGGTTTCGGGCGGCTTTTGATGCTTACATTTTCATTCGGATTTATTCAAACTTTCATCGTATGCCTGAATAATAAAATAAAACACAAATATTCTTAGGTTAGGGGGGGCAACCGCCCCTACCACCCCCCCCTTGGATCCGCCCCTGGGCCTCAGTTTATCTAAGTATAAAGTGTAGATTTTCCTCAATTAATCTTTATTTTCCTGGCAATTTACAATTTCATATCACATCTTACAAATTAGCTTCACACAAATATTAAAATTGATCCCTGAATACATTATCCTACAATTTTAACAATTTAAAATTGTGAGTGATCATTTAATGACAAATACATAATGCCATCACTATTATTTATGGTTTTATTTACAACAGGTTAAAGGTTAACGGTTTTGATTATATAACTACCAACCTATAACATTTCAAGTAATTTAATGTTTGCTTTGCTCCTAATCTATTTTCACTTGGCCAAGCACAGAAAATGTAAATCTGGAACGTGACTGGTTTTCAACGTGTCACGTCTCAGTTGTGCCGTTTGCGGTGTCCCGCCTGACATTGGTCGGGTCAAAGACGACTCAGTTACTCAAGGTGTTTACAACTACAGATCAGACTCAGTTTTCCTGTGTGCAGAACGCCTTAGACGAAAGAAAACAATCAAGGTCTTGTTTTAAAAATAATAAACTGTCTTAAACGACCTTGAAAATACATTACCGAAAGAATGACCTGTTTTAAACACAAAAGTAGTTCCAAACTTAACTGAAAAATACAAAAAATGGGTTCAAAGTCAATACAAATAATGACAGCCCAATAACAATAATTTTAAATAGTACAAAACATATGAAAAAATCTAACGTTCTCAAAATATGAAACTTTAAAGGCATCTCTGGTTGTAGAACACTCAACACCACTGGTTAATATAACACCACTAAATACAAAACAATCTTACCCTCTCATGTATTCTGATCTACACAGTAAGTATATCATTTCTAAACATAATAACATGATAATGTTTCAGTCTAAAAATCTAAACTGCATAAAATGCAAAGAAATCAATATAAAATTAAAAATAACCACATTCTCGTTATACTACTTATATTAAAGGATAAGAATCTAAGTGGGAATGTCAATCATCACATTTATATCACTGAACACAGTTCTGAAACAATTACAATTTATAACAAGGGCTAAAAAAATGTTATCAGGCAAGCTTTTAAAAACAACTATCACATATTTTGTTTAAGTTACAATTTATCCTACAACATAGAAATATCTTTAAACAACTACCCAGATCTCAAATAAGGGAGAAAACTATGCAGTAGCAAAATAAAAATCGGGATCTTACAATAATCATGAAGAGCTTAAACTTTTGTTTCCAAACAAAGGAGCAGACTTAGTTTTTTTTTTACTATTTATTATAACTAAACTCTTGCACATAATAAGGAAATCAAAATATTAATTGAAGATTAGAAAAATAAATATATAAACAATTGATAATAAAATTACAGTGGTACAAAATGAGTAAATTTGATAATATTAATCTTTAAATTTAATTGTATTTACTATATATGGCATTTATGGCCTAGTATATATTCTTGAAACAGTCGTGTTTGTAAGATACAATGGTGGCAGGTCACCGAGATTAGGGCCAAGTCACAATCAATGAACAAGAAACAGAAATCAGTTGGCAGTCCAAAAACGTTTAAACAGAATTAAATTATAAAATAAACGGTATCACGAAACTGACACATACTTTCTCCCTTTTAGCCAAACTTTAATGAATAAATTATTTGTTATTTACTAAATATAGAATATGAAGTACAGATAAATGTACAGAAAATTGTCTGAAATAGTTATTTTCAGAAATATCCACCCAAATCCTTTTTTGGGAGGCACTATAGAATCCATTGCTACACACAGTGGTTTTGCGAGGGGAAATGACCCCTTGTCCCCCCCCAGGGTTAAATGGCAACATATTTCAAACATACTCTGTTGGTCAATGCTAACTTGACCTGCATATCAAGTTTTAATGAAATTGATCAGTAAATAAGAGAGAAGTACTTTTTTTTATTCCCCATAAGAATAACATTGGACAACGTACTGCGTTTACCGCTAAATGAAAATTTCAATTTTCTCCGCAACTAGCAATCGTAGAATAGTAATTAAAATTACTACTTTATTTAGTTTTTTGAGCTCTTTTGAATGGTGAATAGTAATATTTTTTTAACATTTATGTTTTTATATGAAAAATAAAAAAAACGGAATTTTTGATGTTTTAGTCCTGTAATTTCTGAACCCGAATTTTTCCAGAAATGCGGATGGTGTAATTTTGTTGGAAACCTAAAGCTCTACAAACCACTAAAGTTTAATCAAAATCTTTAGAGCCGTTTTTGAGAAATTTTGATTTTTCATGTTTTTTTGGCAATTTTTGGGGGATAATTACCCTTAAAAATAAAAAATTTAAAAAAACGCCTGGAGATATTGTGGATTAGTACCTACATACCAAATTTCATAAAAATCGGTCCATTGGTTAGGGCTCTAGCTCTGTACACATCCACACAGACAGACATCACGTAAAAACCACTTTTTTGGGTTCAGGGAGCACCAAAACAAATATTTCCACTAACAACTCAAATTCAAAAATTTTGAAGAAAACAATACTTTCTCCATATACTATGTATAGGGGGAGAAAGTAAAAAAAAGTTCTGCATGAGTAAAATTCATAAATCAAATCCCAAAGTATCTTCTTTTGATAAACAACAATTAAATATTTAAGAAACATTAAAAAAAGTTTTTAGGCCTACAGGAAAAGCTTTGCCCTCATTTCAAGAGTTTACTGAAATACTCATTAGGCTGAATTTGATCAATATAGTCATGGAGTATAACTCCTATTGCAAACACTAATTATGGCTAGAACAGTTCAGATATACTGTAATTATGGTTTGATACTATTTAGGGGTCCAAGGAGAAGACATGAAGATAAAAAAAAACCTTTTGAACAAATCAATGGAGAGAACATCAAATATAATAAAGCACTAAATTTCAAAACAATATTGTACCCGTACCCCACTAAAGTAACAACCCGTTTGATGCACCATGCGTTGATTATGTGACAGATGTCTCATTGGCTGACTGGTTGTCGTCTGAGTGATTCCCGCTTGTCAATGGAAGACTGGACACATTCTCGCATTTCATCCATGACTACCTTTTGGCTCGGAGCTTTGATGATTCCAGTCCCAGACACGATGAAATTAGCACCTGCCTGTATTAAAAAAGTACATATCAAAACAAAATATATATAAAGTTTAACATGTTTTAACACATTCGCTGCGCAGTACGGGTATAGCAGTAGTTGTGGTTGTTCCCCCGGTGCGCGCTACGGGTATGCCCGTACAGTTGCCATGCAACCTTACAGGCTTCAGTGTGCACCAGCGTGGCGCGCGGGGTAAACGATTTGTTGCCAGCGTGTAGCTTAGAATGCAAGGTTTATTTTGGTGTAGGTTGGTAGTAAGTTTCCCCCACTATCCCGGCCGTGACGGGACTTTCCAGCAGTCGTTTTCATCTGACTTATTCCCTGTACATGGCAACCCTGGTTGTCTACTGCTATCTGGATTGTTCTGCTACCTGGTGGCGTTTTGTAGAATTACATCCAGTGGTGTTGTAACGCAGTACAGCACCGCACATTTTAGCCGGGAATTCAAAATGTGACCGCGCCTATCGGAGCAGTTGCCGCATGGCGGGAACACGCCCACGGGCGTGCCCCGCAGTGAACGTGTTAAACATAAATTAAACAGGATAAATAAACTACGTCTTACAACACTACAATAGTATATTACGTTACTAGCCCGGTAAGTGGTGTTTTACCGTGCGAGCACGGTAAAGCTTACCGGGCGAGTAACGTACATACTTTACATCATACTACACAGAAAAATTAGTACATTTTAAACTCATAACACAATTTATCTAGGACATAACATAAATTATAATATTTTTATATTTCAGAAAATAAACTTGCATGGCATCAAACTCACACTTACTTCTTGAGCTTCTTTTAAAATAAAATCTGGAATATCAGATTCATTGTATTCCTCACTGAAATGCATTTTCAAAAGTTTCCTTTAGTATCAAATAGAATGGTTTGTTCTCTCAAAATGTGTTTACTATTCAACACTCGGAATTACTCATGTGGTTTAACGTTGCATTGTTACAATCAGCTGTTTATTTCATCAGCTGACTAAGTGCACGGTAAAAAGCTTTTACCGTGCAGTGCACGGTAAAGTAATTTTCCGTGTGTAGGCACGGCAAAGGGCAACTTTCCAGCCTATCAATACGGATGGAAAAGTACCTGTTTCTGTGTAGTATGATGTAAAATAGATTTACACTTATACCGTTCTTTTTTTTGTACTTAAATAAAAAAAAATAAACATACAAAAAGGATGGTACAAGGTGATCGATTTCAACCAGTCTCCCCGGTCATCATCAGGCCCAATCAGAGAATGATAGAATCAAAATGGCGTCCACCTTGCATGCTATTGGCTACCGGGGCTACCTTGCATGCTATTGGGTTGTTCCGTGAACAAATTGCGTTAAGTACCACCAGAGTCAAAGTTGATTCTTACATTTTTCACTGGAAATAAACAATTCTTCCCACACATGTTATGCTACTCAAGAAATTAAACATAAAGTTTAGGCCTACCAAAGAATTTCCCCTTTCATCAGATACGCATTTGCCTTTTTACTGATGAGTATATGTGCATTCACTACTCTTAAATTATAACATCAGTTATAGAAAACAGAATTTTATATTTTGTACCTCGACTGTGTACAATTTTTGGTATAATTTATACATGAAAGCAGTTTTTGTTTAATGCATTACCAGCTGAGACAGTATTTGAGCCTTTGTTGTTTAAGGTTCTATTGATTAAGAAAACGGCATTGTTAAACTGAAGTATTTAGAGTTGAATGCAGCTCGGTGTTATGGTCAGAATTACTTGAGAGGAGTATAAGTAGATAACAATGCCTTTATTTTCTAGCGTTTCTCTGGTTCGCTAGCTTTTTAGAACAACTATGGTCAAACATATATACACAATTATTTCTTAGTTGTAAACACCAAGCAACAGATTTTCTAATTTAATTTTAAAACTATTAAAGCTAAGAGATTTCAGGTCATCAGGGAGGTCGTACAACCAGGGTCCAAAGTAGGAATAGCTTTTCCTCCCGAGTTCAAGTTTTACCCTGGGAAAGTGAAGTCTCCCACAAAGTTAGTCGGGCTCGCGTAATGTCAAAACCCTATGTGACCCTAAAGGAGCTAAGACTCCATAACCCGGTGATTCGGAACCCACCTTAAATTGTAGGTCTACCTATCTAGAAGACAAAAGTTGATAGAAATTCCTCTTGAATGGAGTCATGGATCTCTTGGATTTTGGTGCAAGAAGCCATGGGTACTATTCCCGAGGCGGCCACATGACTTTAAAAGTATTGGATCGTTGTTCTCCAACACATTAAATAAAAATGTGTAGCGAAAAAATCCCCCCACTAAAAGCAGGGCTGGCGCTACCATATAGGCAAACTAGGCGACCGCCTAGGGCGCCAGGGACTGGGGGCACATGGTGCTTAGGCAATGAGGGCTTTGGGCGCCGTTAAGAGTGAGGCGTGCGTAAAATTGGAAAAATATATTTTTCCATAAAAGCAAAATCCTAACTTTACTATTATAAACAGACTTTAGTTTTTAAAAGACCCAAAGTTGTAGGAAGTTTGTCGTTTATAGTTGGTCGTAACTATTTGTTGTAACGCAGTCAAACTAGGAAAACACCTAACCTCTGGCGGCAAACGATCTGTAATGGTGGGGTAGAGTGCAGGTTGCTTGAAGTGACTGGACACAGTTGAAATGCAACATGTCTGGATTGGGAAGCGAGTTGTGGAGTTTATATCATGCGTTTTCAGGGCTCACGGAGCCGCGCGGAGAGGCCCCGACCGCGGCACCATCACATCGCTGTGACGTCTCGCGGTAACATCCACTGCCCTGCCAAGCCCCAGTAATCAAGATTTCACATTGGAAATAATCCGTATACAGCTGAATTTTCAGCAGATAGTAGAACACCTTCAGTCAAAGTATGTTCACAGTCCCCTGGTTTTATTCTTGTGTTGTCCCCCATCCCCCCTCAAAATCAGAAAATGCAATTTTTTACTAAATTGTTTATGACTCCGTCACCATTCACCATTGGTAAGGAATTCAACTTGGTAATTTTTGCAATCCTTATTAAATTCTCTGTAACAATTATCGAGTGAACGTTAGTGATAAACTCACTACACTATTACAATTTTAGGTCGATTAACAAACTTTCACAAATTTTCATGGGGATGTTTTATCTTTTGTGCTATAACTTATTTAAACGTCAACATATTTAAAACTTCTACTTTTTTATATAATAAGGTATAAGGTTGTAGAAAATTTCTTCCACAACATTGTCTTATGCATAGGTAGCCTATATAGGTTTATGATAAACATTTTGTAGGGAAAATTAGTTAAACGGTCATACGCATTGAGATTTTGTGCGCCCGGCACAGCTACCGTAGGCCCCAGCCAAGCTACCGTGGGCCCCGGCCGCGCTACCGTAGGCCCCGGCCCGGTCGGGCACCTCATCAAGGCCGCATACCAACTATCCAGCAGATATTACCTGTTGTCTGAACATTAGTATTAAGACCAAATAAATTGTTTTAACATTCTAAATCAGTGCAATTAAAGTTTGAAAATAACTGTGAACATGTAAGGGGTGTACGTTATTATGGCCTCAAGCCCAAGTCTGATCATCCCATCTACACTATAATAACGTATTTTCTGCAGAGTAATTAAAAAAAGCCAGAATATGTAGCACTAACATTTCAACAGACGGACATAAAACCCCTTTACAATATTTATATTAACGGGAAAGTTGATTTCTTAAAAATGACATAAAAATCTAAATTTGTCCACAGATATAAGAGTTATTCATGTTTAAACCAGACACTGCAACTTTTTTCATCTGCCATTTAGATGACGTCATCACAGGGGGAAGAGACCTCTGGAAGAGTGTCTTCCGGTGGATTTTGATAGCTAATGACAAGACAACGTGCAACATTTTATGCCAGTGTCAAACAGTAATACATTTTCGTGCTAACATCACAGACTATAATTTTGTATTGAATGATTTTTGGGAGAGGGGGCGACTCACAATAGTTTTGCCTAGGGCGCCAAAACCTCTAGCGTCTGCCCTGACTAAAAGTCTAGTTTAAGACTAATTTTAAAAATTATTTTTGAAGTAATACTCTGCCAAAGTATGAGAAGAAAATGTAATGTGGTTATATATTAAAATTGTTCGACTAGGAAAAATGTCAATATTTGGTTTAAAGTAACACTAGCCTATAAGAAAATTATGGGAATAATCTTATCACGGATCTAACAAACAACTTATTGATTTAAGCCCCACGTAATAATAAATAATTTAATCTTAATGAGCATGTATTTCCTTATCAGTCATAATTAACATTAAATTAATCAACCATTAAAATACTCAATTAACTTTCAAAGGCATTAACTACATCAAAGTAAAGACATTTTTAAATGGTCTAGAATTCAACACAAATATATACAGTAGACTTCCTCTAGTTCTGCCTCGGTTGGTTCGTCCGTCATGAGGTCTGGCTAGCCTCACGGTAATGAGTCAACCGCTGTCGGGAGGGTTTCCCACGGCAGAAATCGACAGGAGTTCACTTGTTTGTTTAGTTTTTCAGTAAAGTGCAAATACAACTTTTCAGTTCAGTTGAGGAGTATTTTACTTCTCCAATGCTTCAACAATCTTAAAAATATTTCTATGTACAGGTGTAGAGCCTGTGTTATTAGAAGGCAGTATTTTACATTTACAAAATGGTGCCAATACATTAGCCATTTTGTAATCTGGCCAAGGGTCGGTCCCGAGGTGGATAGACTAGAAGGGATCTCCTGTATTTAAGAAAACTTGACAAACAGCATTTTATAAAAATATTATAAAAAAACTGAATTATCGCTATTTCAAAGTAAAATATATTAGAGGCAGATGTTGAGACTTTCAAGGAATGTAAGAAAACATGTCTTCTGAACCTGATATATTGTAATGGAATCTGTATTTTCATAGTTGTTACTATTGTATCAAATTCAAATATTACCTCTGCACAAGCTTTAATGGTGCTTGGGCCGACCCCGCCATCAACTTCGATGTCAAGCGTAGGGTAGTTGTCTCGAAGCCATTTAACTTTTGGCATCATGTGATCCATAAACTTCTGTCCCCCGAACCCGGGTTCCACAGTCATGATGAGAATCATGTCAGCAATGTCGATGTACTCTACTACTGACTGGACGGGAGTTCCAGGTTTCAATGCGATCCCTACCTGCAAAGGACAGTTGCTTTATCGTACAGAACACAAAAACTTGAAGTAACAGGTTAATGTACCTTATACATCGGGAATCCTAAATCACTAGTAGAAGTTCAGTTTCGGGACTGCTGTCCTATTTCAGATTCAGATTCAGATTAATTTATTGCGTCAAATAAAATTTATACAAGTAAATATATGACAAGTCAATTACCAAATATACAATTATTACAATTGCTATACAAATAAATACTATTCTAACAATATTATATACAAAAATCAGGTCTTCATGTTCAATACAAAATTAAATTAAAATACAAGTTAACCGTACATGAGGATGTTATCCATGGAAAAGTCAGCCAGGGAATAATATGCCTTTTTTAATAACACACTCTTTAGTTCCATTTTAAATTTCTGGTCGGAGTCGGTATTTTTTAAGGCGGCTGGCAGTTTATTAAAGACTTTTAACCCCATGTACGAAGGCCCCTTTTCCAAAAGTGACAGTCTGTGAACTGGATACAGTTGAAGCTCCTGGTTCCTCGTATTGTGTCCGTGTTGCCGGCGATATTCCAGCATCAGATGTTGATTTGATCTGAAGAACATCGCCAACTCAAACACATACAGAGACGGGAGTGTCATTATCTCGAGCTGCTCAAACAAGGGCCTACATGAGTCTCTGCTTCTGGCACCTGCAATTAGCCGTATAGCTCTCTTATGCATTTTAAATTTTCTGTCAATAGTTGAAGAAGAGCCCCAAAGTACAATCCCATATTTCAGATGGCTGTAGAAATGTGAGTAATATATCGTCTTTATTTTTTTTTAATCTACTACAGGAAGCATAACTCTTATTGCAAAACAAGCACTTCCTAGTTTCTTACATAGTTTTGTGATGTGGTCGTTCCATTTTATATCTTTATCTACAGCAAGTCCCAAAAACGATATGCTGTCAGTACACATCACCTAATTTAGTTGCTGAATTTGCTGTCCATTGCGTCTATTTTTAAATATTGTACGTTTTGTTTTGTCTTTGTTAAATTTTAGACCATTCATGGTGTACCAGTGAGATAATTGCTCTACGGTGTTCATAAGTCTTTCTTGGAGCTGGTTGTATTTTCCAAAAAACGCGTCAAAATCTAGTTGTAAAACACGTCAAAGTTGTCAAAATTTAAAAAATAAAATATTAACAAAAGAACACAGAAAGCTTGTCAACAATAGGTGACCAATCCATCGAATCTGACTTTGACCGTAGACCACGCATAATCACAGTGAACTACACTTTACCACAGACAAAACTACAAAACGACTGTCAACACCTTGTGGGAATAAAGTGTCTCCCACACAGGGATCACATCATAGTTGACGAACTTCCTTATAGTTCATGATAAACACAAATTAAATTGATAAAACTAACTGAAAACGTGGGAAACTATACTTTAGTTATGTATTTGTATCAACCAGTTGACATCAGTGTGGTATTCTGGAATCAACTCGCACGTGAGCTATAGTTCAACTTTTCTCTGGCAAAGATTGCTGCGTCAAATATGTTAGACGCTGGTCTGTGTTGATAGTTTTTTTTTTTTGTTGTAGTGTGATCTTAGCGAAGAATGTAATCTCCACACCACGTGATTGAAAACAACTTTGTCTTTGACTTTGTCAATTGCATGTATGCTTGCTTAAAGACAATAAAACTATTGAATTTTGAATCTACGGTAAAACCCTCTCTCCTTCCAAAGCCTACCGGCGGAAGGGAAGGGTCGCATAGGGTAGGTGGAAGAGTTTAACCTTAGGGCTGCCAAAGATGTGGCGTGTGTGGGTTGCTATGATATACAATATATTATTAAAATTTTTTAATTCTTAATTGTCTACAAGAATAGTTTTCTTGTTACTGCCTCAAGAACAACGAAAGGACTGACAAGACTCATTCCTACACGCAGACGAACAGTCTTTGTAGGAATAAATTCCGTTAAATTAAATATTGTAATGTTCTGTTGTGTAGTTTTTGTGGAATAAATTTTGAATTATTAATGTACTTAAATTAGTGTAAAGCAAACTTGCATTTATGGTTGTATTTGCTAGTCAGAAGGTCAGATTTAGGCAGGAGCGTTATGGGCCATAACCAGGGCAGCAAATATTTATGGGCCTCATAAGCTGTGATCCTTGAGAGACAACAGGTAGTGTCCCCGTTTAAGGTCCCCATCCAGGGAGATATCCAACCACCCCAAAAATCCATAATTCAAAACAATAGTAACACTTAAATACTTAATTAACTTTAAAAATGTTGTATGTCTAATCAAAATTCATACGCTCTCTTGAGTGTAGTATAAAGGTCCATAAAACACTAAATCTGAAAACTTAAAAAATGAATTTGACCTACATGGCATGTTTTTAAAGTACTGTTTTTGAATACTGCCGTTTTAGCGTTGCGATTGGCATTTCTGCATGATGCGCTGTGTACCTGCATCAATTGGCAAGCCTGGAACGCAACTACGGCAAAAATCAACCAAATTTTCATTAATTTGAGAGCATTTAAAGTGGCGCCGACGATTGAGGTAGTGCTGTGATTCAATTTCTGTTAACGGTGTGAAAGCAGCTGAGATTCATCAGGAGATTATCGACGTTTATGGCAAAGTGTTCAACACCTCTAGCGTCAAGAAGTGATTCAAAATCTGTGACAAACCGACTTAAAGATCATAATTTTCCTCCTCGTACCGCTCAAGAGAAGTCAATGCACTTCTTAAACGCCTTGTTTCGTGCACCTCAGTCAAGAATTTTTAAGCGTGATCACAATTTTTAATAATTTAGTTGTTCGGTAACAATTACATAAGCACTTCCTTAACACTAAAATAAACTAATAAATAGCAATGAAATCGTAAACCGTCTGTTCTCTCTCAAGTTTTGATCAACTTTATGCACCAAACTTTCAGTAATGAGAGAGGGTCGCCCACTTCGTTTCTCGTGATGAACATTCATGTGGCCATCTTTAAATGTTCTAACCCATTTGTGTGCTATTGCTTGCTGCTTAGGAGGCCATTGCTTGCCGCTTTCACACCGTTAACATTTATAAATTGAATCACAACGCGACTTCACAGTTGGCGAGGACCTCAATCGTCGGCGCCATTTTAAATGGTCACAAAAAAATAAAAATCCGGTTGATTGTTGCCATAGTTAAGTCTCAGGCTTGCCAATAGGTGCAGGTACACAGCGCAGCATGCAGGAATGCCAACTGCTATAACGGCAGTACTTAAAAACGATACTTTAAAAATATGCCTCGTACATGAACATCTTGTTATGGTTTTGTAAGACAAATTAAATAGTTGTTGACTTTTTTGGGACAAGAGCAATGTACAATTGTCTCAGAAACCTTGAAAATTACTTCATTGGGTAAAATTAAAATCTCTATATTGCCAAAGCCATGTATAGGAAAGAACACTAACCTTCATTCCAGATTCTCTTACTTTTCTACAGGTTGTGGTCACATTTTTTGATGCTTCCACATGGAATGTGTACTGGTCCACATCTGACTTGGACATTTCCTCAATCCACTGAAAAATACACAGTAATCCATACAGTAGGCCTATCTATCTGGAAATGGATATTTTTAAATCCAACACAGAATACTAACACAAATCCTGCAATTGTACTGTTTATTTACATTTTGATTGATCATCAAATGTATTGTATATATTGTTAGGTCTATGTATTTTAGTATAAGGAAACTTTGACAATTTCACCTGTCTAAGGGAAATTCCCTATAATAGATGTTATGTGATGTAATAAATAAATAAAATAGAGGGAAATAACATTGACTAAACCTGTCATCCAATGGATAATATGACTGCAGACAGATTGTTGATAAACCAAAACAAAAATACCCCCGTTGCAGCAAACCTGCATATTCAGCGAATTTCAAATGGTACCTCACTACGTCATGAAGTAATTTACCAATTTTCAAAAATAAGTGAGATTTTACATTTGATTTATTCTCCATAAGAAAAAACATTAGGACTGAGTACGCAGGTTTGCTGCAATAAGTACCACAAAAATCGTGTTTTTATTTAAATAACATTGGATTATCTACAGATCAAGCAACATACCAAGTTTTACCGATATATGTTCAAAAACAAGCGAGATATCCCATGTTTAATATTCTCCAAAAGGATAACATTAAGTTATAGCTGCTGAGTACGCCGTTCCCTTGCGGTACGCAGTTCCATCTTATAGAGGAAGCCTTGAAAACCTTATGGTGAGCACGGATCATATTATACACAATTTTAAAGGTCTTAGATAGTATTGCCGCAAACTGGATCTCGAAAGAACCTTTATATCGGGAATAATAACAATTTTAGTATTCGCTAATAGTAGTTAAATGTAAACTTTGACTGGCTGCCATTTCTGACTCAGTGGTCTGTTTGAGATGAGATTTGTGGCATTGTTTTCTACTAATAAAGACCTAAAGACTAATCAATTAATTTGAGGTACATCTCGACCAATGCTGTCATTTAAGATTTTCTTCTTAATCCTCGTGGACCATCCCCTGATGTGATAAAAAACTCATAGTTGCTTCAAAAAGGAGATTTTATCAGCAGTGTTTATATAAGTTACTAAGTTTTATTGCTTTACATTTAATTGTTCTACCACACTGGATATATCGATATGTATATGTGTCCATAAGCATAATAACTCTCGTAAAAATGGTATGATTTTGATGAAATTTAGTGCAAATGTGTAAAGCAGTATTTATGTTTTTAAGTTCGAAAACCAGGCGGATCGACCTATCCAAAGGGATATTTTGGGGGGTTTTGCATCCCGAAAATGGTTTTTTAAAAATTGTTTACCTACATATAGAAAAAAATCAAATTTTAGCTAGCGCCATTGGATTCAACTTGAAAAAACACACAATTTGGTGTTTTGATTAATGCTCTACATCAATTGGTTACAGAGATATTGAAAGAGCTAAACACAGAACATTGTCCAATGTTATTCTTATGGAGAATAAGAGCAATTGAATATCTCGCTTATTTATTACAAAAATACAAAATCAGTATACCGACGAAACTTAGTATTCACTTGGTTGTAATCTATTGTTATTTGCACAAAAAAATGTTTTCCCGATGGTTCCTGTTGCAGCAAACCTGCGTACTCAGCCACCATGGTATTCTTATGGAGAATAAGTAAATATTATGTAGGCCTATCCCTTAATTATAAATAAATTAATAAAATTTGGTGTTTGACATCACCTAGTGGAGTTTTAAAGAATCGCATAAAACCCCATATTTAGTTGTTCCTTGTTACAGCAAACATGCTTAGGCCTACTAGCTGGCCCACCATATTATTCTTATGAAGAATAATTTAATTAAAATGGCATTCATTACTTATGAATGTATATTGATGAAACTTGGCAAGTGGCATAAAAACCCATATTTTATGTTCCTTGATGCAGCAAAACCGCGTACTCAGCCCCAAGTTATTCTTATGGAGAATAATTAAAATGTTATAGATTGCTTATTTATGAATGTATATTAAAAAAACTTGGTAAGCGGGGTAAGCGGCTTTATGAGGTATTAAGACATATCAGGGTGTCCACAAAAATTTTAACTTTTTTTTCCCTGACATTCCCTGACTTTCCCTGACTATTTCCCACACTTTTCCCTGACGCACGACATAATTCATCTGCACAATCACTCACTTGAAATGACATTGTAGTCGATAGGAATTGTATTACATACATAATAAAATAAACATTTTATTCTGGAAGTTGTAATGCATATATAATTCAAGGAAGAAAAAAAGAAGACCCAGCCTCCTCCTTCCCCATAGCTGGCCTAGTTCTCTCTCCACTTTCTTTTTTTCTCCCTTTTTTTATTTATTTTTTTATTGAAAATACAAACACATTGCTGACATTTTGACGACAGGGCTTAATGTACTTAAATTATATCTAAGAAAACCTAATAGTTTAAAACAAAACACACAAGGGTACAACAAAAGAATTCAATTGTTGTACACTTCTTGTGAAAAAAACCTGAAAAAATGCTGCAATAGTCAGGATTACGGCTGACTAGAGCATAACAAAGTCCCCTCAAATCCATCATTGGGGTGAATTTCCCTGACTTTCCCTGACTTTGGGCCTACTTCCCTGACTTTCCCTGACCAAAATTTGTTTCCCTGACTTTCCCTGACATTCCCTGACTTTCCAGAATGTGGACACCCTGCATATATATGCATTGGAAATTTACTGAGTACGCAGGTTTGCTGAGACGGGGGTATTTATATTTGTTTATAGTTCTTCAAAATGAGGCCACTCAAAGGAGGTTTGACTTGCACCGGGTTTTGTTTTGTTTTGTTTTGTTTTGTTTTGTTTTGTTTTGTTTTTTTAGCCTACACCCATTTTATTCTTGACTATATCTGCTATAACTCGGTCCTTTTCAACCACTTTGGGATGTACACAGAAGATGAAACATCCAAATCTACTGCAGTTTAGATAGTTTCTCTGCAAGTTAGTATTCAAAACATCCAAGGGGCATCAGCACTTCCTGGGAAGTATTTTAGCGAATTTCCCCTATAGGGAAGAAGCTATTACCGTAGGTCTCATGGTAAGACTTAAGCCCGAGATCATGATAACTTTTCATTTTGAGGTCCCCAGATACCAAAAACACCATTCGTTCAAATTTTTATATATGTATATATATATATATATATATATATATATATATTTATATATATATATATATGTGTCCGTAAGCACGATAACTCTCGTAAAAAAGGTCCGATCTTAATGAAATTTGGTACAAATGTGTAAAGCACCATTTATTTGAACGAGTTCGAAAACCAGACGAATCGCACCATCCAAAGGGGGGTTTTTGGGGGGTTTTGTACCCCAAAAATGGGTTTTTTGGGGTTCTCACATGTAATTTTTATTCAAATCAAATTTCAATATTTACCATTTAATTCAGCATAAAAAAACAAACAATTTGGTATTTTTGTCATCGCTCTCCATCAATTGGTTCCTGAGATATTGAAAGTGCTAAACACAGTACGTTGTCTAATGTTATTCTTATGGAGAAAAAGAAAAATTGTATATCTCGCTTATTTATTAACATAAACTGACAAAATTTGGTATATGGCTTCATCTGGTTGGGGTTTATCGTTGTTTGCACAAAATAAAAAATTTCCACGTATGGTTCCCGTAGCAGCAAACCTAGGTAATCGGTCCCCATGTTATTCTTATGGAGAATAATTAAAATGTTATATATCGCTTACTTATAACTGTATATGAATGAAACTTGGTATGTGACTTTACTTAGATGAGTTCTAATGATATTTGCATAAAAACTCATTATTTTGCGATCCTTTTTGCAGCAAACCTGCGTACTCATCCCCAATGTTATTCTTATGGACGATAATTAATATTTTTAATATCGCTTGTTTGTGAATATATTTCTTATGAATCTTGTTAAGTGTTAATGTGTTATGTTATATATTCATTGAAAATTCGCTGAGTATGCAGGTTTGCTGCGACGGGGGTATTTTTGTATGCAATGGTGCTGCTACCTTTTGACCCCTACAAAAAATAAGTTCTCAAAATTCAAACCACAGTAAGGTTTCTTCAAATGTTACCACAACTGGTGAACAACTGGTTTTGAACTCCAAAAATGAACAAGTTAAAATTATGATCATTATTATTTTTAAATCCCTGTTGGTATTTGTTTAATGATTGCAATAGCCAGTAAAACCCCTCAAATCCAACCTCCGGATAACTGACAACCCTCAAAGTATAAACGATCATGTGTCCCATTGCCCACCGCATTTTCGACGAATTGTGGCATGGCCAAGCCGAGCCTATCTCAACTTACAAAAGTAACTAACCTTTATTTTTAATCAGAATCACTAATGATCATGGTTTGAGTGATGTTAAGAGTTAGTGTTTGAACTATTTAGGATATAAGCCTATATATATGTATAATTCTTGTTCCTCTGTAAACTATCGTTTTTGCCCCTTTATCTATCTAACTTAACCTTAGTTTCGACCATGGCTTAATCCTACAGGTATAGGTGGTGTGGTGGGTTTTTTTTGGGGAGGAAATTTACTTAACTATGGAGAAAATTCCCTTGAATCCAGTTAGCCTACTGAGAGTATTTTGCTAATATAAAACCAATTTACCTATTTTCCAAAAAATTATCCACCCAGTTGTCCCTGAATCTCACAGGGCCCTAGTGTTGCTAACTTTTCGTTTGGCCTGAACCAGACATGAGCCCAACCGGGGGGGAATACCCCCCCCCCAGTAGAGCGGGAGACGGGGGGTCCACCCTGGAAAATTGTATAGAATTTTTTCCTAGAAGAAATTTTATTTTAAGCCTCTTTGGCTGCTAACAACAACACCTTTCTACCCAGAAAATTAAGTAGATTTTCTGACGAGCTGTTGTTTAAATTGGTAGGCTAATGCATAATGGATTAAAATGTGTATTAAACTAAAATCTATAAATGGCCAGTGCTTAAAACGGAAAAATAAATTTAAATTTTAGACTTTATAAACTAATCTAAAATAAAAAGTAAAAAAAAGAATAAACATAGGCCTAATTAGCCTATTGGTTTTATGTTTACACAAATTTACCCTCAATATTAATCTAAACTCCGTCTGAATCTCATGGAATCCATTAATTTTTAACCCTAGGAGTGGCGATCCGCCGGTTTCCGGCGGATTTTTGTGTCGCCTATTGTGGCGACCGCCGGTTTCCGGCGGATTTTGACCGAAAATTTTGCAACGTAAATAAACCTCTATTAATCAACTCAAAAGTGAATAATATATATATCATTCGAAAGATAATATTCTGAACTTTCATTTTATTACATAAACAAACCCTGTAGCAGGTATATAACAATGTCACCGCGATTAGAAATCAAATGAATTTTAGGCGCGACACGATACTTGCAGCTGACACTTGGGAAATGTCAAAACATGACTTTTTTGAAATTACCCACCTCGGGTAATTTTCGTCGCACGATGTTGCGGGAAGTACCAATGCACAGCCAAGGAGTTATATTTCATTTTGGTATGGAGTTTTAGATCGATATAAGTTTATTGATTTGACAGATCATATGATTTTATAAACACAGATGATTTTTGTTCTTCTGTAAAATGGCGATCCGCCGGAAACCGGCGGATTGCAAAATCGAATATATATCCAGTGTAATGTTATATTTGCATGACATATAATATCTTATTTGAAAGAAGAAAGAATGACGAATAATTTGGTGTTGCGCGATGGCAGCACTGACTCCACCGTCAGCTGCTATGAGTTAATAATTATTACAAGGCTATTTCTAATAAAAATATTTTCCGAAGTGACTGCATACACGTCCAATATAAGGGCAAATTCACTTCGCTACCGCTTAGGTTATGTTGGGTTAGGTTACGTTACGTTATGTTTCGTTAGGTTAGGATATGTTAGATTACGTTAGATTAGGTTAGGAGGTTTTCTGGCTCTCAATTTGTTTTAAAAATCACAGGAAAAGTAACGTACGGTGCATAATTTGGAACGGACGTGAACAGTAGCGGCTCACGTCGGACGTGTACGTAGCCACTGCCAATATTTTCCATTCGAGAAATCATGTTTGATATTTTCGTGTTTTATAACTATTATCAGTGAGTTATTACTAAAATAATTTATTATTACGGAGTTTTTAGTGTAAGTGAAGTGTTTGTGTGTATATAACAGTAATCTTTATGCATTATATTATGCATAAATATTACTGAAGTGTGACAAATAGTGTTTATAAAGTGTTGTGTTTACTCCTACATAGGCCTAGTGAAATTTGCCAAATCCGCGACTGTTTAGTGCTACATAACACATATAAAAACAATAATTTACCCTAAGTGTTATACATTTTTATGTAGGTAATTGAATGTACTACAGCATGGTTATATTGGTTTGGGGGTAAAATATTTGGTCAAAAAGTTATATACTAAAAACTGTGAAATTTTTTTTTCCAAATACGCAAAAATTCCAAAACGTTATTTTATTTACATGTATTTATAAGTGACAATAATTTTTTACCATAAACCTATGACTTTTTTGGATTCCTTACTTCATTAGCTCTACAAATATATATATATATCATTATTAGTATACATATATATTACATTACTTATTTACATCACAAACTAACACTGTACAGTTTACGCATTTTTCGGGTTTCCGTTTATTATTACATTATGCCCCAAAAAACTTATAAAAAAATTCTTTCCCCAACATGTTATATATTTATATGTAGGGAATTAGATTGTCTACAAAATGTATATAATGAATTTTCCATAAAAAATCTGTGGAAAAAATTTTACCCTGGCTGCGTTTGAAATTTCAAAAAATAAAATCAAAATTTTCTTATTCTTTTCACTTACCGGAAAAAAAATGTCTAGATCTTTATTATTTTACTATTTCTAGAATCTCCTGTTCTTTCTGAACAAAATGAATATAAAGTTAACTTGTTTACTCTAACGGTTGAATTTATATGGATTTTTAAAAAAAGGTCTGCAAAATCGCCAAATTTAGCTAGCCACACTACGCGTTAACATGGCGCCACTCCTAGGGTTAAGTTAACCGTAACCTATTTCTTATCAATAAAACTGGACATTTGCCACCCGGTTGGATGTTCCAAACCGGGAACCACACATATACGAGTAAAACCGGATGGTTGGCAACACCACTCGGCCCCCTTGATTGATAGGAGTTACCACATTTTTGACAAAACTCGCCTATTAATTATTGAACAAGGGGAAAAGGAACATCTTTGTGTTCAGGGCAAAGTCCCCTACTATTTTAGTACCCAAAATGTTACACTACGGTGAATAGTTATTTTTCCCGTTCTTCACAATTTCCTGATTTACCGGGGGAAAAACTATTATTTCCAGAATCAGGACGTTATTTTGAATATTTAAAAAAACCTTGTGACCTTGTGTGAGATCACTGATCAGCCTATATAGCCTACATACGTCAAATAAGAGGACAAAGTCCAATTTTAAAGTTTTGCCCTGTTACTTAGGCTATAGGCTACTTACTTGGTCTGGGTTAGAAACCATCATGTGTGTTTCAAAAAATACATTTTTCATCTTGCTTGTCAAACACTGTATCACTGGATGTCCAAAAGTAATATTAGGTACGAAATGACCATCCATTACATCAAGGTGTAAATACTCTGCACCATTATCCATTAATTTCTTGGACTCTTCGTATAATTTAGACAAATCTGCATTTAGAACAGATGGTCCTATTTTGGCAACTATCTTCTCAGGCCTCTTCACTTTCTCCATGACGAAATTTATAAACGAACAAAACAGCAAACCTTTAACACACTACTTATGATGGTTCAAATTTCAAAGTTCAACAACAACAAACCGTATAGGTTAGGTCTCCCTCACACAGAACATAAACTTAACATAACCTCAATCTAATTGCCGAATTATCAGTCACTGAGTCGACGAGTCGACTGAGTCACTGACCCTGAACTTGATTTGAAGTGACTACGTACACGTCCAATGTAAAGGCAAATTCACATCGCTACCGCTTAGGTTAGGAGGTTGTCTGGCTCTCAATCTGTTTTAAAAATCACAGGAAAAGTAACATTCCGTGCATAATTTGGAACGGACGTGAACAGTAGCGGCTCACGTCGGACGTGTACGTAGCCTCTGCCAACTTGATTTGTTCTATGTAACTGAACTCTATGTTATTTCACATAGAGTTCAGTGGCTGAAGAAGAATGAAAAAGATGGTTAGTAGGGAAAGGGAACTATTATTCATTAAAAGTACCTCCTTTTAATGTAGCGGTTAACAATAAACGACATAAGTTGAGATGGTGATGTTTTAAAATCATATATTATCAGCTAAAGGTTTGTGCCCTATATTAATTAAGAAACTAGCTAGATGTAATTCAGATTACTAGTTTCAACTGTAAACTCTTTTTTGAACTAGAATTTTCAATTTAAATCATATTTATTGACGAAACATTCCAGTTAAATATAAATTACAATAGTAACAAGTGGCATAAAGTAGGATAAATACGCTATTCAAAACATTACAAATGATAAACTGACAGAAACTGGCCAGATAACCAACGAAAAAAGCATAAGATTCACAAATTAATGTAGTTACAATAAAGGAAAACATTTAAACGGAAGAAAATGAATGACATTCCAGAGAATTGATAAATTATTAAATACCAGGAAATTAGAATGAATGAAGCGATAAAATAGAGATAACGCCAGCTCAGGCGCCAGGGAGGCAGGGGGGCAAGGTCGGTCACAAGGTCACCGCGCTCCCCCACCCTCCACCAACCCCCACAGCAGTGCGGTCTGCGTTATCCACTGCCACGGCGCCGCGCCGTGCCTCACTGTTTCGACTTTTGATTTGTTTTGATTTTAGGAATATTTAACGGCCCTTGGGATAAAACGGAGTTGTGTGGGATATTTTAGACTATCTTCATTTGTTCATCACTATAACTATGTATAGTTCTGTTTGGTGCAAAAATTTGTATTAATTGTTATCAAACATAAACACGGTTAAATTTGTAATGTTTCCAAACATTATAATTATACACTTATTTTCGTTGTCAACCATAAAAGGAAACCTTGATAAAAACCATTATTCTTAGGTACAGGTTTCATAGAAAAAGTAGGCTTTTATTAATGTTTATTTGAATTATTGGTGTAATTTGTTTAATCAATCTTTTATGGGATAGCTGCAACAAAATCTATTAGGTATTAGTATGTAATTTTTGAATTTTGTTTTCCTAATTACTAGTTTGTGTAATACGATTTAAGTAGTTTTCTAAAGATTCCACTTAACTATGAAGTTATACGAAACGACGGTCACAATATTACTATAACACATACAACAAACAAAAAGCGACAACTGTTAGTTAAAAAGCACCTTAGGAGTTGTAAACAATTAAGTTATTTTAAAAACTTACGAAACTCATAGTATAGCTCCAAGGTAAATACGTTTTGCCTGAAGTTTTGTTGGCAAACAAACATCAACTGAAAGACGTAAGTAAACAGGAATGAAATAAAAAATTAACGTTAAACAAATGGAGCTACTTAATCTTATTAGCGAATTTCCCCTATAGGGAAGAAGCTATTACCGTAGTCGGCATGGTAAGACCTAAGCCCGGGACCATGATAACTTTTCGTTTTGAGGTCCCCAGACCCCAAAAACACCATTCGTTCGAATCTTTATATATATATATACACACATAACAAAGTTCATACCCCACATTGCATTATATATATATATATATATATATATATATATATATATGTGTGTGTGTCCGTGAGCACGATAACTCTCGTAATAATTATCCGATTTTGATGAAATTTTGTATAAACGTGTAAAGCAACATTTATGACTTTAAGTTCGAAAACCAGCCAGATCGCTTTATCCAAAAGGGTATTTTAGGGGGGTTTTGTACCCCAAAATTTTTTTTAATCTTTTTACATAAAATTTTTGAGTGGTCAAACTTTAGTTTTTACCATTGTATTCAGCTTAAAAAAACACACAATTTGGTATTTTGATCATTCCTCTACGTCAATTGGTTACCGAGTGCTAAACACAGTACGTTGTCTAATGTTATTCTTATGGAGGAAAAGGAAAATTTATCTCGCTTATTTATGAACGTACAATGATGAAACTTGGTATACGCCTTTATCTAGTTGTGGTGCATTGGTATTTGCTCAAAAAAATTTTTTTCCAAAGGCTCTTGTAGCAGCAAACCTGCATACTCAGCCCCATGTTATTCTTATAGATAATAATTAAATGCTGTCTCCCTTACTTGTGAACATAAATGAATAAAAACTGGTATATGACTTCACCTAGTTGAGTTATATTGATATTAGCATAAAAAACCATTTTTTGTGTTCCTTGATGCAGCAAACCTGCGTACTCAGCCCCAATGTTATTCTTATGGGGAATAATTAAAATTGTATATATTCCTTATTTGTGAATATATTTTTATGAAACTTGGTAAGTGACTTTATGTATTATTAAGACATTTATATCTCCATTGGAAATTCGCTGAGTATGCAGGTTTGCTGCGACGGGGGTATTTAATATTGGGCTTATAGATGGGCAGTCTGGTTTTTCACTCGTGGTACTGTAGACATTAAATTACCTACACAATTGATTATGTATCTAGAATCTGTATGATTATAGAAAAACTAAAAACATTTCTTTTAACCAAGACCAGTATGGCTGGATGGGTTGTCTTTTAAAAACATTAAAACTAGACTATAGCGGGCGCAAAGTATAATTGACGGACTCGCCAAAAGTAATTGGATTATGTGTGGCGGTGGATTATTGACCATGACTTATCAGATTATTTTTAAGCAATTCCTGGATTTGTTGTAGGGGTTTATAGCCAACTCTTCATCACGATGCTAAATTTAGTGACTTATTCCATTGATTATACGTCATACGGATTCATTCCTTAGGATGATAATCAATGCTTATTCTCTTCAAAATATCAGGCAATCGATTTTAGATTTTTAGGACAAGTGAAGGAATGAGTCATTCTTTAATAATCGAATGATAATCAACGTTTATTGTCAGTCAACATTAAAATTATTCAAAAGATATAATCAGGCAATATGCATGCTTTTATATTCTATATCTAAATGGTGCAGTAAACTTTCACCAGATAATTGTTCGGTTTCCTGTTGTCTTTGGTGCTTGCGGGAATTTATTGGTGTTTTTTTTATTGGAAGGTGTGAATGCTTTTCGCACACCCCTACTCCCGTGGGGGTAGTGTAGGACTCCTTCAAGAGAAGACTACCCACTAAACCGACTTCCCTCCTCCAAAATAGATGAGGTAGGAGGGTGACCACAGCATGAGTGGATGATCCGCTCTGACTGCCGAACTGACGATCAGGTATTGGCTAATTCAGAAAAAAACATGGCTATTAGTAAGGAATGACATGACAGTCTGTCGTAAACCGCGCGCTGCTGCTCACTTTCGAAGTTCTTCTACAGTGGGTCATCCAGGATGGTGAGTGGGCGGGGCCTCCAGTTTTCTGCGATTCCAAATCGCCTACAGAGCTCCCTTATGTGGTCGTGGTGAGACTCATCCGCTCTCTGAAAAGACGGCAAGTTTTTACTTTTGTGAAATCCTCGATAGTCGGGACTCTAGTCGAGTTTCAGATGGTAGAATTCCGGACGAACCAGGGCTGGCAGGTTATCCTTCTGAGCGTCCTTGATTGGATGACTTCCAGGCGTTTCCTGTTTGTCTTGCTGGCCAGGATCCACCATGCTTCTGAAGCGTACATCATGCAAGAGCAAACAATCAACAGGATCAAGGTGACTTTAGTCCTGATCGGCAGTGAGCTTCGTGCTGCGAGGAGCAGCCACATCAGTCCGAGGATCGAGGTTGCTTCGGCGATCTTCCTGTCGACGTTTTGCTTGAAGCGAAGTTTGGAATCTAGCGTGTCCACCACGTATTTCACTGTGGGCCTCCAAGGGATCAGCTTGCCTTCCAGCTGCACCTCAGGAGGGGCTGCTCGTGGCATCCTCCGTCTCTTCCTGAAAGAAATCGTGTTGCTTTTGTCCGCGTTGACTTTGACAAGCCATTTCTCAAGCCAATGAGACAATATGTCCATTTGTCATTGCATCACCCTCATTGCCTGAGCTGGCTCCGCACTCCTGCAATGCGTAGAGTGATAGTCACACCTGGAACAGTGGGCATGTCATTTGTGTACACAAGATAGAGGACCGGTCCCAGGGCGCTACCTTTGCCAATGGCGGAAGTTCTTCCCCTACTTGTACATCCTTCCTAAAAGACATTTACATACTAGAAAACTTTGTCGTGAAACTTCTCATGCAAAAATAAAATGCTAAAATCAGGGCCAGATATTCAAAATCCTTATAACAGCAAAAAAAGGCACCAACTTGGATGTGGACGGCAACAATATCCTCCCTAACAATATCTTCTATATCCAGCCCTGACTAAAGTATACAAAATCTCATGAAATCTTGTGGCAATCTCCAACAAAAGTAAGCCGTAGCTCCAAAGTTTAAGGAAAAATGTGCAATTAAAATCCCATATGAACAAGACATGCAGAAACTCAAAATATGAAACTATATGTTAAAAATTAGCTGAACTTCTTTGCATCTTAGGACTTACATTTGCACGTCTAAATACATCTTCTGTAGTTCCCTTCATCCAAACTCATGCCATTCGCTTTTCTCTTTTAATATTATTCTGCTAGTCTAAAGTAATTAGTGTCGATCTCCATACATTTTTGAGGTCGACTAATAATTGATTTAACAGATTTTTTACATTTTGTCTGGACATTCAGTTTTGTAGAAACTCACAAATTTGTATTTTACAGGTAAACCTCCTTTGCTGCAAAATTATTGAATGTTGCGACAATTTCCAGTTCAACTCTAAAGCGAGATCTATGATCAAGTTTCTTTGGATAATGCTGGCTTTTTAAAGAAAATAATATGCCATGTTATAACGTGCAACATGAGTTGCACGGCCGTCTACTGGTGGATGTTTCCTAGTGTAAATGTCCCTTTAATCATTTGAATCCCTCATATACTGCGCCTGATTACAAGTAACTTCATAATGGATTCTTTGCAAATTCGGGTCGCCATATTTCACATGAGATATGAGATGAGCGAGATGAGGGAAAGTAGGGGGCAGCTTGTACTCACTGAGAGAGGGAGGGAACCCCCACCACTTCTCTGCTCATTTTGGACCTAGAATCACAGCAACACAGCTATGATGAAATCTGATGGCATTTTATACTTAGCAGTTGTTACTGAGTGAATTTAATTTGTTCAAAGGTATACAGAGTGCTCAGGAAAAAACCCTCAATATTGTAGGATATGGTAATTTATGCAAAGTTAAGAAAAAAGTTTCAGTAAAGGGATATCATAGCGGGTTTCCCAGTTATCTGTATGAATGTAATTTTTCATTAAAATTCATTTGTCTTGTCTGAGGCATTTTTCACTCAAACCAACCTGTGTTAATGAATGGGGACTAAAACACTGCTTGAGACATTGATGCGACGCGGCACATCTGCTTCAGAAACGTGTCTCGCGAGACTGGTTGGTCGGTATATGGTAAGACATGTCTCACAGGAAGCCGGTCCGCGCATGCGCACACCGCAGAATGGACCAGTCAGCCGTCTGCAACGCACTTCTGCGCCCAGTGATCCAAAATTTACGTTGTACATACAGTCTGCGCCGTCGACGTCGTCTGCTGATAAGTGCAATTAATAACAATTCTTCGTCCTCTGACGACATATTTCACTCAAGTGAACACAGCACAGACACAAGACAAGTGAATACATGAGACACGAGACACTCATCAAACATAGATGTCGCATTCAATTTCATCAGACAAGACAAATGTCTTGAGACACGATGTCTGAGACACCAGTGTGTAACCCGCCTTATATCACCTATTCTGAGTACCTATTTTTTTAATAAAAACTAGTATTGAAACCAGTCCTCATTTTCTCGATTCCTGTTAATTTTCACCAATGTTTTTATGAAGAGCTCTGTAACAGTTTTTTCTGCATCCTAAGGTAAATGTACTTTATGCAGTTGATAAAAATAACTGTCTGATCAAATAAAGTTATCACGTGCAGTAGATAAACATTCAAACTTGAATGGCCGATGGGGCGAAACTCTAAATGTTTTTTAATATGCTCTGGATTATAGATAGGTACTTGCAGGAATCAAAATGAACATAAATTTATATGTAATACAACAGAGGATCTTATATATTGTTGAATTCATAAATATACATTTGTCACCATTATTAAAATTGGACAAATGGAGCCAAGTGGATCAGAACAGCCAAGACCTGTTATGATACCTATGGAGTCTATATGTTACACCATTTTCATAACAGAAAAACTAGAACAAAACCTAGTTGGTCTTCAATTAACTATTACAAACATAAAATATAAACATCTTCTGAAACTTGAAAAAGAACCAAAATCCTACCATTTTCCGAAGCGGTTGTTGACATTAACATGCCTTATTGAAGGGTGAAATATTCTGAAGTGGGAATTCATTTAAGTTTACTGAAGGACTAGTATGCCAGGCAATCTCAAACGCCAAAATTGGTACTACCAGCTCTAGACTAACATAATCTGATCAAAATATGTATATTCTTTCTGAATATTTCAAGTTTGTTCAGAACCATAACCCATAACTATCTCAGTTTAAAAAGCATCCCATCAGGATATGGAGTGTACTAAAATTTGCTCAAAAGAACAATCATGATTGTGGACTGTGTTTGACTCCTAGACTCATTGGTTCACACAAGGTGATCTTTACTCCTTAAAAAATTCAAAAATAAATTTTACTAATGGCTTTCCACTAATCCATTCTATAGTTGAGATGAGTTTTTTTTAATGAAAAATATTCAATTCTGACAATAAAAATATATTCTCCTTTTTTTATTCAATGATTGTCTGGCTTATATCCAGGCAATATCCCATTTTATTGTTTTTGATTTCATGCAGTTATAAGTTCCATAGTCATAACGTGCATGTAATCTAATATGTATTACAAATGTTATTGCCTGTGAATGTATTGTGGATGTTGACCTGGTAGTGTATCTGCTGTAATATGACATTGTTAATGATTTGTAAAAATTTGAATGACAATAAAGAATATTAGATTTGATTTGATCAAATTCTGCTTCAAAGATGTAAGTTTTACACCCATGATCAATATAATCAACTAATGGAGTATAGTTAAGTCTACTCAATTCACAACTTCATCAACTGGTTTTTCCAAATAATTTAGCATTTGATACAGGATATGTCCATCTGAATCCAGTTTTCTTTTAATCTTATGTTTTTATTTTTATTGTGTTGTCACATTACAAAATTGTAGTATTTTTGTTTAACTGTATGTAAGACTAGTTTCAGTTAAATAAAACTTTCACATTATGGCAACAACAAGATTTATTTAGCATAACATTTTCTTTAAGTACATAACCAACAGTAACTTTAAAGAATACAAATTCTCTAGAATGGAGGCAGTGGTGCAAAGTACATTACTGTTGTATCTTAAGGAGTACTAGGCTAAGCAGCGTTCAGCAGTGGTTACCTTTACTTCTGGCAGCGTCTTGTCAATAATGACAGCAAGGTTCACAATGCGAGCAATGTGTGAACTAGCGAAAAAAACCATCTTCTATTAAAGGTGACCTTTATCAGTTTTGTGCAGATCAAATAGCAGCAAACTGCGATTCATAACGGCTTGACAACCGTTGATACAACAATATATTAAGCAGATAGATTTGCATGGAATGCCGTGTACACACAGCATCCAGTACCAACATAACCTTTAGAGAAAGGGAAGGGTTTGAGCGTGTGTTAGCAAGAGAAATGTTCATAAAATTTAAAAAAAGTCTACAAAATAGTGCTAACTTACCGGTACACAGCCTAACCACTGACTGATCGTTGTATAACTTAGTACTCAGTACAACATACAAGTATCCGTACCTAAAGTTCTATATTAAGTTTTAAACATATAAAAAGCACATGTGATACATACTTGGGTATTTACAAAACAGGTTGGTCCCTATGACTACTGTTATAATACAGTACAACCTCATGGCTATGACTCTCAACAGCGTAAGTTCCCAGAAAACATACCTTTTTCTAATCAGGCCTAGCTACGTCCACCCCAACAGTAAATCTAAAAATACCTCTACAGTAAAACATAAGATACACTAATATACAATACTCTATATCACAGATTTTTTAAATTCAGATCACAGCTACAGACCTTTTTTGCTAGTTAATTTAACAATAATTAAAAAAAAAACATTGTTTTATGAGTACAACGTACAACCATGTTAGAACTTAGTTTCCACAACAGGCTTAACAGAGCAGATGATTCCCCCGGACTAAACATGAATAAGCTCTCAATCCCCGTGACTAATATAGGATTTGTAATAAAGCTATTATTTGCGCCCTATCACGGGAAGCCCCTGATACAAAACTCGTCTCCCTTCACTACCGCTTTGGGACTTCCTCCCTACCGCTCCCCTTACACTCCAATGTGGCGAGAGGCATAATGCCCTACAATCGTCAGATGTTTTGGGACTTCCTCCCTACCGCTCCCCTTACACTCCAGCATGGCGGGGGGCATACTGCCCTGCAATCGTCAGATGTTTTGGGACTTCCTCCCTACCGCTCCCCTTACACTCCAGCGTGGCGGGGGGCATACTGCCCTGCAATCGTCAGATGTTTTGGGACTTCCTCCCTACCGCTCCCCTTACACTCCAGCGTGGCGGGGGGCATACTGCCCTGCAATCGTCAATGTTTTGGGACTTCCTCCCTACCGCTCCCCTTACACTCCAGCGTGGCGAGAGGCATAATGCCCTACAATCGTCAGATGTTTTGGGACTTCCTCCCTACCGCTCTCCTTACACTCCAGCGTGGCGGGGGGCACACTGCCCTGCAATCGTCAGATGTTTTGGGACTTCCTCCCTACCGCTCCCCTTACACTCCAGCGAGGCGGGGGGCATACTGCCCTGCAATCGTCAGATGTTTTGGGACTTCCTCCCTACCGCTCCCCTTACACTCCAGCGTGGCGGGGGGCATACTGCCCTGCAATCATCAGATGTTTTGGGACTTCCTCCCTACCGCTCCCCTTACACTCCAGCGAGGCGGGGGGCATACTGCCCTGCAATCGTCAGATGTTTTGGGACTTCCTCCCTACCGCTCCCCTTACACTCCAGCGTGGCGGGGGGCATACTGCCCTGCAATCGTCAGATGTTTTGGGACTTCCTCCCTACCGCTCCCCTTACACTCCAGCGTGGCGGGGGGCATACTGCCCTGCAATCGTCAATGTTTTGGGACTTCCTCCCTACCGCTCCCCTTACACTCCAGCGTGGCGAGAGGCATAATGCCCTACAATCGTCAGATGTTTTGGGACTTCCTCCCTACCGCTCTCCTTACACTCCAGCGTGGCGGGGGGCACACTGCCCTGCAATCGTCAGATGTTTTGGGACTTCCTCCCTACCGCTCCCCTTACACTCCAGCGAGGCGGGGGGCATACTGCCCTGCAATCGTCAGATGTTTTGGGACTTCCTCCCTACCGCTCCCCTTACACTCCAGCGTGGCAGGGGGGCATACTGCCCTGCAATCGTCAGATGTTTTGGGACTTCCTCCCTACCGCTCCCCTTACACTCCAGCGTGGCGGGAGGCATACTGCCCTGCTATCATCAGATGTTTTGGGACTTCCTCCCTACCGCTCCCCTTACACTCCAGCGTGGCGGGGGGCATACTGCCCTGCTATCATCAGATGTTTTGGGACTTCCTCCCTACCGCTCCCCTTACACTCCAGCGTGGCGGGGGGCATACTGCCCTGCTATCATCAGATGTTTTGGGACTTCTCTTCTGAGTTATTTTCTTTCCCTCACTCATCAGTTACCATCGATAATCTGCTAGAGAATACTTTAAACGACAGAAAATTATAACAGTTTACGGACTTTACATCTATGATACCATTGTGTATGTTAAAGGTATTAATGTATTGGTCCCAGTGCATGCCTGAGACCAATACAAATTAGGGTTTTTGCCATTAATAAATGAAATAAATTAAATATTAATATTTAATATTTAATAATTAATATTTAAAAAGAAAACCACATATGGTATTCTGGTAGAACATTTTTAGCAAAGATTCCAAATTCCAGAAAAAGGAAACTAAATTTTACAAAATTTGCAGATTATTTGTTACTTCCTATATTCATTTTGTATATTTAAGAGGGTTTATATTTTATATGTTATTTTAAAGTTTTTAATTTATTTGTTTTGTATATATTTACTTACTTCATAGCAGATAAGCACTTTGACACTTTTATCTATGAGAATTAGCCTATTTTGTGATTGTCGTGTGATACCTCGGTTTTCAAACAGGTCATACATTTTTTAGTTACCTATGCTTATTATATTATTAGTTTATAAAATAATCTTTTAGTACATCGATTTTTATAATTTGTTACGGTACCTGTCGTATTACGGTTAATATCAAAATGTTTCCTAGACAAAACGTGAATAAATCAGAATCACAGTAAAAGAGGGGTTTGAACATGTCCTAGTAGGACAGGACGGTAGGTTTACTGTCCTTCATGTAGGATCAGGAAGTACGGGTTTTGTACCAAAGTATAAATACATTTTTTGCTCGTAAAAGACTAATTTTAACAATGATTATCACTCTCTAATGCCAAATTTATTTAAAGAATGCTTTGAGTTGTGCCTCAAGTTAAAAAGTTTCAGAAAAAAATTTAATTAGAAAAGCCAACATCCAAAACTGGCTCAGAAAATGTAATGTCTATTTTGAAGATAATGAAATACTCAACAAAAACGAAATAATGACTACTCCAAAAGTTTATGAACTAGATAAATTTGCCAATGAAATGAGTCATGAGATAAATCCCCGTTACACATAGTACAACCCCACTGAATCAATTTGGACTCAGGTGAAAAGTCAAATGGCTGAGCTTAACACAACTTTTAAAATTAGGGTAGCAGTGTTTAGAGGTTGATAAATGAAGCTGTCTATTTTTTGAAGTAACTGTTGAACAGTTGGCTGGGCCAAGTATGTTCGTCCAGCTGGGAAACTGTAAGCTTAGAATTATAAGAAGCGATACGAATTTGAGGTAATTATTATTAACCTGGTTGAAGGTGAGGACAGCGATAGTTCTAAATATGAAACTGTCAGACGATTACAAGATCCTGTCTTCATCACCGGAAGTTGCCGGACGCCATCTCGGAGCTTTGTCCCATAAGACTAATGTTAACTTTGTTCCTCCATTACTCCTCACCTGAACGTCACATACAACTCATTTTGGTGTCAAATTAAAGGTTTTGTTATCCTCTAGTGAAATACAATGTAAAATTGACATTTTGTTTGCAAATTAATGAGAACATGTACAGTGTTGCAGTTGAAAATTAAACAATTTATCATCAAACCATAATAGGCCTACCTAATTTAAGGAATTCGACATTGTATTTCAATAGAGGACGATAAAAACTATAATTTGTCGGAAAAATTAATTGTATGTGACGATAAGGTGAGGAGTAATGGAGGCACAAAGTAGACATTTGCCTTATGGAAGGAAACTCCAAGATGGTGTATGGGAACTTCCAGGGATGAACACACTTAAATAGTTGATTGCATATTTTCTAATCAATACGGTACTACAGAAGTGATGTGATATCAAAGCCAAAAACAATAAATGTACTACATTTTATTACAGTTATTAATAGGCCTACCTAATTTTAAAACGTAAAATTGCAAATTTTGCTTATCTACTAAAAGAATATGTTACAAATGGATTAATTTTATTATTGAAGTAGGTGACCAATACCATATTTATATGAAAAGTCTATGTTGAATTTGAACCATATTGGCCCATTCTTTAGTGTTGAACTAAGTTTTAACACATTGGCTGCGGGCTACTATAAATATAGTACCTCGCCACTAGCCCGCCAAGCGGCCTACTATAATACTAGTAGCGCGCTCCCCTGCCAAACATTGCTTCAGTGTGAGCTCAGCACTTGACGAGAACGAACTATACGTTGTTCGCAGTTTAGATATAACCATGTGACATTTGTGGTGTAGGTTGGCACTAAAATTACCCTCAATTCCTGCAACTACAGGACTGGGAAAAATGCTTTTTTTGCTAATAAAATCCCTCTAAATGGCAGTACTGACTCTCTAAATCGACCTATCATGTGCTGCTATCTGTTGGCGCTTCTTAGAACTACGTTTAGCTATATTATAATGTAGTACAGCGCCTTCGAGTGCTACAGCCATTGGTTAGCCAAGATTTAGAAATATGACCCTGACCAGCGATTGGCAGGCCGCATTTTGCAAGCGACCTGCATCGGGGCAGCGGCAGCGAACATGTTAATTGAATCATTACACGTTACAACAAGCACTTCTTGGTCCCACCGGCCGTGTTCACCCCAAACCTGCACATTCCCGAATTCATTGACTGTTGATTTAAAAAAAGTAATAAGAAGTACAGGTGGGGAATGAAATAAAAATGATATTGCTAACATAATTGAGATTTGGTTACTGGATTCCATACATTTTTGAAGAACATGTTTGTCTCTTGAATGAACACGTTTTATTTATTTAGCGATTTAACTGCTAACCAAATTAAATAACAGTAACCAACCCATTAAGAATAAAACATGTTAAAATACATCACTTTTATGGGGTTTTTGCTGTAAAGGGTTTCCTGATTAACCTCTGACCTCGACAGGATCTCTCTAAGCAAGACTGTTTCCACAAACTTATTGAGAGCCATGGCATTGAGGTGCCACTGTGCTGAAAAATGTGCGGCACAACCCTATTATAACTCAGTTTAGTTACAAGAAGAATGCTTTTTACAGCTCTTAGACAAATCAGATCTAAAATTCCTACTTACGAGAGACAGTGAATAGAAAACGTCATACATTATATTCAACACGCATCCACTTAAGTACTGTACAACTATTAGGCCTATTACAATTAATGTACCACGAAACTGTTTGAACCCAAAAACAGAATTATAAAATGAGCATCAACAAATAAAACACAATTTAGTACACTTTATAAATGTACCATTTAGGCTATACCGGTACCGTACCAACATTTTTTGAGATACATTTCAGTCAATAAAAAAGGAAGCACGACAGTCTGCAGCCAGCTGATTAAAATAATTTATTGCATTTAAAAATGATCTCGAGGGAGAATCAATTCCCATGCAATGACCCTAGTGCAAATGAAACACCTTGTTCGATTAATCAAGGCCTGCACCTGACCATTGCTTTATTCTTCATTCATATAATTAGTCTAATAAGAACAATTTTGTTATATTACTTGCTTCACTAACGATCTTGATACCAACCATCTAAGAATCTCCCCGGCCACATTCTTGGGTCGTCTAAAAAAAATCTACCTATTTATTTTTTAAATAACTTTAACTTAATGTGCTGAGGAAACAAAAACTATATAATAGTAGTCTATATATATAATAGTTAGGCCTAAATATCAAAAAATTATAATACTGCTAGTTTCCCCCTATTTAAATACCGTAGTCTATTAGGAAACAAATCTAAGATTTTATACATGTAGGCTGGGCCTAACTTAAGACCAACAGCACGGTATTAATCAATATTGTTCAAAAACAATTACTGACTTGGTGGTAAGTTAGTATCAAAGAAAACAAAATTGAAACAAATATTAGGGTACAAATTTTAGATAACTTAGTTAAAACCTAATTTTGTATCAATAATATGTATTCATAAAATGTTCTTCAATGCAAAAAATTCCAGTCAATGAACATTTAATTTTGAAAATATACCTATAGTAGGCTACACTAGGGCCTAAACTAAGTTAAAGTGGGCACAACTTTTAAATCTTCTTGATTGATTGTCTAAGAGAATACCTACTTCTTCTATTTCCACTATTGGGAACCTACCATCTGGTCTTTGCGGTGGTTAGTTTAGGTCACTTTAAATATTTGGTAAAAAAAAACACTTCTCTGTTGTTGTAAACCAAAACTTAAAAGTAGCCTAGGCCTGAATAACTTTGAAGGTCTTCCATAACACACACTATTGTTGAATGAGTCTGTATAAGTTACATTTTTCCTAAAAAATAAGAAAAGGAGTTTGTTGATTACTGAACATTCTGAATCCAAATTCTTCACAGTAAATGACCCGACTTTACACTGTATCGACTGCGATATTTATCCTACATACTGCAGATGGATTTGAAAGGAATGATCGAACATTTGCCTCAAATTTCTCTTTCACAAAAGAGAATTCCATTATGTTTGGCTTTGCTTGGAGCCAATATTTATCAAATTCATAAAACAAGTAACAATAAAACTGATGAAATATCCTGATGGAAGGAAAACTTTTTGAAACATTATAAACATGGGTTTTGGCTGTACCGTCTTTGAATAAGTGGTATGCCATACTTGTTAAATTAATGCCTACAATAGCAAAAGCATACCCATATTGTGGATGAAGCGAGTGTGACAAAACATGACTTGCTGGTCCTGGGAACTCCTCAGCGAAATAGAGAAGATTGTCCAAACCAAGAACTCCCATGCCACGAAAATCAGTTTTTGGATCGTCACCCTGGAATCCTATATCACGCCACTGTTTAGAAAGCCTTGAACTCAAAGGTTCATCTGGCTTCAGATGGTTCCAAAGCTTCATGAGCTTTGACTCATGATCCTCATTGTCAGAATCATACATGGTTAGTCTCCAGCTTTCAATTTCTTGAAGTAGTTGGCGATAGCCCCAAATATGCTCAACACATCTCCCAAAGGATTTCAGGAATTGGCGATGAATGGTTGGGTTAATCTTTTTTGCTAACACGACTACACAGACAGATTTTTCAAGGGCAACCTTAAGCATTGGACCACTTAGTTTTCTCTCATCACCAAGTTTATTTAGATACTCAACTAAATCTTTAATATGTTCATTTTTGGACAAACTTAAGGACACTTCTACACCATGAGACCTAGGGTATCCCACTGGCTCTCCATAACATATTCTTTGTAACTCACATAGTTTTGTAGTTTTCCTTAAAAACCATTTGATGCAAGGACGAAAAAACCAATACAAGTATGAATATATTGAATGAAAATAAATCATTGCGATATTTACAGCATTTAAGTTATTTCCTACCGCTGTCTTGAAGGTTTAGGTTATAAACAAAACACAAAAACCTCCACTATTTGGTTTGGTATCGATATTCGATATATCGGAAATATCGATATTTTAAGGTCGATACTCGATATTTTGTGTATCGATATTTGGCATCCGATATATTTACAGTATCGATATTTTCCTACGATATATATCGATATTACTAATTTAAAAAAATATATATATATATTTATTATAAAATGCATCCTAGTTCAGTGCACTGTTTCTTTTTTTTTTAAATGAGTAGGATAAATTTATTCTGTGAATTTTTTTTATAAAAATGTATTAATTATTAAAATAAATGATTAATTCTGTGTAGTAATTCATTGCGTATAACAATCATATCACCAATCATATTTATCTTGTATCGTAAAAAATATTATAGCGCATATTATAACACACTGATATTATTAAACACTTAACTAGAATAATAGTTTGTAGTTAAGTGTAGGGCCTATATACTATTTATAGGCTACGGCCTGTAAGGTGATGAAAATTTCATCTAAATTTAAGACTGGGAAATCCTCATGAAAGGCAACTAGGTTAAATTTATATCCATCCCATTTTTATTTGCAACCAGAGCCGGATTTAGGAGCTGTGGGCCCCTAGGCACAGCCGGTGGTGCGGGCCCTTACCACTCAGGTCAGCAAACTGGCAACCTTTTCTTTTTGCTTGTTTGAGGTTTTGTATGTGATGGGATTCGTGTGGTGCGGGCACTTAGGTGCGTGCCTATGTAGCCTATGCTTAAATCCGACCCTGTTTCCAACAATTGTTTATTTGAATTTATTTTAACAAATAATGTTGGATTAAATCAGGAATTGTAAGTCTGCGTCCTATAACTATAGTTTGGTTAACAAGCCAATATTTTGCACAGTTATAATGATAATGGTCATAAAATAGCCTAGCTATTTTAAGCCTGTAGTTCATAGATAGGGGTGCAAAATTAGTTTTCATATAGCTCTTCAAAAATTTCACTTTTTGTTGGCCTACAAAGCAGATTATATGTAATATCGATATTTTACACAATATCGATATTTTGGCCTCGATAATATCGGAGTATCGATAGTCCCTGCCCGATATTATTATCGATTTCAGTACGATATTTTATTTCGATATCCCAACACTACTTCACATTCACAACTCTGCAAACAACTTTGCCCACTTCTTCTTTTTCTTCGATCCCATCTGGTTATCTTTCACTTTTTTCTTTCTTCTGGTTGGTATTCTTTTCTGATGGCACCCTGGGAGTGCTCCTTAATTGGTCCGGTTTGTCACTGGGTTGGAGCGGGAGCTGTTGTGAGCTTGCTTTACTGAGGGGAGTCCGGGAGGAAGTGTCTGCAGCTAGCAACTTTGGGCCCTGACCAGGGAGTGCGGCATGGATGTATAGTGTCGGACCAGCATTTCCACGGGTGACCCCCGGCACGTCCGGTTACCAGTGCCAGGGAAACGGAGGCCAGGCCTCAGGGAAATGGGGTAGGGGTGACGTCCCCGAGGGTATACCCGTTCCTGGCTACTCCTAGCCACCCCATATGTCGCACGATGCGCTAGTGACCAGAAAACGTATGGATACCACCGACAATTTAAGTGAGCAGAGAACCGAACCGGGCAAAGAAAAGACCGCAGATCCTTATTTGCTGGGCACCCCGAAATCACGGCGTAGCAGCCTGGCAAGCAGCATGGGCAGTGTGTTCAGTCACGCCACTCCGCTTGACCTCGAGGTCTGCAAAAAAAATGGGAGAAGGTTCTCCGGATCCTAAAGGAGGCAGAGGAAATATTCTTTCAGGCGGACGCCTTGCTTGAAGGACATGTCGAATGCGTGCAAGGTCCAGAAGAATGTGAAACGCACGGTGAAGGACGGAATTCCCGGCTTCTTCGAGCTGGTTAGCAGACTGAAGGACCTGCGCAAGAAAGAGGACAAGGCACAGGACACTTTCCAACTGGTGAGAAGCGGGACTGAAGAGTCAAGGCAATGCCAAAAACGGCACCGGTCGCGGATACAAGGAAGCCTGGTAAAGGATGCCGTCCTTGCAGCTGGTCCCTCAGGTAAGCGGAAGCGGAGCCCCAGTGAGAGTAGTGACCAGCCCAAGGCGGCCATTAAGAAGCAGAAAATAAAAGTTGAAATAACCGTGGCGGAGGCTCCTTGGGCGATAACGGTCACTGGACATATAACCCGAGTGCTGTAGACGCGAAGCCGAGGATCAGGTCTGGCCCGTCTTTTGTCCTTGTAAGAGTGGCAGGGACCAAACCTACGCCGGTGTTCTGGGGAAGATCCGTAAGGATATTTACCTGGGCACCTGCGCTGCAAAGGTTGTCTGTGCGAGACCGACTCCAAAGGGGGATGTTCTCCTCCGGCTGGGGAAGGGCTCGGACAGGAAAGCGTTCGCCGTGGTTCTAGAAGCCACAGTAGGGACAACAGGATTTGTCGTCGCCCCCAACAAACGGGTTTCTGTTGAGGTACGAAAGTTGATGAGTTCGAGTAACTCAGGACATTCGACCAGACCATTTATGATTTTGAAGAGAAAGGTAATGTCCTGTACACTCCGTCTAAATTTAACTAGGCAGTTGGAGATCATTGAAGATAATTTAGATTGGGCTATCAAGAAAACGATATAGCCAAGACGCACTCCAATTAATCGAAGGAAGCGTACCTAGACTCTGTCGAGCTGCTCAATGAGGTATATCTGGTGAGGAGACCAAATAACAGAATATAACTCCAGGTGAGGTCTAACATAGGCTACGTAGAGCAGTTTCAAGGCAGAAGGCTGTTGAAGGTATCTCGACGCACGGAAGATCAGACCAAGACTTCTGTTGGCTTTGGCACAATCGTGGTCGACATGAGACTATGGACTGAGAGAAGTTGTTAAGATGACTCCAAGATTTTTAACCACATTAACCCTTTTGATGTGTGTGTTTTGGAGATGGTAGTCGAACATTATTGTAGATAACGTTTTATTAAACGTAATAATAACGCATTTGTCCAGATTAAGCTTCATGCTATTAGTCGTACACCGTCCTTCCACCTTAAGTAAGTTTTTTCGAAGTAGATTAAAGCATTGTAAAGTGGTGATAGATGAATATAACTTGATGTCATCAGCAAAAAGATTATGGACATTTAACAATCTTGTAAGATCGTTCAGACGAGAGGTTTGATTAGGTTTAGAATTATGATATCATGTACACAGGAGGAGAAGGCTGACTGCATTTCCCTGAACGTACTTCGAATATCGTAGACATTCTGGTAGTATAGGGAGATATTACAGTTACCTTTGGGGTTAGTTAGTTTTTTTAGATCTTACTTATAATTTTAGGAATCCCATTTACAAGCTTGATGGTAAGATTTTCCTCCCCATTATTGATTCTTTCATTGAGGGACGCACAAAAAGGCTCAATACGTTCTCGAGTGGTTCTGTCCCGTGAAATCGTAACTTCAGGCAGATCTACGTGGTTATCCTTGACTATATCTCGAGAGAAGCATTTGAGAAACGCTATAGCTAATTACGCATCAGACTGGGATTTAAGTATTAGTTTTATTGGTCTAGGATTGCGAGCTGTGCTCTTGCCAAGTCTGAAGAAGGATAGAGGCTCAGCCTGAAACTGCACAGCATCGAATAGGGAACACAGCTTTTTGAAATCTCCTTCTTTTTTCATTTCCGGTTTGACTTTAGCGTACTCAGGGACGTTATACACAATAACGTTTTTAGCTCTACTGGATCTATAATTTATTTCATATATTGTGTCTTCTGGTGATACATTATTACTTTGAGAAGATTCTTACCTAAGCTGGGAAATATCTTTAACGGCCACTGCTATCTTGCTTACAGCAGCAGCTATTCGTGGTTCACGTTCGAGAAGTTTTTATAGATACTTGCTTAACTTCGGTAGCGAGGTTGTCAATGCTAGTGGACATCTTAGAAATTTCATCCTTGGTGGCCAGTGTAGAGAATTATTCCAACAGCTTGTCCAATTTGTAGCTCATCCATCCAAGCGGAGTAACCTCTCCCTTCACACAGTCATCCCGACCGCAAAACCAATTCTTGCTTTTATCATTAGCAAAGGTGTTATAATCAGAGGGGGACAATTTCAGACAGTCCTTGTGAAACCAAATGTCATATGCACCGTTACACTGAAGGATTTTGGTGTTGCCGACATTTATTACGCAAACTGGGCAAACCTCAACTGACGATGAAAAGCTGCCATAATAAAACTCTATTATAGTACTGTTTTTGGGTGGTGATGCACAATCTAGCAGGCTGTGGAAAACCCTTGATCAGGATTATTCTATGAGTGGTTGGTATCACTGCTGCAAAACTTGTCCGTTTGAAATTGATGAAAAAATGTCAATTCTTAATTCTTGAAAATAGGTTAGGTCTGCAAGCAAGGGTTATAATAGGCGTTATTGGTTAAATGAGGCCTTTAAAGATATGATATGTGATTTACTTGCAACTCACTACACAAGAAGACGAGTCAAAATAGAGCTTGAACCTTAACGAAAGATTATTCAAAAGAAAAAACACATTTTTAACCTCGAGCAGAAAAGTAAACAAACCGAGATTTGCGGGTATCGCGCGCCAAAAGTGTCGTATGTGTAACTCTTTCTGTAGGTAAGCTGTTTAGTTGTTATATTCCTTTTTGTGCTTTTAAAATATTTTTTGACTGTGCCCTCCTGGTATATGTAAAGACCTGGAATAACTTCAATTTTGCCCGCTTTGTATTGCAGTAATATCATTTATTGTAGCCTTGCTAAAACTCAACAATGGTTCTATTTAGACATTTGGACCACTATCCTTTCTGTTCCTAAAGGTCAAGAATTTGATTTAAGAATGGAGAGGAAATTACCGGAATGGATGGTAAAGTTAAAAATACTCAACATAAATATAGCCTAGTATAGCCTAGTGATTGATTTAATATATGATTGATTTACCTTTTAAAATAATTACAGTAAATGCAATGGATCTTGTCAGAACAACTTAAACTTTGTGTTGAATTCGTATTTAGGAGATTGATTTACCTTTCAACCCTAGGACTGCCCTTGCCTACTAAATTGCTCAGTGCCCTAGGAATTTTTGCCATTTTGTAGAGGTTTTTTTTAACAATTCGCTGCCTAAACTACTTAGGATAACGTAGTCATATTTATATTCGTTTTGTTCCGCAAAAGAAGAAGATTTGGAATAAAATAGAATAAAACGAATCCCTGTTGGTAATTTTTTTGCAAAATGTGAAAAACCAAACTTGTATGAACATTTTTGAAATAATTTTCAAAAGTAAGAGTCCTAGCATATTTTTACTCAATTTTTTTACAGACAATCGAAAATATACAAAATGTAGGCAATTTATTTCCCTTCGTGGAAATGTGTTTGAGTTATTTAAAAAAAATTGTTTACCCGAATTACGGAAGGAAATACAGAAAAGGAAAATCGACCAACTTGCGCTGTACATTTGAAAAATAAAATCAATAGTATAAAAATACCAACACTGTTATATTAGGTACTACGTAACAATAAAAGTATTGGAAATAATGCACTTTTGCTCAAAGTAATAACTGTTTTGATGACTATATGAGTTGAAAAACAAAATTTGGGATTTGCCGAAAGCCAAAATTAGTTATTTGAAGCTTGATATAATTTGTGAACATAAATAATAATATTTACCCATAGTAATATGGATAAATACACTTGATTATCACTGAAACACTAAGATTTGACAATAAAATACGGATTATAACCTACCAGAAAGACTCACGAAGTTACTATTTACATTTACGTATTTCCATGAGTCACGTGACGCCCACGCTTCAAAAACGAAGGCAGCGCTACAAAGAGGGAGAACTTTTTCTTGGCTTCAAAGAGGTATGATTTATATATATAGATCTATTTTTATTTATGATCTATTTATATAGTGATTTGTAAATGTCTGAATGTCGGCCAATGGGGCAAATAACAGGCCTGACACAACAGCTGATTTCAAAAATTATTTCTCAGACTTTATGAAGTCGTAAGACAAATTTATCTTTACAAAAAGAAAGAACAACTAATGCTATTTCCAATGGTACCTACCAACTGCTTCCTGTTTGGGCGAAAATACAGACACTACGATTTTTTTTTAAGAACACGTGTTTTACAAGATTTCGCCGCTCGCGAGTCAAAAATGTTTCATGTGCTAAATTTTGTTCAAATTATAATAGCAATTAGATTGATCTGTTACTGCTATGAGGTTCGTTTATGTATGAAAATTAAAGTTTAGAATCTCCTCTTTAAAATGGTATCAATATTATTACGTTTATGGATCATTTTCAATGGATTATAAGCAGTTGAAAAAAATGACCCAGTTGTCTGAGTATCGGCCATAGGCCATCTGGCTCACACATGCAACGGCCGAGTACTCGGACAATGGCAGTCCTAGGATTAAGATAATTACAGTAAATGCAATGGGTCTTGTCAGAACAACTTAAACTTTGTGTTGAATTCGTATTTAGGAATAAATATGTACTTCATTTTACAGCTTTATTGTCATGCAGCTATTGACAAAGCTATACCCTCTCTCCTTGTACTTTCTATCGTCTACTTATGGTATTTGTTACTTTTTGGCTTTGGGCAGGAATCTTTGTTACCGGTAGCTTTTGTCTATACTCGCTGTTGTTGAACCTTTTTGCGCTCCCTGTTGAAAGTAGTTTCAGATTCCGTCGAGATACAAGAGCCTAAACTGATGTATAAACTGCTGCAGTCTGCCACCGAGCTCCTCCTACGGCAGATGGTTGCCCCTCACTATGGTGCCAAGAGTAGCAGGTCTTACCTCAACCTTATTGTAGTCATTTGTCAGGCCGACCCCAGCCTGCACCATCCGTATCCCAGCCCCAGTCCAACCTATGTGCACCACCGATCAACTTACCTCAGGGCCCCATTTATAAGGTCAGTGATCGTGATGTTGGGTTTACTGACCACCAGAATCGTCACGTCAGTGGCATATGTTTGAGCGAAAATGCCACTTTTGTAGAGACTTCTAAAGAGGTCGTTTGCCACCAAGTTCAACAAATGGGAGACAAGACCTCCCTGAGGACATTCTCAACTTCAGTCACCCTCGTCATGAAGTGATAGTTTGACCTTCCTATTTCTCAGAAGAGCTTCAGTCCGTGTCCAGATCACCTCATGAAACCCATGGGCTCTAGCAGCATTGACAACCGCATCAGTTTCTGTTGTCAAAGATGCCTTGAATGTCGAGAAACATACCCCGGGCCATCTCCTTGCAGCTCAGCACCTTTTCAATCCTTTACCATGTTTTGGAATGATAATTATCTGAGAGGAACTCCAATCTCAAATACCGGTAATTTGTCCCGAAGCCAAACATACTCTGAACAATCCATACAGCGCTGGGAGAAGAGTTTTGTTGGCAAATGGATCTGACCTCATTAGAGGTGGACTAAAGTGATACTTTCCGGTATCAGTGACAATCCATACTGGTACTTTCGTGTATCAGGGTACAAGTGTTGGTGGCTGATACTAAGTGATACTTGGACTAGTTCCTAGTCCTTCCTGTACTAAGTGGTAGAGTCATATACAATTTGTAAACAGTAAAATTAGAAAATATATTTTTGCTTTTAGACAGTTAAATTACATTCTCAATAAACATGAAATAAAAATGGTTAACTATGCATATGTACAATCGCTCTTATCGTTTAGGATTCTAGTTTGGGGTTGATATTTTAAAAGTTTTCTGGAACCACTGAGTATAACGCAAAAGTTTATTTTAAAAATAGGTTTTGGAAAGTGTAAACGATACCCGACTGGCGCACTGTTTCGAGAAACTTCCGTTTTAACTATCAGGAGAAACTTCCGTTTTAACTGTCAGACAACTTTGTATAAAAAACATTTTAATTTATATTTTTAATAATCACAACGATCTTTTTCTTCAAATTTCTCACTCACATAACACCAGGTATGCATCAAGAGTTGGAATTGCTTCGTTACAAATTTATAAAACATTTTATACAACTAACACATTTTACATTTCTCATGCCGTGTACCGTATTTTATGTAATCATCTTCAAGACCTGGATTTATTTAATTCCCCTTCCATAAAAGACGTGTTAATGAATGGTTGCTCAGGCTGGGTACAGACGAGGCAGAGTCTATTATCGCAGCAGATTACAGGCGGCCCTAAACTGACCCTTGTACTCCGGCCCCCTTCAACACTCCCCCCCACCCCCAGCCCCTTGCCATCATGCATCCATCCCTTCAACACTCCCCCCCCACCCCCAGCCCCTTGCCATCATGCATCCATCCCTTCAACACTCCCCCCCACCCCCAGCCCCTTGCCATCATGCATCCATCCCTTCAACACTCCCCCCCCACCCCCAGCCCCTTGCCATCATGCATCCATCCCTTCAACACTCCCCCCCCACCCCCAGCCCCTTGCCATCATGCATCCATCCCTTCAACACTCCCCCCCACCCCCAGCCCCTTGCCATCATGCATCCATCCCTTCAACACTCCCCCCCACCCCCAGCCCCTTGCCATCATGCATCCATCCCTTCAACACTCCCCCCCACCCCCAGCCCCTTGCCATCATGCATCCATATGGACATTTTTAGCTGCTGACAGCATTCTCATGTTCACTTCATATTAATTTTCGTTATGTTTTTTTTCCTATTAATAGACATCTCTTAGTTGTTATTATATTTTATTTTCCCTTGATATGTTTACTACATACTGGTATCAATTATTATTTGGTCGTTATTATTTTGGACACAACTCAGAGCCGACGCACATGCCTCAGCGCCCATGTCAGCTTATTCCTAAGACCATAAATAAACTTTGTTTATAACAATAAAGGTTATTTTATAATTTCTCAAAGCACAAATTTTCTTTTATTATTAAAAAAGATAACTTACTTAAATAATGTTGTATGCATGTATATATTTTATTATTTTGTTGTATTTATAAGTGCTGTACGATTTTATATATTTTTTTTTCTGGAATAAATTCATTCATTCATTCACTAGTATCAATTGTGAAGTACCTAACTGAGTTGTTACACTAACATTGATTACTCTTTACGTGGCTACTAAACATCGACAATATATTTGTGTTATTTGATATAAATTCAATAATTAATAAATACACCCGTCGCAGCAAACCTGCATACTCAGCGAATTTCCAATGAATATATAACATAACACTTAACAGGATTCATAAGAAATGTATTCACAAACAAGCGATATTTAAAATATTAATTATTCTCCATAAGAATAACATTGGGGATGAGTACGCAGGTTTGCTGCAACAAGGCACGCAAAATAATGGGTTTTTATGCAAATATCAATAGAACTCATCTTAGTGAAGTCACATACCAAGTTTCATCCATATACATTCATAAATAAGCGATATATAACATTTTAAGTATTTTCCATAAGAATAACATGGGGACCAAGTACCTAGGTTTGCTGCTACAGGAACCTTAGGCGAAAAATTGTTTTTTTGTGCAAACAACAATAAACCATAACCAGATCAAGCCATATACCAAATTTTGCCAGTTTATGTTCATAAATAAGCGAGATATACAATTTTTCTTTTTCTCCATAAGAATAACATTAGACAACGTACTGTGTTTAGCACTTTCAATATCTCGGTAACCAATTGACGTAGAGCAATGATCAAAATACCAAATTGTATGTTTTTTAAGCTGAATTCGATGGTATAAATTAAAATTTGATTTAAATTAAAATTACATGTGAAAACCCCAAAAAAACACATTTTTGGGGTACAAAACCCCCCAAAACCCCCCTTCGGATGGTGCGATTCATCTGGTTTTCGAACTTGTTCAAATAAATGGTACTTTACACATTTGTACCAAATTTCATTAAGATCGGACCTTTTTTACGAGAGTTATCGTGCTTACGGACACATATATATATATATAAATATATATATATATATATAAATATATATATATATATATATATAAATATATATATATATATATATATAAATTTGAACGAATGGTGTTTTTGGCATCTGGGGACCTCAAAATGAAAAGTTATCATGGTCTCGGGCTTAAGTCTTACCATGAGACCTACGGTAATAGCTTCTTCCCTATAGGGGAAATTCGCTAAAAAAGACATTTCAAGAGAAACATACAATTCGTATTACTGCATAAAACAAAGTTTGTTTAAAAATGTAAATGTAAACTTTCTGTTAAGTAGTCCTTGGTTGACCTATACTACCCTATATAAAGTTTATGCAATTGGTATTATTGTGAAAAACAGAATTCAGATTTATGTCCGTTTTTTGCACACACTTGCCTGATACTTCTAAATAAACTGATAGCTACTGCTTGTACAGTTACATTTGTAATAAGGTACAAATTATGTAGTATCGGGCCCAGAGTAACAGTGTATCTAGTCCCAGATATGTAAGTATGTAAGTAACCGATACTTCTGCTCCTATGTACCTGATACTCTGGTAAGTAACAGATATCAATCACAATGTATCAGTGACTGTTACTTGGACACAGGTTGTTGACAGCACACCTGATTCTCCTGAATGCCACAACGCGGCCCGCCACCATCCACCGAGTCACGGCTTGTGCCTCGTCCTGCTCAGGGGAACAGTGATTCATCCAGGAAAGTGTGTGCTAGCCATGAGGGGGGCACCGGGGCACTTCCTGCGGGTTGTGTGCCCCCTCTCCTCCGGAGCCCAGTCCAGAGGATTTATCCTTTGCCATGATCTTATATATAGCCTACTGGAAGTTTCTTTGACCTCTTCCAGACTCCCACTCTCCAGGAGAGCCGTTTAGTTTTCCTATCTGCAAGGTTGTAGTGGGTAGGCCGTCTGTGAATAGTCCCGGTTGTTGAATAAGAATAATTTATTGTTATTAAACATATTACATGTGGGCCTAGTAGACATGGTCAGGTATAGTTGAAATTCAATAGCCTGAACAAAATCTTGGAACATCACAGTTGTATCTGAGTCAAAAAATTCTTCAGTAGAATACAATGGATCATCAGTTAAATTTGTTTTAAAACTAGACATCGGTTCAATTTTTCGTAAGACTATTGGTAACTTGTTATACGTTTTTATGCCAAGAACTCTGTAGTTATTAGCTACTTTTCCTAGCCTACAAAATGGAACATCTGTCTTAATTTGCCTAGGCTTACACTGATAGACCTTATGGCCCTATTTAGTGGTACACCAAGGAATAAAGCACTTGTCCACAGAGATTTGGCTTTGGCTCCCCATGATGTTCTAACAAGATGCTGCATTATTTGTAGATTAGGGATTGATCCAAGGTCACGCCAAAATACAGGTTTACAACAGTCTTCCAGTCTCTTCTCTCTCCAGGCATGTCAAGAGAATGAAGTGGGAGGTCAGCCGAGTCTGAGTTACCAGTGTTATTCAACTCAGCGTAAAGATCTTTATAGCCTACTCTTGATTTCATCCCTAGGAGTGCGCTTTTTGACAGTCAAGGGACTGAAGCAGTAGGTCAATCATGTCAGATTCATGTCTATTAGGTGCCCCTAGATTTATGTTCAAGTATTGCTAAATTCTCTACATTGGATTTCACATTCTTGACCTGGTATATAGTACACAAACCTTCCTGAACCTTTATGGTATACAAACAACTTTGTGAAATTCTTATTGTAAGAGATATATATGGAGTAACTAAATAATAACTATACCAAATGTCAAATGAAAAAAATGTCTGATAAAAATATTTTAATCCAGGGGATGAACTGGTTGTGGTTTCTCAAGCCCAATGTAAAATGTTGTAATAGTTTCTGCTAATGAAATCAAATGTTTGAAAGTTGTTTGATCTAAACTAGTTACTTAAATGTTAGTTTATTTGTTCATGTTTTTTTTTACATTTTAGCTCCAGTCCAGAAACACCTAAATCTACGGGAATGCTCGATGATGCCATAGAGCAACTGAGCGGCCTGCAGATGAGGAGACCTAACCTCACCACTGCCCAAAGAAGGGAGGCCATTAAGGCTAAACTTCTTGAGAGAGGTGAAGCTTTTGACCCAGCGAAGTTTCGGAGGGGTAAAAAGAAAAAACCAAAGAGACCAGAGACGGGTGAAACTCCAGGCACAAATGTGGGTCCAGAGGCTGAGTCGAGGGCGGCCAAGCGCCCGAGCGGCAATATGGCCACCCCTCCCTCGGCGGAAGGACCTACAAAAAAGGCCAGGAGTGGAACCAACAGAAATGATGACGACCAAACCTTGAATCCAGGGACTTCTAGCAAAGGAGTATCTTACAGGGACATTTCCGCCATCAAAATGGCCATTGTCTTGGAAGGCTATCCTGAGGCTAAGCTTTCAGCAGAGCAAGGAGAAGCCATTGAAGACACCATCATGGATGAGCTCCAACCCCTAGAGGATGGCTCTGCTCCATCGTTTGCAGGCAGCTATATGGAAAAAGGCGCCTTGATAACATCCTGTGTCAACGAAGCAACTAAGCGTTGGCTGGAGACACTCATTCCCAGATGCAAACCACTTGGGGAGAAGAAACTTATTGTTGGTCTGAGGAAAGACATCTTGAGGTCAACGAGGGTATTCTTTAGAGCTCATCCAAAGCTTCTGAAGAAAACTTCAGAAAAGGTCCTCGAGATGCTCGACAAGCAAAACCCCACCCTGAAGGTGAAGGAATGGAAGGTCCTACCAGCGAAGCCAGACCCAAAAGGTTACGGATTCGTCTGTTTCCTGGATGAGGTCTGCTTCAACGCTGTTAGGTCAGCTAACTCAAGAGCCAACCTAGGACTCTGGCAAGTTTCAATTGTCTCAACGACAGTCAAGGACAATGACCAGGGTCCTCCAGATCAACCTACATCACAGTAAAGCAGCCTCGGCTGCTTTCTGCCAGGGGTGCAGAAAATGTTTAGACCCCTGAAATTTCCCCCGATCCTAATATTACGAACCAAAAATTTCCCCTAAAATTTGCGACATATATCTTTACATTAAAATCTACCAGCTTTTCATAAGGCAAATCAATATTGAACCAAGTAAATGTTTTAAATTAAATTTATTAAGGTTAAATTCCACAAAAACATTTTGTCACTTATAAACTTACCACTAACATTGTGATAAAATTATGTTACTAATTAAATAAAAACTATTAAAAAACTAAAAAAACACAATTTAAGTTGAATGAAATGTTTTTATTTTAATTTACTATGGTTATAATCACAAAAACATTTTGTAACTTAGACAAATGTAAGCTATTACCTGTAACATTGTAATAAAATAATGTTACTAATAAAATAAATTTGAATTGCATGTTTATTTTTCTTGTAGGCCTAACTTGAAAAATGGAGAAATGTAGTCAGATTTATGACACAATTATCAATAAAAATGAGACACTTAATTCAAAAGTCTGCTAAAAATATATTAACCAAAGAATAAAATTATATGTTGTACATATTATTAATTTGGATGTTAACTATTCTTGATCGATAAAAAATACTTTTATAATGTTAAAATTAGGGTTTTAAAATTGGTATAAAAATAAGAACAAAATTTGTTTTTCCAATAATTAATTTTAATTGATAGTAGATTAACATTTTGAAATATAGGCGTACTGTAATGTTAAATTTATAATTTCAAGAAATTGAATAAATTAAATTTTAGGGTGTCTAGCAGTTGAAAAAGTTGGGTCAGGAATTTGAATAAAAACTAATAAAATTTAGAGAAAGGAGGAAATCAACATAGCAAATTTTGAATAGTAGGGAACATTGATTAAACTGATAAACAGCAATTCTATTATTCATATCTCTTAAACGGAACGTCACACAACTTTGATTGACATTTGATTTAATTTTTGATATTTAGACAAAAAAATGAACCATTATTTTTTTGTCTTTGTACAATAATTAGTTTCGGTTTTAGCATTTTGAAGTAGGCTAGTACACCACTTTATCTCTTGAATAAATTTCCGCGACCTTCGACCGGATGCCGAACAATGGACAAAGAATGTTGAGTCGCACGTCGACTGAATTTTGAGGTAAACAAACACAGTTAGTTGTCTAATGTAACCGTGAAACCATCAACATTATTTGGATATTTTAACACTGGATAGTATGCCGTAGTCTATTATGTGACTTCCAATGACGATGGAATTATACTTGAATTAAATTGCTTATGCAACACCATTTTTGTTGTTAAATTAAAATTGTCAAGGAAATTTATTTGCGACAAATATATTTTGTTTCTTGGCCCAAAATTTCCCCCGGCAGCCAAAATTTCCCCCGAGCCTGGCTCGCCGGATCAGACATATTCTGCACCCCTGATTTCTGCCAGTTCTTCCTCAAAGAGGGATTTGACCTGGCACTGATTCAAGAACCATGGCTTCTCCAAGGAAGGGTTGCAGGACTGGGCAATACCAAGGGTAGGTTGATTTACTGTACCTCTCTCAAAAATGTTAGAACTTGCATACTTGTGAAGAAAGGTGTGGATTGCCTAACTCTCACTGAATTCTGTTCCAGAGACCTCACTACGGTGTCTATAATCTGGAGTAATGAAGGCAAGGAATGGAGCACAATTGCAGGCTCGGTTTACTTGCTCTACGACTCTGGGGACCTTCCTCCATCGAGAGAACTCAAACTTTTGGTGGAGTCATCCTGCGTTGGCGGACAACAACTCCTTTTAGGTTGTGACGCCAACACCCATCACACAATCGGATGGGGATGCACCGACACGAATCCAAGAGGTGAGGCTCTTCTTCAGATTCTCATGTCTAAGAACCTTTATGTCTGTAATGTCGGAAACCATCCGCCGTTACGAAATTGAAGTGAAGCTATTGACATTACTTTTGGCTCAGAAGCAGTCCTTAGGGTCATTGACAAATGGCACGTAAGCCATAAGGCCTCCTTGTCTGACCACAGGTACATCTCTTTTAACTTGCAAAGTAAAGGCGACTCGCCCTGCTATTGAAATCCCAGGAGAACAGACTGGTCACTATATAAGTCTGACCTCCTGTCTCAACTGGGATCACTAGGTAGGAGGGTCAACTGCTTTGCAGACATGGACCAGATTGCTTCTGATCTTCTGAACGCAATCGTAAGCTGCTTTCAGGACAACTGTCTATTGTGGCGGGGAAAGAGTCACACTAATACCAAGTGGTGGACTGCTGACCTTGACCGCAAAAGGACGGAAGTCAGTAAGCTTTACAACCATTGCAAGCGGAGCCGTATCTGGGAGCCATACCATAGGGCACTCACAGAATATAGCCTTTCAATCAAAAAAGCCAAAGAGAACTCTTGGAGACGGTTTACACAGGAGGTAAACAGTCTCAGCGCAGCAGCAAGACTGCAGCGTGTTTTAGCCTCGACCCAATTGGCCTGCTGGGATCCCTGAGGTCACCAGGGGGACAATATACCACTGGAATTGGTGGAAGTCTCAAACTTCTCCTTGAGACTCACTTTCCAGATTGCATTTTTGAGAGTGATGGTTCAGGCATGTCGGGCAACAGCGAAATGGCTCATGGCCAAGAGCTGATCGCGGAAGCTGGAATTTAGCCAGACTGCCACACTTTCCAAAGTTAAATGGGCCATCAGCAAGTTTGGCCCATTCAAATCTCCCGGGGGAGACGGTATCATACCGGCAATGTTACACGGAAGCTCTCTGGGTCCTCCTGTGTGAATTCTTCAGTGCAAGTCTGGCTATTGGGTACATTCCTCAAGCCTGAGCACCTACTCAGTAACACCTTCCACCCCTGGTCCTTCTTTTGTTTCGGCGTCAGCTGGGTGGCCATTCCTTTCAACCGCAACCTAATGTCTTCTGGGACTGCGGCCGGGGACGGAGGAACGAAACGCACTTCGCGGGATGGTCCTGGAGCAGGCGAGCCGGTCAGGGAAACCTCCACTGGCTCGATCGCCGAAGCTGATGTCAGCTTCGAAGGGGGCTCCTCGTACCCCTCGACCTCAATGTCCGATGTGTCGAGGTTCATCACGTTGTCGTCCCGGGATAAACTCTCGTCCTCGTCGTCACCATTGTCGGCCTGAGGAAGGGCCGCCACGGAAGTCGTCACTGGCGGCGTCCTTGAGGGTCCGAGTGTGGGAGGCTCAGAGACAGGGGCCGGTCCTCTTGGGCTACCACCTTCCCCTGTGGTTCGCACCAACGGGGGAAAATACGATGGACGGGAGCTCCAACTTGGGGCGTTGATCGCGGCCTCCAGCTCCAGTAGAAGCGGGTCTTTGCCGGAATAGGGCCCCAACACAACGCCGTCCTTAAGCCGGATCACGTGTTCTATCAAGTGGGTTTTTCCGCCAACGTGGTCAAAAAGCGCAAGTTCTTCGGCTAAAAACCTTTCTAGTCGCAAATTCTGGTCATCGGAAAGCTTTCTCACAGCGCACGATTCGTTACCTGGCCCGGTTCGATCACCAAGGCCGCTTTCGATCGCGAGTTCGAATTGCACTAGGCCGAGATCATTTATCTGTAGTATGCTTAATACAATATCGCTCATGAGGCCCGGTACGTACAGCGCGTCTCATTCGTAATCGTAATCGCCAACCGTACCGGTGATCCTACAGCCCGTATTTGAATGTGATAGTGCGTCGTTTGCCATCCTAACATCAACGTTGCTATCAGTAGTGTGCACGTCCCGAGATTTAATAAGTTCGGCGACGCGGTCACTTATCAGGCCAACGACCGCACCTGTGTCCACCAAGGCGTTAGCCTTAGGCGACGCTGAGGAACTCACGACAGCGCCACTGCCGGTGGTCCAGCTCGCGATTCAGCATGTCTAAACTGCTTCCCTTGCTTTTGCCTTTGTAATAAGAACAAAGAAGGTTCTGAGCCAATTGTTGCCGACGTATAAAATGTGCCTAACCGAATTTCTCTAAAATATAATTTAGAATTTAATATTGATTGCGTTTTGGAATTTAAAATATCCCTTAATTTAAATTAATATTTCATTAAACTTTTATTTTATTGGTTTTTCAACAAAATATTAACCCCCCCCCCCTTAAAAAAATGGACGTTACAGCACCATCACCAAAGCTGTTGCTCACAGCCCTGTGCTTGAAATCACTTCAGATGTCATGAGTACGGAGATGGTTTTCACTTAACCTTTTTCTGTGGAAATCTGAGGAAGGGCTCTATTACTCAAAAGCTAGCCTTGTCTGGTACACAGACAGCTCTCTCATTGAAGGCAAATCTGGCTACGGGGTGTAGAGTGAATCACCCAGAACAGAACTCTGTGCAAGTCTAGGACAGCGTCACTGTACTATTTTTCAAGCGAAAATTTGGGGCATCATGGTTTGTGCCAATCTAGGCCTTGCCAGACGCTATTGCGACAAGCATATAGTAATCTTGTCAGATTGTCAGGCTGCCCTCAAGGATGTTGACTCCAACAAAATCAAGTCAAAATTGGTGTTGGAGTGTTACAACGCCCTCAGCAAACTCGCATGATGCAACTCTGTGTTTCTTGGTTGGGTACCTGGCCATGTAGGCATAGGTGGCAATGAGTGTGCAGATAAGCTAGCTGGACCAAAGAGGTTCAGGTATGTCTTTCTTTGGTCCAGAGCCAAGCTGTGGCATAATCAAAACAACTGCTTTTCACACGATCAACAAATGGTCTAGGGACTTACATCGCCAGCAATGGTAGGGCTACTCTGGTCAAGCACTTGGCAAAAAGCTGCTAGCAGACACTAGCTCTTACTTCACTGGTTGGTGAGGTTGGGCAGAGGTCGGGTTAAGCAGGTGATCGCTTTGATAACTGGACACGGCCACTTCAGGAAACATCTCCACACTCTTGCACTTAGAAATGAAAGTCAGGTGTGCAGGCGTTGCAATCAGTCTGAAGAGACTGCCAAGCACATCATACTGGATTGCGAGAGACTCGGGGCAAGGAGAAGGGCTCTGCTTGGTTGCAAGCAATCAGGTGATGAGTGGGATGTTAGTATTGGGAAAAAACTCCTGGATCTCGTAAAGGGTACGGGCATTGGTTTGCCCAACTAACGTACTAGGGACACACAATAAGCTTCGGTTGTCGTGTGAGGATATTTGAATCTTTGGATCTCTGAATACGTCCCTTCAACAACACATAAACATAGCCTACTGGAAGTTTCTTTCATGTCCTCCAGACTCTCACTCTTCAGGAGAGCCGTTTAGTTTTCCTATCTGCAAGGTTGTAGTGGGTAGGCCGCCTGTGAATAGTCCCAGTTGAATAAGAATAATTTACTGTCATTAATCATATTACATGTAATAGACATGGTCAGGTACAGTTGAAATTCACTAGCCTAAAGATTTTTAATCCAGGGGATAAACTGGTTGTGATTTCTCAATAGTGATGTGCGATACGGCCGTGTGTCGCGATACGGCGATACGATACGTATCGTAGTCAGATATCGTATCGGCCGTATCGTATCGGTGATGTGTATCGCGATACGCGTATCGTATCGCTTAACATATTGTGCATAAACGATACAACGTATCTCGTATCATACACTACAGTTACAAATACGGCCATCGAGGTATTTCCATTTGTTTTAATTGTAGTACCACAGAAAGAACACTTTTGAAGAATTCTTGTCGAATATAGATATAACTTCATTGTTTTACAACCAAGACAATAATATCGAAATATCGTCTCTATGTGCCGATACAAAGTCGAGTATCGTTTTAGGCGATACGATACGTATCGTTTCAAAAATATCGTGACAAAATATGGTATTGTTCCTAGCGTATCGCGATATTCCGATACGATACGATACGTATCGCACATGACTATTTCTCAACCCCAATGTAAAGTGTTGTAATAGTTTCTGCTAATGAAATCATATGTTTGCAAGTTGTTTGGTTGACCTGTTTTTTTTTTTACTTTTTAGCTCCATTTATAAAGTTATTTTTAGAGGGCGTTGGAGAGTGGCCATGTTGGATTTATCTCCATAAGAACAATGTTAAACTTAAAACCATATATCTCGCTTATTTATCAACATACCATTATGAAAGATGTCTCAAATTAAAGATATTTTGAAGAGGCAGGTGGTTTGCTTGCTATTTTCTAAATAAAATAATGCATTTCCAAAAATATAGTAATTTAAAGTCTGTATTTTTATACATATTTTGTAGTTTTTCCTAGTCATTAAAAAATAAAACTCCCAGCAAACACTAATCAAAACTTTATAAAGATTCAAACAAAATTTATTCCAAATCAATAGGTCAAAGAGTAACAAAAAAATATGCTTTTCAGTAAAGACATGTTTTGTGCGTTTAAACATTGTAATAGCCCGTAGCGCTAGGAAAATCAACATTAATAGTATAGTAAATAAAGTTAATATAAAGTAAAAGGAAACATTTGAGCATTTGTTTGCCTTGCTAACTGCATATGATTACACAGTCTCTAACGTTAATGATGTTATTAAACAGTTTAGCTTATCTGAGTGGATGTGTAAATGGCCTTTTTTGTGATGTAATCTTTCGAGATCCTACAGTGTTTATTGATGTTGACAACTCAGTAAGAATTTTTATGACGGATAAGTTGCAGTTTGGTGTTGCGTTAATTCTAATAGTGTTTTTCCAGGAATCAACTTCAAGCCAAGTTAAAGATGGAAAGTCTAACCCAAGAGAGTCATTTCTAAATGAAAAGAAACAATTTTTGACTTTCGAAGGAAAAGTAAGATACTCAAACAAAATTGGGGACTGTGGATATGTTTGTGAAGCCATATTGTAAGTTAGGTTCATCACATCGTTATATACATAGGCCTAGGTATAAAATCATTGATCCTACAGAATTCCCAGATCCGATGACAGAATCTAGGCTAGAGTTAAGCTTACACTAGTCGCAAAAAACAAGTCAAGGTCAGCAAAATTTGTCTTCAGAGATTTGGCATGATGGATATTTTAGTACATCACTGTGTCTAGATTTCCTTAACCTGCTTCATAAAGTCAAGTTCCACAATTTTTGTGTAAAAGATCAATTTATTTAAACATTAGCACATTGTTAACATTGCAACCCTGCCTTCTCACGATATCTTCCTTTTATCGACTCACTTTCATGTCACATGTGGGGGAGGGGGTACGTTTTGTACCGTGTAATGGCATTGAGATTTTATCTTCAGTCCGTTTTTCAGAGAGTAAATTTCATGAGTTCTGGTGTAAGATCATTTGTCTTGGTTAATCTCCACAGACATAAAAAACGGTATCAGGAAACTGACTCATCCATTCTCCCTTTTAGCCCAACTTCAATGAATAAATTACTTTTTATTTACTAAATATAGAATACAAAGCACGGTCGAATGTACAGAAAATCTTGTGAACAAGTTGTTTTCAAAAACTTCCACCCAAGTCCCTGTTTTGGAGGCATTACAGAATCCATTGCTACACACGTGGTTTTAAGAGGGGAAATGCCCCCTATTCCCCCCCCAGGGTTATTAAGGAGCAACATATTTTGAATTACCTCTGTTGGTCAATGCTAACTTGACAAGCATATCAAGTTTGAATGAAATTGATCAGTAAATAAGAGAGAAATAGCAAGTTTTGTATTCCCCATAAGAATAACATTGGACAACGTACTGCGGTTTACCGCAAAATTAAAATTTAAATGTTCTCCGCAACCAGCAATCGTAGAATAGTAATTCAAAATACTAAATTATTTATTTTTTTGAGCTCTTTTTAATAATAAGGATAATTACCCTTAAAAATAAAAAAATAAAAAAATGAAAAAACGCCTGGAGATATCGTGGATCCTTCATACCAAATTTCATAAAAATCAGACCATTGTTTAAGGCTCTAGCTCTGTACACATACAGACACAAAGTCATCACGTAAAAATCACTTTTTGGGTTCAGGGAGCACCAAAACGAATATTTCCACTAACAACTCAAATTCGAAAATTTTTAAGAAAACAATACTTTCTCCATATACTATCTATAAGGGGAGAAAGTAAAATCTAAAATTTTGAAACACGTTATTTCCTAGGCAAAGAAAAATACAATTTGGTTTAGTTAAAACCAACATTTTTAATAGGCCCTATAAGATTATTTTATCTATAAACTATCCTTCTAAGAATAGTAAAGACCCAGTATTTGAATGATATCATAATCCTGAGCTTATGTCTTGTCATTGTAACTCCAGTAACAGTGTTTACCTTATTAAATGACATTTTCTAATAAAATATATACTGTAGACTCAGAAATCCTCACTAATGTGGTGAACGGCCAGTTCTGATTTCACAAAATCTGGATTTCCCTGAAGTGGGCATGAATCATCAATTCCGCCTTTATAGTGAACAATTATGACAATGTGCGTTTATGTTTATGTGGTAATACAAGAGTGATCTTCCAGAAGAAAGTTATAAACACTCCGTAATACAGTGAACCTCGTTATTCCGTCACCAATGGGACCGAGAGCATGGTTGGATCCCAAAAAAGGTCGGATTAAAGTCAGGTTTTAAAGGGGTGTTGTACCCCTAAATATCTATATACGTGTCTGTGAACGCGGTAACTTTAAAAAAAAGCTGATTTAAATTCATAACTAAGTTCGAAAACCAGAAATATGGGACAATAAGGGGGTTTTATGGGGGTTTAACACTGTCCAGAAATCAGTTTTTTCCATTTTTTACTTCAAAAATTTTAAAGAATGGTATAACATCTGAATCTGATCTGAACGGTATAACAGATCTGGTTTTAAAATTAAAAACGGTATCTCATTAAAACCTCAGCAATATAATGATTTTTACACGATTTCAGCTTTTTAACATTTACCAAGATAATGTTACGTATTGTATGAGGGGGGTGGGGGGAGTATGCTCAGGTGTTACGGAGTGTTATTTCGGTGAGGGGGTCTGAAATGACAAAAAAGCGTGTTACGTAATTTGTGTATGGCCCCTTATTAGTAGACCATTTGGGTTTCAGAGAGAAACTAGAGACCCTTGAGGAACTTGTCGTGGGGTTTGATCTGGAATGGCCGGTCCAGTGGACTAAGGGTGCAGCCCAATGCAAAACTGCTCTTATTCAAATCTGCCCCAGTCTCCGAGTCTGCTACCTCTTTCATGTAAGTTAAAAATATAGTTATTCATTCACCTAGTTATTTTTCAATACTACATGGTTCACACTTTCTGGAATGTCAGGGAACGTCAGGGATTTGAAAAAAGTCAGGGAAAGTTAGGGAAAAAACTGAAAAAAACGCCGAAAGTCAGGGAAAATGCTTACTACTTTGTACAAGTCAGGGACAAATTTTGATTTTAATCGTGAACGTAAAGCACTACTGTGAAAAAATCAAAACCTATTAGAAAAAAGTGTGCATTGTGAGTCGCGAGTCAGGGAAAATTAACTTTTTTAGTTAGATAAAGTCAGGGAAAATCATTTTTGGCCAGGGAAAGTCAGGGAAATCATTAACCAGATAAAAGTGTGAATCTTGTACTACGTTCACATTATATTTAATAGGCAATGTGCTTAAGTTAAGGTAAAAAATGTATAATGGAGGATGCAGTTGTGTTTTTGTCTGCATACAAAACCACAATGAATTAAAAATAAAAAATAAAAATAGTCTTTTATTACGTATAAAAACGTTGTGTTCTTACCGGCCTGTGAAATATTTGAAATATAACACAAGTAAATAAGGTCTCTTATACATTGTCCGTCGTCAATCGTGCATTAATTCTACAAGATGGTTACTAGTTTTAGGACTGCTGTTGTTCATTTAAAGACTAGAAACTGTATTTATCTTCTTCATGGAGGGAATGAACCACTGAGCTTTATGTTATATCTGGAGTCACCACTCCGTGGTGAAAAAGTGTGCCGCTGTGTTTATGTTCGTTATGTTGGCCAGATGCATTTTTGACATTTTGGTGGTATAGTTATTTTATTTCCTATTGGTTGAAATTTTGACGTTGTCCACCCAATGTATTCTGATTGGTCCAGTTAATGTCAAAGAGACAACACAATAGAGCAAAATGTTTGTGTTGACAGCACGTTTTTGGAAAATATTTAGTCAGAGAGTAGTGCCTCCAGATATAACATAGAGCTCATTGGAATGAACTTGTAGAGGAAACTTAACCCATACGCTAATTTCAGTTTTCTGTAAATTTATATGTAACATTTTGTAAAATATTGTGCAGGTGACGGAGTGGAAAAGTTTGCCGAAGGTATTTGTCGACTTCATTAGTCATCCCAAGGTGCGATTGGTTGGTGTTAACATCAAAGGGTGAGTCAAACATTACTTACAAATTTGTATTTCATACTCACAAATAATTTAACTAGTTCATCTTTGTATTGCCTATTAATCTTAAATATCTAGGATTTGTATGTTTTAATGATTTTTTATTGGATAGGGTTTACAAAATTCAAATTCAAAATTTTTGTTTGGGTATGAATAAAGTAATCTATTTTAACAAAATACTATAAGCACAAATGTTGCTATAACAAGTGTGAAGTTGACTATGCACCTAGAACTATTAACACTTTCGCTGCGGGTGATCCGGGATCAGAACATTGCTCAACATTGAAACATACGAGATAGGAGCGAAAGTGTTAAACAATGCAATAATTCATCGATACAATCTATGGGCTTAACAGCTTGTATGTTGCACTTTGGTTGAGGGGAGTATGTTGGGACAGTCTTACGTGCGTATTTTTTATAAATTATATTCATAGTTGTTTTAAATACAGTAATATGCTTATATATACTGATGACTTGGAACTTTTTATGATAATGCATAGATAACTATAAATAATTGAAGACTGTCGCAGCGAGATATGGATTCACCATTAGACTGAAATAATGATAATTTAAAACACAATATTAATAAATTAAATGTGTAAGAAGACCTCAATAAAAGGTCTTGATATCACTTTTGATCCTCAGTTTATTTTAACTATCACATAATATAGTTTCAGTTTTTAAACTTTCATATTCACTGATTGGTTTCATTAAAAGGTCAAGTATTTATTTTCAAAATCCTTATTCTCTCAAGTTTTTATTCTTCTTACTTGTTCGCTCAAGGCTTGAGTATGGGGCAATCATTTGGTATCCACATGTTAATTATCTTAAAGAAATTATTGTGAATGTCCAAACAACTTTCTAAGGTTTGTTAAAAATTCTTCAAGCAAAGTACACTGGACTATTTTTAAATAATTTTAATTTGTGATGAGGAAAAGTAAATTAATTATTTAGTGTGTTGTATCTGTGATTACACTTTAATTTATCAGATATATCTGTTCGTTCGTGAATCATTTAAAAATGTCTAATATATAAAGACTTACAACTGTGAGGATTTTAAACTGATGGAGAAAAGGTCTACAAGTTGTTCTTCTATTTTGTTGAGGTTATGTTCCAATGATACTTTTCTAGGCAATAAAAGCTTTCTCCTTTTTTTATCCCCACAGTATTATGACGTACCTCATTATAGATTCTATACATTCATGGTATACCTCTTTTTTGCAGAGACATCTGGAAGTTAGGAAGAGATTTCGATATCTCCGTGGTGCAAATCATTGGGTGTAATACTATTGAATTGAGATCTTTAGCAAATCAAGTCTTCTCAACTCAAGAAATATGGAGTCTTGACAGACTTGTTTTGTATGTGGTAAGATCATAATGCTTTTCTAAAGTAGTACTAAAACATTCTGTTTCTTTAATGCCTAACTAACATTTACTAACTTTTATTAAAATCAATTATTATAACAGCATTTTAGACTGTTTAGGGGCAGATTTGCAGAGGAGGCGAAAGGACTATAGTTAACTGTGCCTTAGGGCAGTTCTCAACCTTTTAGCGAATTTCCCCTATAGGGAAGAAGCTATTACTGTACTCGGCATGGTAAGACCTAGGCCCGGGACCATGATAACTTTTCGTTTTGAGGCCCCCAGGTGCCAAAAACACCATTCGTTCAAATTCATATATATGTATATATATGTGTCCGTAGGCACGATAACTTTCGTAAAAATGATCCGATCTTGATGAAATTTGGTATAAACCTGTAAGGCAGCATCTATTTTCATGAGTTTGAGAATCAGATAGGTCGCTCTACTTTAAGGGGGGTTTTGTACCCCAAAAATGGGTTTTTGAACTTTTTACAAATAATTATTTTTAAACCCAAATTTTGGTTCACACCATTAAATTCAGCTTAAAAAACAAACAATTTGGTATTTTGATCATCGCTCTACGTCAATTGGTTACCGAGATATTGAGAGTGCTAACACAGTACGTTGTCCAATGTTAACCTTATGGAGAATAAGTATAATTGTATATCTCGCTTATTAATGAACATATATTAATGAAACTTGGTATGTTATATGGTTGGGTTTTAATGCTATTTGCATACAAAACTCATTCTTTGTGGTCCCCATGGCAGCAAACCTGCGTACTCAGCAGCTATAATGTTATTCTTATGGAGAATAATAAACATGTGATATCTTGCTTGTTTATGAGCATAAATTTTATGACAATTTTGTACATTAACACTAATCAAACAAACACTAATGTTTTGTTTTAATTGATTAAAGCTTTGTACTCTTTAGAGGAACTATAGTCTAGTTTAAATGGCATACAACCTTGATGACCAGTCTTGTATTCAAATATAAAAAAAAAAAACTTGTATTAGAATAAGTAACTAAATTACATTCATAATTTGACACCATTCTTGTATATTTTTGAAATGTACTCAATTGAATAAAGATGTTTTGAATTGAATTGATTAATCCGTGTTATTATTACTTATAATGTAGGTGATAGAAGCAGTACTGAATATTGTGTTCACGTCACAACATGTTTTGACTCGATTCATGACTGCTCCAAGAGATAGTGAATGGTAAATGATTCTTACATACAGTAGAACCTCGATAGTTTGACACTTTGTGGACTTAAGGGGTGTCGAACTATCGAAATGTCGAACTACAGGGAGTATTAAAACACGAGTTTAATTTAGAAAGTACAGTAAGACAAATTTAATGAATACAGTAATTTAAAACTAAACAAAAATAAAATAAACTTAACTAAAATAAAATTATAACTCCCACAGCGTCTCGAGCGAACTGACTTGACTTACTTACCGTAAAGGGCGAGGAAGGAGGTGGATAGGATGGGGTAGGGGGTGGGAAGGATGAGTTATTTATAGAAAAGGCCGTGGCGTTCGTGAAAACAATTAGCGGGCTTCGGACCCTGACTGGCGAACCGTCAAGGATACTGTCAGTCGCCGCTACTGTCATGTCATGTCGTCACGGCCCGTGTCGAAGTATACAGACTGTCGAACTATCGAGTGTCGAACTATCGAATGTCGAACTATCGAAGTTCTACTGTATCTTGTTGCTCTCCTATCAGCAGCCAGTATTCTAAAACTTAAATAGGGTACAAAAATGTGTCATAGTATAGTGCATCTTCAAATTGAAACAAGAATATCCCACATTTAAACAGCTTAGTTAAACCCTTGAAGTCCGTAAACAAAAATGTCCGACAGGAAAAGAACAGAGGCCAATAATGTACTACGTATAACGTAGTTTTGCCTTTTCAAACATTGTCCTCGCAATTCCGTACCACCTTCTAAAACTGCTTTAAAACTTTTTTTTCAGATATAAAATAATGCTGGGGCCTCTTTAAAAACTAAATTATTGCTGATAATGACAAGGTTTGCCCAAGTGGAATTCATGTGATTACAGCTTGTTTTACAGGTTCCAAACTTTTTAGATTTTAAATTGTACATATGTAGCAATTTAATTCCTTGTCAGATTGTTTTTTTTCAGATTAGTTTATTTTAACATCATTTAAATTATGCAGACCATTGTAATTTATTATGACGTTTGTTGTTAGCTCAAGAAACAACTCGACAAATCTAATGTAAGGACCAGTAACTGGGCGCAGGAAACTCTAACAGCCCATCAGCTAGGCTACGCAGCCACAGATGCCTATGTGAGTATATCGCCTCAAGTTCTTAAGTAGCAAAATATGTGATGCTACGATTAAAGAGGATCCTGTTTAAAAATAAATAATCAAATCAAATTTATTGATATTGATATTGATACAGACCCTTGGGCGAACCCAGCTACTGAATCATGGGAAAGGGAGGTAATTTGCTGGTTGAAACCTAGAAGCTTCAAACACCTTGAGGATAGGAAGGGGGGGGGTTACACCTGAAATGTTTGAAAATTGTTACCATTCATTACCTAATTGCATTCCATTACCTGATGCTAGCTCCGCACCGTCCACACACTCCTGGAATGGAGGAACTTCTGGGGTTCTCACCTGGGTTACAAGATTGATCCAACCACTGTTCCCCTTTCTTAACCTAATTATACTTAGCGTTGTAAGAAACCAGGGGGATGTCCCGATTTGTTTTCAACCAATGTTCCTCCTTCCATTTGGCTCGTGGTCAGCACGGAACTCCATCATCGACGGAGGCAGTACATGAAATAGACAAACAATCATTAGACGTTTTCATTTGACGCCGCATTGGCTAGACACCTAGCGCGGTGCAATGGTGCCATGCCATCCCCGGGTGAGTGCGCCACTACTCGGACCCTGCGGAGTGGGGACAAATAATCAAATCAAATTTATTTCCAATAAATTAAATGTGTTACAATTTTCAAAGTTCATTGGAAAGATTAATTCTAACTTTATTTAACAGCGACCTATGTGTGAAATGCGTTGCTATCAACAACTAAAATGTGTACTTAAAGAAAAGAAGAAAAAAATAGTTTACTATATACCATAAATAGGAAACAAACCATGTAAAATAAAAAAAGTTTGTTCATTCTGATTCTTTTAATATTCTCATTTTACGTTTTGAAAACAGTGACAGTCACAAACAAAATTTATCTTAATTAATTTTAATTGCAGAGAAGGAAAAATATAGAAACAGCTTTGCAGGAACTCTAATGACAAAATTAAAGCTTATACAGTAGATAAACAAAATAAAATAATAATAAGTTGTTTACAAGCCGACAATAATTAAACTTGGTGAGAGCAAAATATAAAATTTGTCTCCATGATTTCATGTTGGAAATATACTCTCATGCATCTTATGGATTTTGGTAAATAACATTTGATTTATTGCTGGAAATTATACAGTGTTTCGTATCTCCCTATCAAAACCTCGAGTAGTTGGTCCTTAGGTCAAACTATGGTCTACCTCACTCCTATTCCCGTCTGTGTCCTTATGATGTTTTTAATAAAAGTTCCAAATAACTCAAAACTACAACAGTTCTCCATCTGATGTGTGTTACAGTTCGATCAAAGTTATTGGAAATCACTTATTTCAAAATAAAGGGCAAGTTTATATTTAAGATGTAATTCATCAAAATTCAAGTAAATAAAAAACAAGATCGCACACAGCACGCTGATGTGAGGAAAGTGGATTTCCGCAAGAAAACCTTTAAAAAATCTAATAAATGGTTTAAAACAACACTGGTAACATTTTTTTGGAAAATTTAAAAATTTTATTTTTGGCTGTTCTGATGCCCCTGGTTATATTGACTAATAGGATGGCAATGTTGTTCATTACAGGGTTAGTAGGAGGTATAGTCAGGATAACAAGGTGGTATAGGGTATTGGGGTGATAAAACTACATCAAGATATGGTAAACAGCCTTTTCCAGTGTAAAATCCCCATAAGACAACGTACTGTGTTAAGACAATTAACATTTTATTTAATAACTTGGTACATACTTGTGCTAGAATTATGAGGGAGGGCTTACAATTTTTGGAATTTTACGTACAATAATTTAATATACAATAATGTTACATTTGGGGCTTTTCTGGTCCTTTTTTAGGCCCAAAAACTCAAAATTTGAAAAATTAACATCCCAAAAAAGGGTGTTAGAGTTGTCCGATTGTTTTGCCCAACGAACTTGTCCAACTGTTTACAAAAGGGAAGGTCCCTACCAAATTTTAAGTCAATCGGACAAAAATTGTGACCGCTAGAGTGTGAACACACATATATATTTATCAAGTTTTTAGCGACACTCCAAAACGTGTTCAGGGGGTCACGTTAGGAACTTCTATGGCAGTCCGGGCTTAAGTTTCACCGTGCGGGTCATGCTAATAGTTCACTTTTCCATAGGAAATTCACTAATAACTTAAATTTATATTAGTTTTACTTTGTAAGCATTTAAGGAATTAAAGATAAGAGTTGATTGTTACCCAATTTAGATCATAGAATGTTAATTGCACGTTTAACTTAACTTTGCTGGTGGACTCTTACAAAATGTCCGAGATAAGTGGAAAATGATTCTCTATATGTTTAAATAAAATTACAGACAGTACTGCTAACTATTTTTTATGAATTTTAATTTTTTTTACTTTGGCTTCAATTTGTATTTAATTGAGTTTCAAACATGAAGATACTGTGAACTAAAGCAAAACCATCTTCAGTACTCCACACTTCAGTAGCCAGTCCGTTGCTTGGTCTTGTATAAAGCAGGAGTTTATTTACTCAGCTCTAAACTTAAACATGCCACCTTTACATCTCAAATTCAAAATTCCTACGACCTCCATGTTTTTCTAAGTCATCACTTGTTACTCTCTTGAGGATTTTTCAAACAAGTAACCAAAAAATTGTTAACATTTTTCTATTTTGTCATTTTACAGCCATATATATATATTTTTTTTGCTGAGCTGTTTGTATTTGCATAAGCAGTTAATAATCGTATTGACATTTCATATGTTTACTCGAGCAAAGCCCAATTTAGAAATAAATTATTGGGCACTACCCACCTCCAGGATTTATGGCGTTTAGTCAGAAGTTGCTGAAGATATCCGTGTAGAAATCCTCTTGTCAAATTCCATACACAAACACATATAAAACACAGACGAATAAAACAATTACTAAAACGCCACTAATATTAACCCGACGTTTCGGGAAACCAAAAAAAGTTTCCCGTTCTCTAGGGTCCTTGAGAAAAGTGTTAATTGCACAACTGAGTCGTGGTCCGGCGCTCGGCTCGGTTGTGCAATTAACACTTTTCTCAAGGACCCTAGAGAACGGGAAACTTTTTTTGGTTTCCCGAAACGTCGGGTTAATATTAGTGGCGTTTTAGTAATTGTTTTATTCGTCTGTGTTTTGTATGTGTTTGTGTATGGAATTTGACAAGAGGATTTCTATACGGAGATCTTCAGCAACTTCTGACATAACGCCATAAATCCTGGAGGTGGGTAGTGCCCAATAATTTATTTCTACATACATCAACCCCACCAAAAACATGTCTTTTAAAGAAAAAGAAACAAAGCCCAATTCTAATTAATACACAATATAAAGGTTCTTGATTTCAAATTAATATCCCATACAATATTTCCAGAGAACCACCATATCAACTAACATGAAATTGGATACAGACTATAGTTTTTTTTTGGGGGGAGGGGGTCATGAGTGATAAAATATATGAATTGCCAAAATACCATAACCTTTAGGGTTAAAAATTAGTAAAATTTATGTTTTTTTTTTTTTTTAGGGGTCATGACCCCCATGACCTCCTCGCTGTATCTGCACCTGAATCACAGAGATGAAATCCTCAGAATGATAGCTATTGTCCTTTAACACATCAATTCAATTGGATTTGAAACAGTATTTATTCAATCATATACAGTATATACATTAATGGCGTCATATATAAAAATACTTAAAACTAGGAATACAAAAAAAGTTCCAAACATAAAATAAATGATTTTTAATCAGAAATCTGTCTTGGATCAAAACGCCTCAATCAAAAACTCATTTAAATGTTTTTTTTAAACTTATTGTAATTAATTTACTTTTTTATTGAAGTTGGAAGGTGATTATAAAACTGTTATAATGTAAGTTGGCTTCTTTTCAAAAACCTCTTTACTGTGTTTAATTATTTGTAAATAGTTTTGATTTATTGTATTATAGCTATGTTTATTGATGTTTTTAGGTAATGTGCCAATAATATGTTTTACATGCAGAACAGTTTTATACATATAAAGACTATATACAGTCATTACTCCCAATTCGGAGTTCACTCAGAGCAAAGTTTTCTTATGATTGCCTGAAAAGCTAAAAACTGATTGCAGGCATCTTTGCTGACTTATCTGCGATTGAAGGAAATCAAAGAGGAAATTCAATGATAATGACAACCTTGCCTCATCTCAACATCTGGAACCTGGGTCGTTGCGGTTACGGAGAGGTAAAAATTGTTACTAATTTTAGTTCATTGACCAGTCACGATATTGCTTAAACATCCTGTCACAGCAAACCAGCATACTTAGGAATTTCCAATGCATATCTGTGCCTCAATACCACATTAAGCCACTTACCAAGTTTTATAAAAATACATTTATAAATATGTGGTATATTACGTTTTATATATTTTCCATAAGAATAACATTAGGGCCGCAGGTTTGCTGCAACAAGGAAGATGAACAGTGTGTTTGTATGTCGTTAACAACACATCTCAACCAGATGAAGCTACATACCAAGTTTTATTAATTTAGGTTCATAATTAAGGGAGATATCAAACGGTACGTATTTCCCATGAAAACATTAGGGCTGAGTATGCAGGATTGCTGCTATGGGGACAGTAACACAATTTTTTATGCAAATATCAATAGACCCCCACCAGGTGAAGTTACAAACCAAGTTTCAGTCAATATTATTAATTCATAAACAATTAAGATATACATTTTTTTAATTTTCCATAAGAATAACATTAGACAATATACTGTGTTTAGCACTTTGGATATCTCTGCAGGTTGGAGGGAGAACAACAATTTAAACACCAAAATTATTGTTTTTTAGAGCTGAACTTATTGGTAAAAACAAAGTCATCAAAAAGGCTGAAGATTCGGTTTTCCATATAAATATATGTAACAAATTGGAACAAATTATGTTTAGTGCAGTTACGTTTGAGTTTCCGACAAAAAGTTTTTTTATATCTGGAATCTACAGATACAAATATATCAGTTACAATCAAAAAACTATGTTTACCAACGGTACCCTATACTCTAGTTTTACCCTTCTACTATGCTACCCACGGTAATAGCCTATTTCCTATAGAGGAAATTCACTAAAATGTATGCAAAGATAAAGTGGGTAAAAAATGGTTATAAAGTTATGAAAGGTCCTAAGCATTTACATGTGTTGCCATTATGCATTTATTTATGAGCCTTTATTAGTGAATTTCCTATGCAAAGTGAACTGTTAGCATGACCCGCACGGTGAAACTTAAGCCCGGGACCACCATAGGAGTTCCTAATGTGACCCCCTGAACACGTTTTGGGGGTTCGTTCAAAATTTTATATATATATATATATATATAGACATATATATATATATATATATATATATATATATATATGTGTGTGTATGCACTCTAGCGGTCACATTTTTTGTCCGATTTACTTTAAATTTGGTAGGGACATTCCTTTTTGTAATCAGTTGGACAAGTTCGTTGGGCAAAACAATCGGAAAACTCTAACCCCCTTTTTTGGGGATTTTAAATTTAGAAATTTGGGTTTTTGGGCCCAAAAAGGGTCAGAAAAGCCCCGGATGTAAAATTAACGAATGAAAAACGGTGGGAATTAGTGTAGCTAAACTTTTAAGCCCTCACTCGTCATTCTAGCATATATATTTACCGAGTTATTAAAGAAAATGTGTATTGACCAATGACAGTACGTTGTCTTATGGGGGTTTTACTTCAGAAAAGCCTGTTATTCATTTGTTGGTGTACTTTTATCATCCCCCAACAACCTCACACCTACTTTAAAGCCTGACTGGACCTTATCCTAACCTTATAATGCACAAAATTGTATTCCCATCATTGCAGGTAAATAGAACCAGGAGCATCAAAACAGCCAAAAAGTCAGTATTTTCAGATTTGAATAAAAATTGGAATAATTGTATGTTTTAAACTGATTTTGAGTTTTTATAGTTTTTTATGTGGAAATTCACTTCCCTCACGTCAGCGTGCTGCGTGCGAACTCGTTGGGTTTAATTTGGCCCTTTGCTCACAAGGAACTTCAATCACAACCCTTCTGAAGCACCAGTTCTCTCGGAGGGTTTAAAAGCCTACTAATTTGTATTTAAAATAATCAAAATACTATGTTTATAAAATATCTTAGTTAGTTATTTAATGACTCAATCTATTAAAGTGTCGTGTAACTCTTATTATACTGTCATAACTGCAAATATATTGTTATAGGCGCTGATAATTCAAAAAAAAGTTGCCAATCACATTAAAACCCTGATGACAGAAGAAATGAATCCAAGTGGAGCCGTTCTGTTGGTCGAACACTATCCTGTATACACTATCGGTCTAAGGACAAAACAGTACTCTGTGAAAGATGAAGAAAAACTGAAAAAACTCGGAGCGGAGTTTTATAAAACAGACCGAGGTGGTCTCATAACATTTCATGGGCCCGGTCAGCTTGTGGTGTATCCGATATTGAACTTGAAGAGGTTCAGACCGAGTGTAAAGTGGTACGTTTGTACGATTGAAAAAGTAGTTATCGATCTGTGTCGACAGTACGGCTTGAAGGCAGAGACTTCCCCTGACACTGGAGTGTGGGTGGGCGACAAGAAGATTTGTGCCGTTGGAATCCACGGCAGCCGTTTCGTAACCACTCACGGGTTTGCACTTAACTGCTCCACCGATTTGAAGTGGTTTTCCCACATTGTGCCTTGCGGGATTGAAGGTAAAGGCGTGACCTCGATCTCAAATGAACTTTGTAAAACTGTAACTCCTCTTGACGTTCTGCCTCGACTTACTGAGTGCTTCACTCGAGGTTTCACCTGTAAGCTCGGTAGTGTTAGAGATTATACTGATATTGATGTTTTACTAAGGAGTATACATTAGTTTTTTATTCCATAATTTTTAATAATCGTATTAAAGTTTTTAAACACAATAATTGGAAATATATTTGCAGATTTTCATAACATTTTTTGTTAATACAGTAGACGCTCTTTTATCCGGCATTCTATGAACCGGCACATTCTATTAACCGGCACCAGGCGACCCGGGTTTTTCCAGGTATTTTCGGTCGTTTCCGTTTCGTACTGCGACTGCGCTAGGCTGTTCCCGCCTTTTTCTTAGTCACCTGTTGTTTGTTTACGTCTCAAGCAGTACGTTCAGTGGTGTTCGTAACCTTTGCTCAGTACACTACTGTATTCAACTGTGTTTTGGTTCGCCTATTTTTTTGTATTGATTGGTTTCTATTTTTAGACGCCAACTTCCGCCCGTCTGTCTGTCTGTCTATCCGTCCACAAATGCAGGTGTTCCGGAGCAGTGCCAAGGTCAACCAACGCACGCGACTACAGCGACAACTGTAGCGAGATGACAGACTCTCAGATTACTGTATTCCCATTAATAACTAAAAAGTTCTATTATCCGGAAAAATCGATTTACTGGCATAGGCGTGGTCCCGAACATGCCGGATAAAAGAGCGTCTACTGTATCCTGATTAAAACGTAGTTAACATCACGCTCAGTAGCAGTAGTAAGATTACAATAAATAAACTTGTATATTTTTATTCTATTATAAGTATTATATTAACATTTAAGACCGCATCAAACTCTAATCAAATCAAACCCAAACATCAGATTCCCATGGAAATATATTATCACAACTGAATTTCTTATCTGAAAAACAGTGTAGTATGTATGGCGTAGTGTACTATTTTGGATGTGGTACTCTTTATATACATCAAATAAATATGTGTGATGAAAAATACAATGTATTAAATTAGAAACATTCTTCTTAGATAATTCTTTTTTTAATAAATAAATTCATTCTTTAGTTAGATTTTTTTCTAAAAACTCATCTGATGGCTATATTAGTCTCATTACCAGGTCCTCAATTAATTTTTAAAATATTAAAATTACTCTTTTTTTATGGCGTTCAGAAAAGGTTTCCTGCATAAGATGGCCTTCTGGTTACAGCTCTAACCTGTGAGAGGGAAAAGCAAGATCATCAAAACCACATGTGTTATATTGATGATGAGTGCCAAGAGTGCCAAATCTATGTTAGTTTTTTTCACCAAGAGTACTGTTTCATAAATGTATTGGTAGAAAACAGTCATAATTCATAATTCTGGGAAGTAACGTTTTATAGAATCTTGCCAATATTATTTTAAAATAACTCTTCTTGCTTCTTTTTGTGTGAGAAAAAAGTCATTCATATTTGTTACAGATGTGGCACCATATATGATAATTCCAAAAGATATATGGAAGTGTATTAATGACAAATATATTATTCGTAATGTTTTAAAATTACATATTTGTGACATCTGCCTTAGCTCAAAAAGACACAAGCACTTTTTTTACAGATACTTTTAACAAGTTGATTTTATGATTATGATTAGTGATGTGTCAAAACCAAAACTTGAATCTCAAAACCACCAAAACTTTGGAAAAGTTTCGGTTTCGAGATTCGATCGGTGAGTTTCGAGAATCAAAACTCAAAACTGCTGATATTTTTTGTGTCTTTATTGTTGTTTTTTTTAACAGAAATCATGCCCGTGTTTCGATCAATAATGCAAAGGTCAAAAGCCTACTGTCATCGGTCGTCTACCTTCACCTTTTTTGGATTATTGATTTTTTATTTCTGAAAGAACAACTCTAACCAAAATATATAATTAGTTTTAATTAATTTTTCTGGATTTATTTTTCATAACCATACCCAGGCAAGTAAATAGGGTTTCACGATTTGAGTTTCGAGATTCGAGATTCGATTTTGTAAGTTTCAGTTTCGGTTTCGAGATTCGAAATTTCTGGTTTTGACCATCACTAATTATGATCTATCAATATTTAATCCTAGGAATTTTGTACATTGAACTTCTTCTAAAATATGGCCATCAACCAAAATATTCAGTGAATTGATGTTTATGTTTTGTGCAGTTGTACAAGTAATATATTTTGTTTTGTGAGAGTTCATTAGAAGATTGATATTGCCAAGGAATTAGTTTACTTCTGGTAATATATATGTTATATATACATATATAGGATGAAAATTCTAGACTATTTTTGTCACAACTAGATTGTTTTATACTAACATTATCAGCGCAAAAACTAAGTTTTGCTGGTTGGCTGACCACTCTTAGGTAAATTTTGACCATTTAGGTAAATTATAAAAAGCAATGGACCTAAAATTGAGCCTTGAGAACTCCATACGTAACCATTTTCAAAGGAGACTGTACGACCACTTTATTATCTACACTTATCTATGTTGTTCATCTCTACAAACTATTCCCTATCAGCAAGGTAAGACTGAAACCAAGAGAGGCATCTCTTACCTAACCCTAAACTGGCCAGTTGCAGCAGTTTCTCATGTGACATACTGTCAAAAGCCTTTGACATGCCGCGGGGGTTAAGACGTGGGACAGTAAGTCAAAGCTTGTAGGTTCAAGACCCGACCTGGTCACGATATTTTTGAAATTAAAATCCTTTAAAAAAGTTATATTATTGGTTTATCAAGCAATTCAATTGGAAAAATTATATTTTATCAAATTAACATAACCCTTTTAATAGAAAAAAATATATAGTTCTGGGCAATTCTGGAAGAGCCCAGATCTGGGCCAGAAAACTATTTTTTCACTAGGGTAGTAGTCAAAACTAAACAAAACTACAATAAACACACAAGTCAACAACCAAAAAATCATAACTTTGACTAACATAAACTCGCCATCACCAACAATGAATTTTAAACAAAGAATTATCTAAATAGTTAAAGGAAAACTCTGTTGTACTGCTTTCTGTTTGTCCATCATCAGAAATCAGTTTCCAGCAGATCAGTTGATAAATCTTGCCATTTTCATTGTTGCTGAGTGTAATGGTACATAAATGTGTTTACCAGTAAAGTTGTAGTGTGTAGTTGTACACAGTGACAGATCTTTGGGGGGCTAAGGGATCTGCCTATATCTTGCCTAAAGACTTGAACAAAATTCTTAAGCTGCTTTTTGCAATTAGTTGGCCTATCATTGAATATTTACTTAAGTTTGGGAAACTGAATAAACACTCAATTCAAATAATAATATTTAGTTAACTACCTGATAAATAACTTTTACTGTTAGGAAATCATATAAAACCTTTTTATTTCATTTTAACTATAGACCCTAATATAAAATAAGGGTTTTCAGTAAAATTTACAATGTATAATAAGGTCACCTCAGACGGCATTAAAATTTTTTCCCAACAAATGTGCTTTATGAAGTGAGATATCCATGGAGGAACTCAGCAACCAAAGAATAACATAGACTGGCAATTGCGTGCTGGGTTTGAAGCCGAGCAGCCTCTGAGTGGTGGGGATGAATCCATGTGAAGCGTCCACTTCCGAGCATTGCTGTCTTTAATTCAAGATTATCCCTGTACCAACAGATTTAATAATTCTTCTTATTTACCTCATCACCCTCAGTGAATAACATTTGTTCAATAACTTGTTGCCTTTCTCACATGAATAACATTTCTCATAAGAAATAAACGAGTATGAAGTTTGAGATTATTCCTAGCTTTGAGGCTGCCTGCAGGCCAAACTAAGCATTTTGAGAAAAAATATGGAGAGTAAAAATTTGTTTTTCATGTCTTTTTCGAAAACTTTCTCTCTGACAAAACTTGCCTGACCAAATAATAAAAAAATCCTCACAGATCAACTTTTTCATGTCTAAATTCAAATCAAAAACTTTATCTCCTTAGTTTTTATTTTTTTTAAGTCCTTAAATATTTTATTTTTTACTCCAACCTAACCCATTGCTGTTGAAATACTGTTTTATTCAATTTCACAAAAAAACAAAATTTTATCTTAGCTCTAACTGCATTTAGACGGTTGTATCGAGACGCGGCGAATTAAAATTTTGCCAGTAGCTGAGCCGTTTAAGCCTCTGAGTGGTGGGGGACCGGCTTCAACTACAGTAATGTATAGTGGATAGGGATTGCCAGTCTGTTATTCTTTGGTCGCTGGAGGAACTCCACAAAATGGACATCCTAGAGAAGACATCCTATGTATGTCCATGGACATTTCGGTCCTTAAATAGACATTCATAGGACGTCATGCGCTGTCTGGGCCTTGGCTGTGAGTTCCATCCATGATATATTATCCCTGGCTATCCGCCTGTTCTATCCCTGGCTGTGAATACTCCATGATATTGTGGCTACAGTAAACTTTGCCACTTAAGTCTTTACCATTATTTGTAATCTCATGTTTGTTGTTTTTATCTGTTTAAATATTTTTGTTTTTGTTCATGATTGATTTCTTTTCAATACAAGTTTTATTTCCAATCATGTTTACTTTATTTGGTCATAAGATAATAATCATCCATGTTTAAGTATTGATTATAAGGTAATATCCTTAATATGATCCGAAACATGTGGTTGCGTATTGCTCTACATTTACTTGGAACCATCGAGGTTAATATCTATTGAGGTGTCGTCAGCGGTAAAAACGGCAGCCTGCTTGCCAACCGCCATTTAACTCAACGAAAAAGCATTCCCATCTTCCAATACCGTGCGACATCTTCAGGATTCCCTCCTATGAATACGAAGTCTACAGAACGGACCGCCCAGTGAGACCACATGGGCGCAACCCTGGAGGAGGCACGGGCATCTTTGTTCACCGACGGGTGGTTCACAGGTGCAGCGCAACGGTTACCGGCACGCTGGAAACCACGGGCGCCATCACCCAAGTGGGCGGCTTGGAGCTCCTCCTGGTTGCTGCTTACCACCCTCCTGACCACTTGCTCGACAGACAAACCCTGGGTTCTGTACTGACTGGCCAAGGGCCAATTGTTGTTGCAGGTGACTTGAACGCCAAACATCGCCTGGAACTCTCGCCGGACGAATATGAGAGGAACAGCTCTTCGAAACTTCTTGGATCAATACGGAGACATTGACGTTGCTGCCCCGCTAGATTCGATATTTTTTCCGTCAAATCATCTGCATCTGCCTGACGTGCTTGACTTTGCCCTACATAGGAACGTTCCTTTCCCGATTGTCGCCAGCAATGTGAATGATCTGCCATCGGACCACAGGCCTGTTCTTTTGACCCTTGATGGAGCCGTGACCTCCATACTCCCACAAAACGCAGCGGCCTTCAGGACAGACTGGGGAAAATTCCACCAACTGGTCGCGGAACGGCAACCCCCGCTACTGGAACCCACAAATGTTGCGGAACTTGATGACTGTGCCTCTAAACTGCACACACTCTTGTCCTCTTCGCTTGCAGATGCCTCCAGCCCAGTGCAACCACGGCCATCCCGGCCGGGGCTACCAGAGAACATCCGCCGCAAGGTCAGACGTAGAAATCAGCTGCGAAACCAGTGGAGAAGGGTCAGAAACCCTGAAGCCCAACGCCGGCTCAACTGCCAGAACAGACTGATCAAGTCACTTGTTCGTGATTACAGGGCTGAGTCCTGGGATCGATTCCTCCTGTCTCTTGACTACAGGGGCGGTAGTGTTTGGCGGGCTGTGAAGCAGATCAGAGGAGTCAAGGCGACAATACACCCTCTCCATGGACAGTACGGGCTCGTTTATGCAGCAGAGGACAAAGCAGAAACATTTGCCAATACAATGCATGATCAATTCAGATAAACCACAAGATCAACGATGAGCGCCACGAGGAGATGGTTGATCGCTTCATGGACACATTCTTCATGGAGTCCCCAGAAGACAGCATCGAGCCCTTCACCCTGCCAGAGGTACGGGATGTTGTCCGGAGGCTAAGGCCGCGGAAAGCCCCAGGGCTTGATGGCTCTGTAATCTGCTCCACTTGCCATTGTCAACTGCTTGCTGATAATCTTTAACGCTGTTCTTAGGTTCTGTCACTTTCCGGCCTCTTGGAAGTCCGCCAAACTCATAATGATACCCAAACACGGAAAAGACCACCTCTTTCTACAAAACCATCACCCTGTATCCCTCCTTCCAGTAATATCCAAACTCTTCGAACGCCTTTTCCACTCCCGGATAACCCCTTTTCTGGAAGGTTTCATTAGGCCGGAACAGTTAGGGTTTCGCTGTGGCCATTCGACGACGCTGCTACTTGTATGAGTGCTGAACAATAAACTGGTCGACAATCATAACCTCAACCTGTGCTCTGTTTCAATGCTTCTGGACGCCAGCAAGGCGTTTGACAAGGTCTGGCACGAGGGTCTCCTCTTCAAACTGATGAGTGAATCACCGCTCCCGGCAGCCGCTGTTCATCTGCTGAAGTCCTACTTGAAGGACAGTTTGTTTCAAACGTTCATAATGGGAAAGCTGTCCACAGTATGGCCGGTGGGAGCTGGGGTACCCCAAGGCAGCATCCTGGGACCGGTCCTCTATCTTGTGTACACAAATGACATGCCCACTGTTCCAGGTGTGACTATGACTCTACGCAACGATGCACTCCTACATTGCAGGAGTGCGGAGCCAGCTCAGGCAGCGACGGTGATGCAATCCCAAATGGACATCTTGTCCTCTGGCTCTTTCAGGAAGAGACGGAGGATGCCACGAGCAGCCCCTCCTGAGGTGCAGCTGGGAGGCGAGCCAATTCCTTGGAGGCCCACAGTGATCAGTGATCTACCTGGGGGTCACGCTAGATTCAAAACTTGCTTCAAGCAACACGTCGACAAGAAAGTCGCCGAAGCAACCTCGATCCTCGGACTGATGTGGCCACTCTTTGCAGCACGAAGCTTGCTGCCGATCAGGACAAAAGTCACCTTGTTCCTGTTGATTGTTCGCTCTAGCATGATCCATGCTTCAGAAGCATGGTGGATACTTGCCAGCAAGACAAACAGGAAACGCCTGGAAGTCATCCAATCGAGGACGCTCAGAAGGATCACCCGCCAGCCCTGGTTCGTCGGGAATTTGACCATCTGGAACTCGACTGGAGTCCCGACCCTCGAGGTTTTCTCGAAAGTAAAAACTGGCCGCCTTTTTCAGAGAGCGGATGAGTCTCGCCACGACCACATAAGGGAGCTCTGCAGGCGATTCGGCATCGCATATAACTGGAGGCCCCGCCCAATCGCCATCCTGGATGACCCACCGTAGAAGAACTTCGACAGTGAGCAGCCGCGTGGTTGACGGGAGACTGTCACGTTATTTATAACTAATAACCATGATCTTCTGAATTAGCCAATACCTGATCGTCAATTCGGCAGTCACGGCGGATCACCCTCTCATGCTGTAGTCGCCCTAGGAGCTCCTATTTCATCTATTTTGGAGGGGGGAGGTGGGTTTAGTGGGTAGTCTTCTCTTGATGGAGTCCCACACTACCCCTGTGGGAGCGGGGGTCTGCGAAAAGCATTCCCACCTTCCAATAAAAAAAACCAAAAACCTCTCAATAAAAAAACAAAAACATTTCAACTCTGCCCTCATATAGTGGAATCAATCAAGCAACCAATAAAATTCTCTCTTCACAAGTTATGTTAGTCTTTATTACTCTTTGGCCAGATGTTTTGTATACAAAAATATGCTCCAGTGAGGCTTCTCTTTTGTAACAACACGAAACGAGACACCTATAGATATTTACCTCGCTGCTTGAAACGTTATTTGTGATGAAATTGTCTATACAAATTTCAGAGGTATCTGTAATTCTGGTGGGCTATGATATGATTTTTAGACCGTGAATATTTAGCCTACTAAATTTTAAAAATTTGCAGTTTTAAAATTCTATTCCAAAAGTTTTACAATAGCGACTGCGAAGATAGAGCCGGGTTTAAGTATAAGGCTACATAGATACGGACTAGGGGCTCGCTTAGCACACAGAAACCATAAATATAGATATAGGTCTACTGGTTTCCTAGAAAAAATGGTCGTTGACCTGGCCGGAGGGCGGTAAGGGGGCCCGCACCACGGGTTGTGAGTAGGGGACGATAGATGTTGTTCATCTCTGCTTTACCTCCTTAAAATTTCTTCTTTTTACCACAACTCTACCTATGACCTAACCCTGTTGGGCACGAGTAGGATCCGCACCCCATGAGGTCTAACATTGCGCTTATGGGCTTAAAATCTGGCTTCTGATTGGTCTAATTAGGTCACGTGATCCAAGATGGCGGCGCCCATGGTGGCGTTCCCGCCAAATTTGCGCGCCAAAAAAAATTGGCCTAACCTTACTTTTCTTCCCGCCACTTTTTCCCTCCAAAGTGTTACCAACTTAGCAGAGCTAATTATATGTACCATATATAATTATATGTACCATATATAATTATATGTACCATATATAACGCCACAGTGTATAATATATATATATATGTACCATAATAGTGTATAATATACCATCACCAGAAAGGTAAGTGAAATAATACTCACGAAATATGTTGGATAAATATATATTAAAAAGCTATCTACATTGTCTGTCGCCAGACCGTTTCCTTCTACTTCTTCTTCTCCCTCCTCCTCCTCCTCTCTCCTCTGACCCCGCACGCCACAGCCTTCCCGCGTCAACTGTAACAGGAAAAACCCAAGGTTATCCACTATCTAACCACAACATCCGCAACAAGTGGCTGTCAGCAAACTCGTTGAAACCTGTTAAAATACTGCTCCGTAATCCGTCATAATAAAAAGGCACCCAATAGGTTGTAATTAGGCGTCCTGCGCCCTGATTGGACCGCAACAAAAAACACTATTGCATCAGCCGGCCCCATCACCTCCAATTACCGCGCATTTTCTCTCTCTCTTTGCTCCCTGCTCCCGTTGCGATCGGACGTGTCTCTCCGTTCGTTGCGTTTTGCAAAGATAAATCTTGAGCGTTTGCCTACTTGTAACATAACCTCACTTTTTAATTTGTATTATAATATTGTTTAGAGTTACATAACCTCACTTTGTATTATTCTATTCTGTGTAAAATAACCTCACTTTCCCTTCTATGAAAATGGCTGTAAATCCTGTCGAGGTTCTCAGTTCGGATGATACATATGTTAGACACTTCCGTATTTATGGAACACGAACAATTTTTAAATTTACTAATCCTCCTCCTGAAACTACTGAAATTGATTGGCTAAGACGAGGTTTTGCTAAAATTGTTAATGAAATGAAAGAGCGGGCCCGTGAAAATGATCAGCTCGGCTTTACTTTACATAGCCTAAACTTAAAAAGTAAAGAACCTGGTTTTGTTGCTTTCCGGCCAGCTGGTGAAATTAATGAAGACATACTTTGGCAAATTTTCGGGGGTATTGTCCAGTCAAATTCAGAATCTATTAAATCTACAGACACATTTAAAGTGACATGTACCCGAGTTAATCTCCCAGTAGGTTCTGGGTCTCACAAAAGACCTGGATTTTATAATACCTTCGATGAAGAGTGTAAAGCGAGACGGGGTATTGTTGTTATTAATAATAAAGACAACTTGTGTCTCCCCAGGGCTTTGGTGGTGGCCATAGCAAACGTGACTAAAGACCCCCAATACATAGCAATTCAAAAAGATAAAGGTAAAAGGCAAGCGTTTAGGGCCAAGGAACTTGTTCAGAGGGCTAGGGTAGAGATCTCAGAGGAAGGCGCCGGTATCCCCGAATTGGAAAAGTTTCAGGATTTGCTAAAAGATTTCAAAATTACCGTCTACAACTTTGACAGAAAAGGCCGTGATGTTTACTTTGAAGGGGCTGTTGAAAATCCTAAATTCAAAATAAATCTTTTGTTTCACAACGGTCATTATAATGTAATCAACAGTTTGACCGCTGCTTTCGCCTGTAACAATTTTTGTGAAGCTTGCCATGTTCCCTATGACCACAAAGCATATCACAGATGCTCAAACATCTGTCCTCAATGCCAAACCATCTCGCCTCCTTGTAAAGAGGAGCATGGGGGAATAGTTTGCCCGGATTGTAACATGACTTTGCGGAACCAGCTCTGTTTTATCGCCCATAAGGTTGACAAATGCAAAACAGTAAAAAAGTGTCTTGACTGTGGAAAATTGATTAATTTAAAAGAGAGATCAGGACCTCACCAATGCGGTGAAGTTTTTTGTAAACCCTGCAATGCATTCAAAGATCCTAATCATAAATGCTACATGCAACCCAATGACGGAAAACCTAAAACTAAAGACTATCTTTTCATTTTCTTTGACTTGGAGACTCGCCAAGACGAGTCTCTTCCCTCAGACCCTCAACAGAAAGTACATCAAGTTAACCTGTGCGTATCACAACAATTTTGCTTTAATTGTATCGATGGCAAACTTTGTATGACATGTAAGAACCGTACAAGAGTCTTTAACTCTGACCCGGTTAAAGATTTTATGGATTATGTGATGCAAGTTCGTAAACAGTTCAAAAATGTTTGTGTAATTGCCCACAACGGGCAGGGCTTTGACTTTCAGTTTTTACTAAAACACATCATGGAAGAAACAAAATTTACGCCGGAGCTGGTAATGAGGGGAACCAAAATTATTCTGATGGAAATGGACAACGTAAGATTCATCGACTCCCTAAGCTATTTCCCCATGGCCCTCTCTGCGCTCCCTAATGCCTTCGAACTGCCTCCTGAGAAAAAGAAGGGCTACTTCCCGCATCTTTTCAACACTCTGGCAAACCAAAATTATGTAGGCTCTATGCCCGACAAAAAGTATTACTGCCCGGAATCAATGTTTGAGAAACCTCACGAAGCCTTCGAGATTTGGTACGACGAACAAGTAGCGAGTAACTATGTCTTTGATTTTAAAAAGGAAATCTTGGAGTACTGTATCTCTGACGTAGAAATCCTAGCCCAAGCGTGTATTAAATTTAGAAGTATTTTCTTGAAAGAATGTAACGTAGATCCTTTCCTCGAGGCCGTAACTATTGCTAGCGCGTGTAACCTGGCCTTCCGCCGCAATTTTCTAAAACCAGACACAATTGGTTTGATTCCTAAAAACGGGTACAGACTGACTGACAACCAGTCTACAGAGGCCCTTCAATGGTTAAGCTGGGAAGAGGAGGAACGGGGAGTGAGGATTGAGCATGCGGGCCGAGGTAAAGAAGTAAAAATTAACGGGAAGAAAGTAGATGGGTTTGACGGTGAGCGAATTTATGAGTTTCACGGGTGTTACTGGCACGGCTGCCCAAAATGCTTCCCTTACAATCGAGAGGCTCCTCTGAAGGAGGATCCCTCAGATTCACTTAATTTAAGATATGAAAGAACTTTGAAAACAATGTCTAAAATCAATGATTACGAAACTATAGTAATGTGGGAGTGTAAGTTTAGAGCATTAAAAAAGAAACATAACCTTAAACACTTGAACAGCCTGCCGATCCTCAACAACCTTCCCCTTGACCCCAGACAAGCGTTCTTTGGAGGCAGAACGGGCAATGCAAAAACGTATTGTAAATGTGAAGGGGGAGAATCAATTCAATATGTAGATGTTTGCTCTCTCTACCCATATGTTTGCAAGTATGGGAAATATCCTTTGGGCCACCCCACAATCTATGTGGGAGATAGGGAGTGCAGGCAGCGAGGACTAAATGTAGATGGTTTGTTAAAATGTAAGATTCTGCCACCTCGGGATCTCTACCACCCTGTACTCCCCGCTAGAATGAACAACAAATTGATGTTTGTTTTATGTAGGACTTGTGGAGAAAATCAGATTCAGGGGGATTGTGAACATGAGAGTAGTGAAAGGGCAATGGTAGGAACGTGGACGATGGATGAAATCAGGAAAGCTATAGAGAAAGGCTATGTGATTTTGGACATGTACGAGTTGTGGGAGTACGAGGTAGCCACATACGAGAAAGGTGGTCTTTTTACCGATTTTATTAATAAATTCTTGAAAATGAAGCAGGAAGCCTCAGGCTATCCTAGCTGGTGTAAGACAGAGGAAGACAAGGACCGGTACGTGCGGGACTATTTCCAACATGAGGGAATTAAATTAGACAAAGACAAAATATGTAAGAACGGGGGTTTGAGGCAATTGGCTAAATTAATGCTAAACAGTTTTTGGGGAAAGTTCGGACAGAGGGAGAACCAAACTAAAGCAACAATTGTAAGGGAATCTAAAGTTTTGTTTAAAATGTTAATAAGTCCAGAAGTACAAGTCAATAGGATTCAGCTTGTTAATGAGGAAGTAGTTGTTGTTAACTGGGAATATATCGAGGAAGTGGGGGAACCTCTGACAAATGTTAATGTTGTTATTGCGGCCTACACCACAGCCCAGGCTAGACTTAAATTGTATGAACACTTGGATGCTCTTGGAGGCCAAGTCTTGTATTATGACACGGACTCATGTATTTATCTCTACCGGGGAGGGTTGTACAAGGTCCCTACGGGAGATTACCTTGGGGAAATGACAGATGAATTGGCAGGTGACTACGGGCCTGGCTCTTATATCGTAGAGTTTGTTTCTGGGGGGCCTAAAACTTATGCATACCTTGTCTGGTCAACCAACAAACAAAAACTAAAATCTGTGTGTAAAATTAAGGGTCTCACCCTCAACCTAAAGACTTCCGAAACGTTAAACTTTGAAGCTCTTAAACAAATGGTCCTTAGTGAAACAAGAGAATCATTGAAAATAACTGAATCTCGAATCAGGAGGACTAAAGACAGAGATATTGTAACTGTAAGCGAAACCAAAGTTTTCAAAATTACTGGACCAAAAAGGAAGCTCGAGGGCGAGTACGACACCTTACCATTTGGCTACAAAATTCAAAGACTTGAGTAAAACAACACCGGAAGTGCAAGGGGGACGAAACACCCCCCTAACCCATAATGAGTCATACTTTCCCCTCCCGCGAATCGCTCTGCCTCGGTCACTTTTGCCACTGCTCCTGCCGAGGTAAGACGTGTCCTTACGTAGCTCTGATCTGCGCTATTGTAATTTGTTTGCTGTACCTTTTGAAATGGAGGGGGAGGAAGATTGGGAACAAAATATCGGTTGGATCTTTATAAATCTATTATGTGACGGAAGACCTGTTCGAAAAATAAAATTTGAAGGAAAGCCATTAAAATTGGAAGTAAAATCAAATGCAGACTTTGACAGAATAGAAGTTGAATTTTTGAGTGGCAAGGCAATGCTGAATAGCGGATTTTCTAAAGAAAGGGTTATGAAAAAAGTAGCTAAATTCTCCAAGTACGATGAAATAGAATATAACATTTATTTTGACAGCGGTCAAAAAAGCCTAGGATGTCTGACTGACTCGTTTGTGCTAGATGACGAGTGGGGCGACCCGGAAGATCGCCCGTGCATTGACCTTACGATTTATGATGAATTTAATAAAGAACACGTGCACCATGTGTTAATTAAATTTAAAAAACCCGAAAACTAGTTGAAACCTGTTAAAATACTGCTCTGTAATTGGTTGGAATAAGGAAGCATTCTATTGGTTGTAATTAGGCGTTCTGCGCCCTGATTGGTCGAGACTTTATAGCGCTCTTTATTCTCAAGAGGTAACTTCACTCTGCCCCTTGCATCTGCACAGGTAAGAGCTTCCAGCGATACAAATAAAAATGTCTCACTTAACTTCTTATATATTTAATGATCAACCCGTTGCTGTCCAGTTTGACAGTGAAAATAATCCTTGGTTTAAAGCTAAAGATGTTGCTAAAATCTTGGGCTACTCTAACCCAGGTAAAGCAATTCGTAATAATGTAATGGAAAAGTACCGTAAAACAGCACCTGAAGTACTAGGTGAACCCCCCTTCCCCACCCCGCCCCAAGGGAGGTCCTTGCAGGACCCCCCTTTGAACTATCAATCTCATACAGTATATATCAATGAACCTGGTTTATACGAGTTAATATTTTCCTCCAAGCTACCAGTCGCTAAAGCATTTAAATACTGGGTTTTTGAAGAAGTCTTGCCTTCCATAAGAAAATATGGAGTGTATCAAATCAAACAGGAGAATAATCAGTTAAAGAATGAAAACTCTCAACTCATGCGAGAAATTACAAACGTTATGGAAACTAACCAACAGCTCACCCACATTAACTTAGAATTTAAAAGTAAAAATGAAACAATGGATAAAATGTTAACTGACCAAGCACCTAAACTGGCAGTTTTTCCTAAAGAGGAAGACCTTAGCCACGTATTGTGTATCCTTATTAAAGACACAATGTTGCAGTTATACGGAGTCTGTGAGTACAAGTGTATTCGTACTCAAAAAGTGAGTTTTCACAAGGCTTTGAATAAAGCAAAGAAGGAAGGTTTTGTACCTTGCTTTGTAAAATCATCTGTCCCTAACGGGATAAATGTTGTAAATAAAGCTAAAGAGTTGATGAGGAGTTATGGCATGCATTTTGATTCTGCTCATAACAACATCCTCACCTCACATAACTTTGTAAATATTGTTGAACATGTGTTGGATAACGCCTAAGTCCCACTGTATGAATGTAAGTGTGTGAATGAAGGTCCCTGGCGCGGGTGACGAAAAGCCCCGTAAACCTGAAAGGGGGTTTAGTAGATTGAGGAGCCTGGCCAACACCCCGGCTACTCCTTTGAACGACCCATGTGTGAATGAGGGGTCCAGTAGATTGAGGAGCCTGGTTAACATCCAGACAACTCAACCGAACCGACCTCGGGTGAAAGAAGGGCTTAGTAGATTGAATGGCCCAGATCCGAGCAGGACTTGAGCCGTTCCCTCGAACGGCCCGGTGGGTGAAAAAATACAAAAAAAGTATAAAAGTAAAAAAGATAAACGGGGGAGGCAACTAGTTTGTTCTTGGAAGGCCTCCACGGGCCATGGCGGTGGAGGAGCCATGGTTTGTCTTAAAAATCTCTATCCTTTGTTTGCTCAAAGGGAGAGGACATTAGTCTGTACTGGGCATCAACCAGGTAATCTGGATTGGCTCACGCACGGAATAATGTTTAACCTGGGTGCACATGCACGGATGGTCTCAAACCCCATCCAAGCAAACATTCAGTATAAAACTAGCGACATCTGAATAAAACCTACCATTTTGACAATGGACGCTATAGCTAATGAACTACATAGACCTGCCAGGAGAAACTATACTAGGCGTAAAGTTACCCTTAAGGGGCTAACGGACCTTTACCAGGCTGATCTCGTTGAAATGAAGCCCTTTGCGAGGATTAACAACGGCTACAAATATATTCTCACGATAATTAACTGTTTCTCAAAACTAGCTTTTGCTGTTCCGTTAAAAGACAAGTCAGGGCCACAAGTCGCTAAAGCTTTAGAACCCATCTTAGCTAAATATAAAATAAAAAATTTTCAAACAGATCAAGGTACCGACTTTTTCAATAAACATGTAAACGCTTTAATGAAAAAGTATAAAATCAACCACTATTTTACGTATTCAGAACTTAAAGCAAGTATAGTGGAGAGACTCAACAGAACTCTCAAGACAAAAATGTACAAGTTATTTACTGCCCGTGGAAGTTACGAATGGTTAAGTATCTTGCCACAAATCATAAAATCTTACAACAACACAAAGCACAAAACTATAGGTATGAAACCCAATGATGTTAAACAAAAACATGTCAAAGACATTCTAAAGAAAATAAATAAAGTTAAAAAACCCAAACATAAAATCCTTAAACAAAAATTAAAACTAGGTGACAGTGTTAGAATAAGTAAAGTAAAAAGAGTGTTTAAGAAAGGGTATTTGCCTAATTGGACAAATGAGACGTTTACAGTATACGCGATTAAACCGACAAGACCAGTAACATACATATTACAGGACAACAGAGGGGAAATATTAAAAGGTGGGTTTTATGCAGAAGAAATTAGCAAGTCCAAAACAGGGGACGTTTATTTAGTTGAAAGAGTTTTAAAAAGGAAAGGAGACAGGCTGTATGTACGGTGGAAGGGGTATGATAGCAGCCATGACAGTTGGATTGACGCCAAGGACTTGGTGTGATAGAGGCCGGTCACGACTTCCGTGGAAGGCCGCATTTATCATTGTGATTGCGATACACGACTTCCGTGGAAGGCCACAGGATGTATATATCGGTTTGCGAGTATGATAATGTAATCAGTCAGGATGCGGGTTGAGAAGCAGGATGTCGGGTTTCCTGTAGTGAACCTTGACGATTACATCTCGGGGTCGGGCATGACTAAAAAGAATAAACACGGTGTTTTACTGCCAGATTCAATACGTTGCATAATAGCGGGGCCAAGTTCCTCTGGGAAGACCAATGTTTTATTCAATTTATTGTTTGACCCAAATGGCCTGAGATTTGAAAATATCTATGTTTTTTCAAAGTCCCTCTATCAACCTAAATACAAATTACTTAAACAGGTTATGCCTAAGGAGGTTGGGTATCATGAATTTGACGATAATAGTTTAGTTATACACCCAAACGAAGCCAAACCAAACTCTATAATGATTTTTGACGATATTTCGCTGGAAAAACATGATAATATACGTAATTATTTTTCTATGGGAAGACATAAAAATATAGATACATTCTATTTAGGGCAGACATACAGTGCCATACCCAAACAGCTGGTGAGGGACAACTGTAACTTTATTATTTTATTTAAACAAGACGAAAGGAACCTAAGACATGTTTACAACGATCATGTCACCACTGACATGTCATTTGAAAAATTTAAAGAAATATGCGCTCATGCCTGGCGTGATAATTTTGGATTCCTAGTGATTGACAAGACACTAGATCCTTATAAGGGAAGGTACAGAGTAGGTGTGGACAGTTTTGTAACTGAACTATAATGGTTCGCATCTACACTTACAACGATCTAAGAGGCTTTAACGCTAAACTACATAATGTTAAATCAAACTTGTGCTCTTTCTATTACAAGGACAAGAAAAAATTTTGTGGAAACTACTGCAGTAAGAAACCCCCTCATGGATATGAATTCAACAAAAGATGCTGGAGACATAAAAAACTAAAAAGATCCGCTGTGATACCACCAGTAGTTTTATTAATGATATCCGCGAGTGAGAGAACTTATAACCGAGATACATGGCTTAGTTTTATGAACAAATGCGAAGAAAAAAACGTACCATTGGAACTTGTAATATATCACGAAGATATGTTCAATTGTACCGTGCGAGACCCTCAAAACATGATATCTAGATTCAGGCCGTTCCCCGAGTTTTTTGGGCAAGTATTGCCTTTACGTAACCTTCACGGTAGCGTTAATTTTACACAAATCTGTAATGAAATGCTGCAATACGGATGTAAGATCCCATTTGCTTCACGGTGTATACTTCTGACAGAACGCAGTATTCCCATAAGATCACCAATGACAGTCTATAACAAAGCTTTAAGGTTAAAATGTCACATCGATATTAGTTATAATATCGGGTACGCAAAAGTGCCTGACAGTATCCCAAGGGGTAATAGAAATAAACCTTATAACGGTGTTAATAATCTATGCCAAGGATTATACACTACAGAGTTTTTAAGAGCAGCCTTACCTACACTCCCGTTACAGTGTGAGAGATTCGGCCTAAGTCTTAACAATGGCCTGTACACTATCACAAACAGAGTGCTATTTGACCAATGGAAAGCGTTTACAGGAGCTAACCCTGATGAATTCTGGCTTTTAAATTCTTATTTATTGCAACACCACAACGAGCCTAGGCCTATGGCGTTACTCAGACGATTCATGCAAAACACAATTGAAAGTGATAAATACACCGTAGCAGAGATACCTCAATGGAGAGACGGGTGGAAACGTACTTTTGTATTCAGGAGTTTTACCGGTCGTTATGTGATTCCCAGGTTTAATGCTAGAGAACAGAGGTACTACAGAGGTATGGACTTTAGCGCTGGTGTTTCACTGTTGGATATTATCGAGTACATACGGAGGCATAAGAGGCGTGCCTTGTTTTTCAGGCAAGTCGAAATGCCTTAAATCTAGATGCGCTAATTGAAATCTATCATTTATGACTATGAAGCGGAGCAGGAAACAGCAACTGACAAACCGGCTCATAGAGCTGCGTAATGCCATTAAGAGAAAGTATAAAATGTTTAAGGAAGGATCTGAGGAAAGTGATATTATGCTTGAGAAACAGTATAAACCAATTATACAAGAACTTAGAAAAACGACAACAAACACAGCCGACATAAAAACAGAACCCGAAACCTTTAAAGAAGAGCCAATGGAATACGATACGACAGATGATGAAGGAGAAGCTGAATTTATTCCTCAGAGTGTATCTACACCTGAAACCAGCGGGTTAAAGCAAATTGTATCGACCCCTTCGGGACTGGAAACAGCGTCCCAATATATGGAAAATGAGTTTAGTAACCCCATGACGGTGAGGTATATGACACTGCTTTTAAAAGATGCTAGCGGTAAGGTCCGAGTTATTGATCATGATTACGGTCCTAGATACGAAGGCAGTACTTTAATGATGGGAGATAAGGTGTTAGACTTTGACAACGATGGAACTATACTAATAAACAACACAAGATATAGTCCTACCGAAGGTTTGTATGAGCTCATATTTAAGAGAACCCCTGACGAGGATATATACAATAAAGACGATCTTAATACCTATAAGAGTATTATTATCGCCACCAACGCTCACAAGAAAGGATACAAATTCCACAATCAAATTAGAAGGGACAACAATCTAAAGTACAGAAGAATTATTAAAGACTTATTCCCGGCCAGAGTGGGCAAGGGTCTAGCGTGGAAAAATGCTAAATCCCGTGATATAATACACTGGGACGACGCCGACGAATTGGTAAGTAGACTAAGACACATTGCCATGTCAACAGAGACTGGAAACAGAGTCCATAGCAATGAAATACTAAGTATTGTGGAAGAGCTAAGGGAAGCGGGGTATATAAAAGGAGCTGGCAACAGTAGATTTAAAGCATTATTAAAATGACCATTGACAAGTTTGGACGTAGTAGCCGGAAATCCCGAGGTGAGGCCGTCAAAGGCCCCAAGGGAGAGGGTTTCAATTTAACGCCTCAAGGTGACTATGATATGCAAAATAAACGAATATGTAAATTGGCTACACCGTTACAGCCACTCGACGCTGCTACAAAGAATTATGTTGACCATAAATCTATACCTTCTGACGTTCAGAGGTTCAATATGCAAAATAAAAGACTATGGAGTGTAGCTGACCCCATGGAGCCCTCGGAGGCAGTAAACTTGGGCATACTAAAAAAACTAAGTATGACTATCTCCAACGATAAATATGACGCTAATAATAAACAAATAACTAATTTAGCTTTACCAACAGACCCCAGCGATGCAGTTACCAAGTCGTACCTGGAAAAAGAGATATTGCCTATAACCATTAACCTCGCTAATCAACAGTTTGACTTAACCGGTCTCAAGACCAGACTGTCAAAATGCGAAGGTCTAATAACTAGTAATAAAGAATTTCACGAGAAACGGTTGAACAAATTTGGTACCATGCTCTTTAATTATATTAACAAAAAACAAACTGGGAGGTCTGCCACGCCGGGTGAAAATTATGACTTAGACTGGGAAGTTTTGTTTGCTGAAGGGTTAGAAGGTGATGAAGAGCCTAAAGAAGAAGAAGACGTTAAACCTCTTCCGCCTGATACTTATGATCTCTTTATGACTGAAGAGGGGCTGAGTAGAGCTTCTTTTGAAACAAATTAAAGAGAATTTTCATCCTTAGCCCACGGGTATATTTGATGATACTGTTCCCCAATCTCCTCAAGACAGAAGCTGAATATATAATGTCACTTAAACCGGGGAATACTGATTAGTCTACTCTGGACCGTCGAAGATGTTGGTTCTCTTACTACTTGTGTTGCCCCTTACCTCGCGCAACAAGTCAATAGAGTATCTTACATATTACGGCTATCTGGAGAAATATTCCGTGTATACGTGAAACACTGTTAAATAGACTGTACGAGGTGATTAAATATTTACAATAAAATGGCTAAGACCAGAAGGAAACCTCTCAGACGTAAGCCAGCAGTCGTGCGAGGCGGAGGTATTATTTCATCTGTTCTTAATAAGGCCATAGACTTACTACCTGTCGAATTACATTTACCTGGAGGATATCAATTTTGTGGACCTGGCACGAGATTAAAAGCGAGATTGGCTAGAGGTGACAAAGGAATAAACGGTTTGGACGAGGCCTGTAAGGTCCACGACATAGCATACTCCCGGTATTCCGACAACGAGCGACGAAGGCAAGCGGACGAGGAGTTGGCGGAACGCGCTTGGCAGAGATTCAAGTCCAGTAACGCTAGTGTTGGTGAGAAAGCCGCTGCTTGGGCAGTCACTACAGCCATGAAGGCAAAATCAAAATTTGGGGGAGGCCGTAAAAAGAAACGCCCCGCTAAACGTACCAGAGGCCAAGGACTGTATCTAAGACCCTATAGAAAGGAAGGTGCGGGTACTAAGAAAGGTGCAGGTAGAAGAAAGAAAAGGAGAACGAAAAAAAAAGCATCTCGATACCGATAAAACCACTTACAAATTACGATTTAATCAAATACGCGAGGTTGTTAAAAATTCCAAACTTTAGAGGGGTTTACATGAGAGACAGTTTACCGAAACGCCCGAGAAAATATGAATCTGCGATAGTTAACTTGGACAGTACATCTGGGCAGGGTACTCACTGGGTTTGTTACAAGAAGATTGATAAAAAAGCCTATTACTATGACAGTTTTGGCAATTTAAGACCACCACAGGAGATCTCACGATACTTGAGTGGCTGTGAGCTATACTATAATTACAAGAGACAACAGAAGTTTGACTCAGTTGTTTGCGGACATTTGTGCTTAAAGTTTCTCCGTAGTAATGTTCTGTCTCACGGGAGCAACTAGTGTTTTATCCCACGAGCTAGCGTTTCCCGTAGATGTTAGCAAGGGTGAATGGGAACTTGGTTTAATTGAACTGACCACTTATAACTCTATACCAAACATTGAGAAGGACATTAATGATAAGTTTTACTACGGTGATGATAAAATTATTATAATCCCTGAAGGTTCTTACGAAATTGAGGACATTGAAAAATACATTAAATCCCAGCTACCGAAAGAAATCCAGTTTACATTAAAACCAAATAACAACACTTTGAAAGCTACGATATGTTGTTCTGAGAAAATTGACTTTACTAAAGAGCAATCATTGGGAACACTCTTGGGTTACAAAAAACAAATATACGCGGCTAATATTCAACATGTTTCGGAACTACCTGTAGATATAATTAAAGTCAACTCTATACGGGTGGACTGTAATGTCACACGTGGGTCGTACCTAAACGGAGTCGAGGGTCATGTCATACACGAGTTCTACCCTGCCGAACCACCGGGCTATAAAATAATAGAATTACCGAGGAATGTTATTTATTTACCCGTCATCAGTCAAAGGATCAACAACTTGACAGTGTCTCTAAGAGACCAGGACGGTAATCTTGTTAACTTTCGCGGAGAAAGAATTTCTGTTAGACTACATCTCAGGCGCAGTAATGGGGCTACTATTTAGGGGAATGCCGGCGAGGCAGCAGGTCAGTAGTGTTCAGAAAGTCAAGACGTTAAGTTGTAAGAATATAAAGTTTCTCCGTTCTCTCGGTTTTAAAGTAATACAAAATGGCGCTACTAGCGATAGACAGCCAGGCTGTGTACGATGACTTGATAACAGGGATGGAGTTGCACTCACATCAGCCGTATGCAAGTACAACTTATAATAATAATGATGAAATTAGAATACCAATATTACAGCAGGACATAATTACCGCACCTTTTGAAAGTTTTATCGTGATTCACGGTAAAGTTAGCGCTAAAAAGGCAGATGGGGCTGCTCTGAACGTATCCTTTGTAAATAACGCAATGTCTTTCTTGTTTGAAGAAATTCGCTACGAGGTTTGTGGCAAGGAGATTGATAGAACAAAAAATGTCGGTATTACTACTACTTTAAAAAATATCCTATCCATTCGCTCGGAAGAAACAAACACTCTCAAGAACGCCTGCTGGCTAGGCCCCGGTAACTCTGAAAGAGTGACAGATTTTATATATTCTATACCTCTAAAACTATTGCTAGGTTTCGCCGAAGACTACAGGCGGGTGTTGGTAAACGTTAAACAGGAACTTATACTCTTACGCTCGGCTACAGATAATAACGCTGTAAAAACTCCGGAGGCCGGGACTTTAGAATTAAAAATTGATAAAATATACTGGCGTATGCCTCATATAACAGTAAATGACGCTCAAAAATTAAAATTGTACAAGTTTATTGAGAAAGATCCCGCGATCCATCTCCCATTCCGTCAATGGGAAATGATTGAATACCCGAACCTTCCGAATACTGAAACATTATCTTGGACACTTAAAACATCTAACCAAACGGAAAAACCTCGGTATGTTGTTCTGGCCTTCCAGACAGGCAGAAAGAACGATATGGTAAAGGATATGTCACAATTTGATGCCTGCGACCTAACTGATGTAAAACTTTATTTAAACTCAAACTTTTACCCATATGATAACCTTCGCGGGAACACCGCCTTGTTCTATGACATGTTTGCTACCTTCCAAAACTCGTATTACGGAAGAATTGGTTCACCTATATTAAACTTTGATGATTTTAAAGCAAAGTGCCCCCTTTATGTAATTGACTGTTCAAAACAGGACGATACAATTAAAACAGGGCCAGTGGACGTCAGGCTTGAGATTCAAGCTAAAACCGCCATCCCAGCCAATACTTGGGCATATTGTTTAATTCTACACGACTGTCACTACACATACACACCGATAACCGGAGATGTCAGGAAAATCTCGAGTTAGTTTCTCCGACCCGGTAGTTACAAAAATATACAGTTTACCAGAAGAAGGTAGGAAATCAGATTGGGAACAACTGGCACGGGACAGAGCCAGATTTTCAAGGCGTATTAAACTTACACAAGAGAAAATTTCCAGTGTAATTTCTAAACAGTGGACCCTCCGGGTCCAACACTTGGAATGTATGTACAAGGGGGGCGAATCGCCCCCCTTGGGGTGGGGTGGGGAAGGGGTAAAAGATACATCTGTACGTTGAATATTACAGACTGAAGATGGTCAGTAGCAGAGATGACTTCGCCGGAGGCAGACGCTGTGCCTATCCCCCGATTGGTTGAGCCTATAAATTTAATGACCGGAGTATTTTTAAAGTCAGTACATTTCTTGGACCCAGAACTCACCAAATGTGTCGTGTCGGGTATTTTTAAAAATCGAGATAATAGTTTGGGTGTATTAATTAAGGGGAGAAAAGGTGTTGTATTTTGGAGTTACGACTCGTTCTGTCAGCTAGTTGACAGGTTCAATGAAATAACTTTGGCTTTCTTGGGGAATTATCAGTGTTTTATTACTATAGACACGGGGGCTAATATAAAGCTTAGCAGTATTTTTGGTCAGCAGTACGCTTGTGTCTCTGACGGCGAGCACTCCTTGGCTCTCAACCGTAACGAGTGGGATCAACTTGTAAAATATATTCCTTTAATTGGTCGCTCTCTATTAGAATTATTTTATATAGAGGATATTATTAAAGTTTTTATTAATCAAGTATTAACCGATGCTGAAACCTGTACGGATCAATTACCGCCTCACGTAGCTGACCGTTTATATCAGGAAGTCTTATTATGGAAGCTATAGTGGAGTTTCAAGCTTTCCGGAGTAACAATAATAGATTTATTATTAAAGAACTTGCTATAGTTGGGAGGTCGTATAGAACACAGATTGTGTTCCGACCTCCATACAGCTTTGATTGTTTAAATAGTAAAATGCAAAGGACAGCCCGTTGGTTGACCCGTCATTATCACCACATTAAGTGGGACGATGGTGAGGTAGAGTACAGTGAGGAGCTTTTAAGCTCACTCTGTAAACCTTTTGAAACTATTTATACAAAGGGTCTTGAAAAGGCTCAGTTCCTTCGGGAATTTCACCCTAATGTTAAAGAGATTAATATTGTAAATAGTAGCGATAGTTATGAACTTGTAGATTGTATTGTACATGGAAATAAAAATGAAAACTGCGCCTTGATGTCCGCGAAGTACTACGCTCGAAAAATATTTTCGAGTGGGGCCTAATAAAAAATAAGGCCCGGCAGTCGCTCACCCAAGGCAGGGCTAAACCCTTTGTAAGTCCAGGGGTGTGGGGAGGTTGGCCTAAAAAACCGTGAAACCGTTTGTTGTAATCCTCTGACTGTCAGGGAAAAGTGGATGGAAAGGCGCAACAAAAAAAGTATAAAAGTAAAATACAAAAAAGTATAAAAGTAAAAATAAAAAATAAAAGGAGGTAGCATTTTGTTATGGAGTGGCTACCACTGTGAGAGGCGATGGTTGGGGCCTCTCACCCCAGAGGTTAGGCCTCCAGGGGAAGCTCTGGGTAACCAAAAAGAACGCGCCGACGCTCCTACGGCCTAGCCTAACGGCTTACCGTGGTGTGGAAACGGGAGCGTTCAAAATTATTTCACCGGAGTTATAAATATTTGACGGAAAACATTACAGTCTAAACAAAATATTCTCCCGGTAAAGTATTTTTACCGGACTCTAAAGTAAATGACCAAGAAATTTAAAATATTACTGTCAAATTAATTATATCCCCCGTTAAACAGTTCCAGCGGACTTGGAAACATTTGACCGAGAAATTAAAAACATTACGGTCAAATCAAAATTGTAGCCCCTGGTAAAGTATTTTTTTTCGGACTCTAAAGTTTTAAAAAGGGTTTTGGACAGGCTACAGTCTAGATTATTTATAATACAAATTACTTACGGGTAGTAATGCCCACAAAACCTCGGTGGGTTACGCCGATCCCACTGCTCGGAAGGTAGCCCCGCACATACACAGCATAAGGCATAGAGGAATCCCTTATGGCTCCTCCACAACCTAACACAGTAAGTTTGTTTACTGCAAGAATCGCACAACTCATACACAGGCTGCATGACTGTAACTGACGCGAGAGGCGAGCAGCGCTTGCTAATCGCCAACCACTTCCGCGATAGCGCAGGGAGGGGTACTTGACCGGGAAATTTAAAATATTACTGTCAAATTAATTATATCCCCCGTTAAACAGTTCCAGCGGACTTGGAAACATTTGACCGAGAAATTAAAAACATTACGGTCAAATCAAAATTGTAGCCCGATAATATATTTTACCGGACTCTAAAGTAAATGGCTGGGAAAGAAACATATCTTACCTTAACAGCAACATTCTCGGGACGCCGAGATTTCTTGAAACATCCCGCACTCGAAGCAGTTTTGGGACCGGATGTACGGCCGGTGCAGGCAGTAGCCTAGGTTTTTGGTCCCCAGCCACCAGCCGTCAATGTAAGCGTAAGGCTCGAAACTGTGCGGCGCTAGTTCGTAGATCTGTAAAACAAAAAGAAGAATTATACACAGTCACACAAACAACAACAAAAAGTTAACCTTATTAATAATTGTACCCACCGAGTAACAGTTACTGCAATAGCTCCGCCCACAGATAAAGTAACTTGCTTTATAACATTTACTTTTGTGCTCTTCAATTAGTGATTGTTTGATTAAAAATGGCACGTTTAAATTTTGAATTTGCTGTAGAAATTTGAATTTTAGACAATAATGCTTAAGGCAAATTTGAGTTAGGCTAGGCGGAGTGTTCATCATGAAGTGAGAGAGGAGCAGAGTGTGTGTGGGGCGCGGCTAGCGAGACCTCGCGTAACCTGATTGGCTGCCCTGTTGGGCGGAGCAACAGTCGTCTTGGATGTGATTGGTTGGATGTGTGGGGCGGATGGATTGTTATTGGCTGGGTAGGCAGAGCATATGGAGGGAATTTAGTATATATACGGGGTTCAGGCTTTATTTTGTTATGTCGCTATGAACACAGTGATTTTTATAATGGCTATAGTGTTTTTGCAATTGTTTGTCCTCGTCTGTCTTCGCCTAGCGGCAGGAGACAGCGATGAGGAAAATATTCCTCCTTCAACTGAACAGGTTAGTTTTTATTAGTTTATTTTTTAAACTCACATTGATTTCTTTAGACTTTTTTCAGACCCGTCGTTTTTACAGGTCATATAGTTAGTAATAGATTGTTGTTTATTTTTAGGCCTCTGGCAGCAACCCTCCACCAGCTCAGGCACTAAGTCAGGACATGTTCTTTGCTGAAGACCTGGATATCCTGTCTATTAGAGCCGTAAGTATTGTATTGTTGTGGAATTATTTGGTTTTAATAGGTGTGTTGTTATTAGTTATATTTTATAAATTTATTTATTTTCAGAGCGGGACTGCAGTTTCCCTGAGCAATATTTCTAACCTCCACAACCTTTCTCAGGTAAGCATTGCTTTTATTTGACGTTGTTATTTAAGTAAATATAATATTTAATATATGTCTCTTATTTGTTGTATTTGTATAGTAATATATTTTATTTGTTTGATTTATAGGCCAGTAGCTCTGCAGCGAGTTTAACCGAGCTGCGACCTCTATCTCAGGTTAGTAAATTAAAGTAGGTAAGACTTTAGTTTAGGATTATTTTTATAATAGGTGTGTATTCAGTTTTATTTTTCTTTGATTTTAGGAAGAGTACAGTGGCCGCTTAACTCAAATGTTAAGACACTCTGGCCGTTCGAGCCAGGGGGAATTTGTAATTGAGACCAGTAGGACCTTCCTGCAGTCTGGTGCAGTGGTGACCAGGAATAGTTTCAGGGTTAGTAGTTTTTTATAGCGGGCTTGTTTTAACTTAAGTTAGAAAGACATGTTTTACTTATTAATTTTTTGTTGCAGAACGGCTCAGGGCAGATACTGAGCCAAGAGGATCGTGAGGCAATCCGGCAGGAATTGGAGAATGTAAGTCTAAATTTTATTTTATTTGTCTGTTGCAGTATGACATAGCTCCTGAGCTTATAGAGGCTAGCATGCGAGCATTGGGAACTGTAAGTTTTATTTTTTGTGTAGCTTAGTTTACTAGTCTGATACTTAGCTATGGGTTAGGGGGAGATTTTCGCTCCCCCATACTTGCAGTATTGTTTTCTCAAACTCTATTATTCTTTCAGTGGGAGAGGCCTGCGTCTCCAATTAGGCGAACACCAAGGAACATTGTATACATTGACAACAGAGCTAGGCAGAGTGTGGAGAATGTAAGTCAAATTTACTATCTTTTTATTAAGGTAGAATGTTTACTTTAAAATATAACTAATATGTTAGTATATCAAATATATATATATATAGTTTATGTACCTTTTGTTTTCAGGCTAGGGATCGCTCTCCAGTTGCACGCCCCAGCACTCCAACCCCAGAGTCACAGCCGATGGAGCTCCCGTCATTCAGGGGTGGACGGGAGGAGACTACCCGGCGAGATCGGTCTAGGGAGTTGCCTGACTGGATGACGGCTTCGAGACGTGACTTTCGACAGAATCATCTTGTAAGTATTAACATAAGGTTTAGTAATTAGTATTAATGTGTAATATACATTTTAAGTTTTAATAATAATATAAATATTATTTACAGGGACGGAACATGACAGGAGATGATGAGGATGTTTTCGAGTTTCCCCCTAGAAGAGTTGCCTTGTCTCGGAGAGTGGCTGCACTAGTGGCGAGATTTGAGAGGCCCGGTGTTGGTGGTAGTGAACCAATTACGGGTCCTGCAAGGCGTGCTGATCTATTGGTAGGTTTAATACATTCTCACTTAATACTAGAAGGTTTATTAAATTAGGCTTGTTTATAAGTAACCTAACAGATGCTGCCTTTTATCTTGTTTCAGACTATTCCAGAGCAACAATTCTTTTACAATGCGCGGGGGGAGATACTGAGTTATTTTGGAGCTCGGAATGATCATCCTACACCCCGCAACTTTTATCATCTCCCGCAAGTAAGTTGTAGTGTATTTTAGTCGGGATAACTAAGTAGGGTTTGATTTAATACAGTGATTATATATATTTATATTTTTTTCAGAACGTTGCGGAATATTATGTGGATCAGATGATCGACGAAGTTGAGCCATCGAGTGTAACCGGGACCTGTATTCACGTACGCGAGCAGCGGGTAAACGGCCGTTGGTGGCGTCTTATTTCTACTATGGTTAGTATACATAGGTTTAAATGGACTACTTTTTGTGCCTGGGATTGTATAGCTGTATTTAGTAATTTTTAAATGATTTTAGAATGGTGGTGAAGCATGGCAGCCTGCAAGGTTCCCCTTTACCAGGGGGTATGGCCGGGAGGCACGGTTTGTCTACGAGTGGGAGTCAGGTCGCACAACTGATATTGAGGTAGGGTAACTGTATTGATTATTATATTTGTTATTGTTTGAGTAAATAAACCTTGTTTATAATTAACATATCATATACTAACAGGTTTTTTTTTTAACTATTCAGAGACTGGTTAATGGAGAGGCAGCAGCAGCAGCAGCACCGGCAGAACCAACGAACCTACAGTGCGAGGAGAGGATGCCAGCAGTTGAGCCAGGGACCTGTGTCAACTGTAGAAGGGAGGATGCTATTCTACAACTGCGAAGGCGAATATTTGAAGAGGTGGGTAATTATGATTAAACTAGATATCCACTCGTCAATTTGTACAGGCTTTACAGAATAATAATAATAACACTTGTTTCTTTAGGGATTCAGTATAATATACAGATATATTAAAGATACTTTATGATTTCAGGAGCGACTGCGGAACGGGGCAGGGGCTGTTTCGTCTGAGACTGGAGTAATGTTCTCCCGCCTCTCCTACGTGAGACACGAGCTGCGTGGCGTGCTGAACCTCGCGTCGAACGTCTTAGAGGACTCAACACCTCCGGATGTGGCAGCTGTAATAACCCATGTATGGGATGAGATCCGTCATACTCTGGAGAACATCCTGGGAACCAGCGGCCCGGTGATGGACTCCCTGACTGAGAGAGGACCTGACCCAGACATGGAGCGGGGTAGGCACATCGAGTGCCAAATTTGTAATGACGGCCTACCCTGTATTGTTCTGCAGCCCTGTCACCACACTCTATGTCCCCAGTGCAGTATGCGGATTTATAGCTGCCCCTTCTGCCGGCTTAGAATTGTAAGTAGGCTAAGGATATTTTTTGAGCAGTAGTTGTTTTATGTATTTTTAGGTTATTATTAAAGGTTAAAATCATTTTATGTCTGTTTTAGAGGTATAATTATTTTGTTTAAACTTAAAGTAAGTCCATTTTATATGAAATTGTTTTTTGTACAATAATAAGTCAACAAGTAGAGTAGTTTTATGTTTGTTATTAGAAGATGTGATTATTATTTAACAAGTGAGGATTAAAAGCCATTCTGTATAAATATTGTTTTTAGAGGTATAATTATTTTGTTTAAACTTAAAGTAAGTCCATTTTATTTGAAATTGTTTTTTGTACAATAATAAGTCAACAAGTAGAGTAGTTTTATGTTTGTTATTAGAAGATGTGATTACTATTTAACAAGTGAGGATTAAAAGCCATTCTGTATAAATATTGTTTTTAGAGGTATAATTATTTTGTTTAAACTTAAAGTAAGTCCATTTTATTTGAAATTGTTTTTTTGTACAATAATAAGTCAACAAGTAGAGTAGTTTTATGTTTGTTATTAGAAGATGTGATTATTATTTAACAAGTGAGGATTAAAAGCCATTCTGTATAAATATTGTTTTTAGAAAATTGTTTTGTTTAAACTTAAAGTAAGTCCATTTTATTTGAAATTGTTTTTTTGTACAATAATAAGTCAACAAGTAGAGTAGTTTTATGTTTGTTATTAGAAGATGTGATTATTATTTAACAAGTGAGGATTAAAAGCCATTCTGTATAAATATTGTTTTTAGAAAATTGTTTTGTTTAAACTTAAAGTAAGTCCATTTTATTTGAAATTGTTTTTTTGTACAATAATAAGTCAACAAGTAGAGTAGTTTTATGTTTGTTATTAGAAGATGTGATTATTATTTAACAAGTGAGGATTAAAAGTCATTCTGTATAAATATTGTTTTTAGAGGTATAATTATTTTGTTTAAACTTAAAGTAAGTCCATTTTATTTGAAATTGTTTTTTTGTACAATAATAAGTCAACAAGTAGAGTAGTTTTATGTTTGTTATTAGAAGATGTGATTATTATTTAACAAGTGAGGATTAAAAGTCATTCTGTATAAATATTGTTTTTAGAGGTATAATTATTTTGTTTAAACTTAAAGTAAGTCCATTTTATTTGAAATTGTTTTTTGTACAATAATAAGTCAACAAGTGAGGATTAAAAGTCATTCTGTATTAATATTGTTTTTAGAAAATTGTTTTGTTTGAGAAGTTAGAATTGTATTAGTATTTAATTGGTTTTAAAGAAATAAAGATAGTTTATTTAAAATGAATTTGATTTTTTTTACTTACCAAGTGTAGAGTAGAGGAGTGGAGCGAGCACTGCGCACCTCAACAAAACATAACTGTAGACTGAAGACCAGACGTATTTATAATACAACTTTTACTGCCACTCTTCAATGGGCTATTCATGATGAGTGGTGTATCACGGATTCAAAGACGTTCATTGTACGAGCGGCGGCTGCCGCTCGCGGTTACATGTAACCGCACAGGATGTGCCGTGGTGAGGCAACCACTATCTTGACACAGATAAAGTTGAGTTTCTCTGTATTAACTAAAATGAATTTTTAACAGAGTATTTTCTGGTGATGGTATATTATACACTATTATGGTACATATATATATATATATGATTATACACTGTGGCGTTATATATGGTACATATAATTATATATGGTACATATAATTATATATGGTACATATAATTAGCTCTGCTAAGTTGGTAACACTTTGGAGGGAAAAAAGTGGCGGGAAGAAAAGTAAGGTTAGGCCAATTTTTTTTGGCGCGCAAATTTGGCGGGAACGCCACCATGGGCGCCGCCATCTTGGATCACGTGACCTAATTAGACCAATCAGAAGCCAGATTTTAAGCCCATAAGCGCAATGTTAGACCTCATGGGGTGCGGATCCTACTGGCACGTTTGCCACATCCATCGCTATGCCAGGAGCACATTGGACAAGGCAAATAAGTGAAAGTAAAAACACTACTATACAATACAGTACTATTACAGCTTTATGTTACCGAATTAGAGACTACTCTTTGGTTTCAGGCTAATAATTTGCACCATAATGAAAAAAATCTCAGATTTTTTTTAGATTAAGGCAAATTATTGATGGCAATCATTTTAATATTGCAAATTATTGATGACAATTATTTTAATATTAAGTACCAAATAACCTAAGTTAGTGTAGTGTTGAATTTGTGGAAGTGTACAAAGATAATCTGCTTACCTGGACTAATTATGTGTAGAGCTGTTAATTACTGCCTAGACTTTTCAGTACTATTATATCAAGTAGACAGTTTAAAGCAGTGTTCTACTCAAAACTATGTTAGAACGCCATATATATTTTTTCCCTCGGCGACAAATCTTTGAAAATGCCAAATTTGGTAGGGTGGTTCTCCTTGTCTATATTAAAGTCACAAGTAAATAAGATTGACCTTTGACTCTTTACAGCAGCATTGCAATAGGACTCAAAATGCTCAAAAAATCATCTAAAATTGGCGTCAACAGGAGGTCTGTAAATAGCTTTTGCAACAATAGCTTTTGATGGCCCAACGTCTGCTACGATTGGATTTGCAAACGCAGTTACCCAACGATTGATTCGTTGGCCCAACGTATCCTATGGTTGGATTTGCCAACCGACCATTATCCAACCACTTCTAACCATCCCAACCATTCCCCATCGTTGGGCCAACGATGTGTGCTACAAGGGAACATAAAACATACATTTAATACTTTTGTACTGAAACTTATGTGGCATGGCAGGACGTCAGAGTTTTGCTTGGGCTGAATAGTGGCTCTTTGTCAAGTCCAGCCAGAGAATACAAGGGCCTACTTCTATCTGTTCTTTCTTGCTGCATAAATCCCCTCTAAACATTCAGTTGCATGTCTCTAAAACTATTTAAACTTTTTTTATTTGTGAAGGTAGAAGTTACATTTTTCGATTTACCTTGAGAGGCCCTAACATTAAAGTCTGACTTTAAACTTGAGTTGTTATCTAAATTAGTTTTTAACAATATTTTCTCTAACATACATCTGAAAATTAATACTACCATTTTTACACTTACTATATAAAGTTACTAAGCTGAAAAATCACAGTTGAGTTTTGCTTTATACTTTTGGGGTTAAAAAATCAGTTATATCCTCGGGCAAGAACATTCCTAGTTTAGCTTCGTAAATGAGGTTCTATTAACTCAAGTTGTCGACGGCGCGATGGTGCATTTTATTATTGGCCCTTTTCAACAGTTGCCGTCTTGAAATTTAACATCTGAAAATTGGCCTATTAAATAAATTATACAATTTGAAAACTAGATTTACAGTATTAAGTAGAGGAGAAGTGAAAATTTAGTTTGAATTGTTCAGTGCAGTTTTTATTTGTTATGTATAAGCATTGAGTTTGTACCTTGATCAAATCGGCTTGATTCTCTCTTGAGAAAAGACAACCAAACTACCAGCTGTTTGGCATAAATGACATTGAAGGTCATGCGCATCAATCCGTCCATCCGACCACAAGGGGTGGAGGAATAAGTGACGGCCATCTTATTTGATTTCATGATATATCATCAACGTTGGCATAATTTAAATTTATTGTTGTATTTATAGTGTAACAGTGAAATATATATCGGGGATTGTGTTTTATGTACTTCAAGGTGTAGTACTAATACGCCTTATACTTTCCCTTGTTCTGGCAGAAAGTTGGGTTTGCAGATCTTGAAACCCTAGTCTTCTTTCAGCTACAATGAGTACCCGTGATGACGAATATGATTATTTGTTCAAAGGTATGTAATTCTTGAAGCTTCTATAGAAATATTTATGGTATTGTAGTTTACAAAGTTCGTTCTAAATTTCTGCCTCGAAAGCTGTTATTCTAACTTGTCAAATGGTGTAATCATAAATGCAATACTAAGTTAACACTTGGTATTTTGAGATGATTAAGCCAATTTAGAAAATCCTTCTGCCACTTTTAGACTTCCCATTCTATTTACCGGATACTTATACCCTTGAATATTCAGTCCACTATAGATAGATTATATGATTTTACTAGGCCTAGGCCTACTGGTATTGTCAAAAAGTTGAGGTGATTAAGTAGTATTGTTGACAGGATAGTTAGTTAGCCTCTTATCAGTATAAAGGACTGAATTTTTAACATGCCATATGCTAATTTGCTTCGGTACATATTTAACTGGACTATTGGCGTACCCAGGGGTTTGTAACATTATAAAATTATGTAGGCCTAGAGATAGGCCTTGGCTTAAGGGGTATCAACACTTTAGGTGAATTCAGTGGGATGTATCGTCATGCAACTCAAGTTTTATCCTGCTTAACTCAAGTTTTGTAATAAGAAAAAGTAGGCTAAGCAATATCCAAAGCAACTGATTGTAGATTTTGCCTCTCGGGTTGCTATAGACCATCCTCAATACTCTACCATGTATTTTATAAATTGTATTGAATAGAAAAAAGGTTGCTGCAATTTTAAATTTCAGAAAGTAAAATTTCTGCTTTCACATGCAACTTTGGAGTTGTGGCTTGCTCTATGGAAGCTTAACTTATTGACCAATTTGTTAGTATGTAGATATAGGCCTACCCTACGGTACCTACTTAACATCTGAAGGGTATATTTTATTCATAATATTGGTAGGTAGGTCCTAGTATGAAAAGTTCCATATTGCGTAAGTGCTCAATGACAATCCCCTTTAGGACCCTAGATTTAGAATACAAGCTGATCTAATGACTTTTTTTGGGTTCTAAGCAATTTTGAGAAATATCATATAGGCCCTAGCCTAGACTATTCCTAAAGTCTTGAAAAATATGAAGTATGTAGCCTAGCCAGGATTATAAAAATCGAAATAACTTAAACCCACTTGCTCCTTAACATGTTGGATGCGGAGGATGATAATTCCCGCCCTCAAATTAACATTGAAACTTATGTGATTTTCATGTTTAAACATGTTTGTCAGCATTGAACTTGTTAAACTATTACACTTTACTTTAAAACCTACAAATATCACTGAAAAAACTAATTGTCAAAAAAAATCACGAAGCTAGCCTGGGTGGTTAGGGGATTTAAAGGTAAGTTCCTTAGGTCTTGTTTACCATGTCTTCAAATTCAATACCAATATGTAAGGCCATACCAACTTCACAATTTAGGCCTGGAATAGGCGTCACCTATACATAGGCCTAATAAGTTAAACCTCAACACCCTCCGCCGCGGGTGACCCCGAGTGGGGTCATGGCTCTACATTGAAACATATGAGATTTTCATATTTGAACATGTTTAACCCAGCGAAAGTGTTAAGAAACATTTGTATGTTGTTGCACTATTAAATTTAAGTACTTTAGTAGCCTATGTCAGAAACAGTACATAATCTCAGTTGTTTATTGTAGCTGCCTGGACTTATTTATGCTATATTTACCTACTTACTTTGTAGGAATATAATTTTAAGGAGTGTAAGGAGTTTTCCCAGTGGTAGGAATTTACTATGATCTACACAGGCTATATAAGTGCCTGTGAATGCTTATGCTAATAACAAATGTTGATATCAACCAGTGATGTATGAGGTTCAGCAGATTTAGACAGTGCAATGTGCGTCAGTCACTCAATTCAATGTCCTAACCTAAAATTCGGGACTTTTGTTATTGTTAGCGATCTACCGCTAATAAGTGGGAAAGTCACCTTTAGTTTTGTTATTGCACTCATTACGGGAAGTTAATAAGCCTACCTCAGATTTTCTCAGACACTTTAAATTTGTCCCTATCCTAGGTTGTCGGATCAGACATATTTACTTACTTACTGCGAAGTCATCTCGTAGACCTTCTAAAGGCATGAGATCCATCGTGTTTTCACTTTAAACTAGGGTCAGGGCCAGGATAAGGATCTAGGCTTAGAAAAGCTGAGGATCAGCAACCAAGGATAGTGCCAGATCAGGAATTTCATAAACACACACTTCAGTAAGATGGTCCTTCAGTTTTTCTTTGAATCTTCTAGTATCACTAATGTCTTTAAATGTGGCCGGTAGCATAGACAAATATTTCAGTTCCGCATATGCAGGTTTTGATTCGAAAATTCTTAGTCTTGAGTTGAAGGGTTGATGTTACGATTTCTTGTATTGGGCAATGGCCCAATATCATGGAATGCCATGAAAAGTGAGCCTATTGCCCCACCCGTGACACAAACAGTAATTATGAAATAACTACTATATTGAGCATAATATATTAACTTTAAGAATTAATAGAACTGAAATAAGTACTCTCAACACAGCTAAGTAATTTTTAACAGATTAAAATTATATTAAAGCAATTTTAATTACTTTCTAAGTTTCTACACGTGAAAACAAAATGTCCCACCCGTGACAGCAAAAGAGTGTAATTTTTACATAAATTTAGGCCGAGTTTTGTCTCGTATTGTATTCACATTTAACCCTTTACAGTCCGGCGTCCAATATATCGGCCGTTGCTGTTCCGGCCAAAAACTCCGCGGTCCGATATATCGGCCGTTCGCAAAATGTACGAAAAACTCCGACGTCCGATTTTTCGGACATCCGCGAAACCAATTTTACTGGCTTTATAAAATATCCAAATGCGCTACCTTTGCGATAAATGGAAGCCAGATAGTTGTGGAGTATCACTATTGTCAGTATTGTTTTACTCTGTGCCGTTTTTTTTGTGTGATGAGTTGTTTTGTTGATGTTATGCCCACCACATGTTTTGGTATCATTGAGAATCAGATGTTTATTGTTTCACTGACATATTTTGTTGTTATTTCAAGTAGTAGGTTGTTTTTATATGCTATATTCAGTTTATATTTAGTCTAAAATGAATTACAATGATATTTCTTCTGAAGTAGGACGTTAAAATCGCCGACTTGACGTTCACCTAGCCTAGCTGACGTAGGCCTAGGCTAGGCCTAGACTAGGCTAAGCCTAAGGCATAGTTATTTTTATATTTTTTTACTTTTGGAAGTTTTATGACATTTTATGTTATAGTTAGAGTTGTACAACAAAGTTGTACTTATGGCTTTTTGTTTTTTTTTTTTGGAGGGTTAGAATATTGTTAATTTTACTGGCATTGCCCCATACTATAAGCGCATATCTCATTATGGATTGAAAAAAGGCAAAATAAGCAGATTTTACATAACTTTGATTGACACAGGAAATGAGACGTCTGAGAAGATTATCAAGAGTGATATATCTTCTCAGACGTCTCATTTCCTGTGTCAATCAAAGTTATGTAAAATCTGCTTATTTTGCCTTTTTTCAATCCATAATGAGATATGGGCTTATAGTATGGGGCAATGCCAGTAAAATTAACAATATTCTAACCCTCCAAAAAAAAAGCCATAAGAGTAATTACTAATTCACAACCACTAGAACACTGCAAACCTCTTTTTATTAGTTTAAAAATCCAAACAATAATAAATCTGTATCTGTATGATCTTATCAAGTATATTTTTCAAAATCCACACTTAATAATGCCTAGCAGTAAAAACCACTCCCACAATACCAGAAATAAGAACTCCGCAAGTATAAATTTTAATAGACTAAGCAAGACTCTTAATAGTCATTCTGTGATTGCACTGAGGGTCTACAATCACTTGGTACATCTGGTGCAAAGGTATAACAATAAAAAGTTTCTTAATAAGTATTATCAATGGCTATTGGAAAACCCCTTTTATTCACTGGATGAATTTTTCCATATGAGGTCTGTAGTGTTTTGATTTTCCTATTGTTGTTCAATACTCATACAAACCAATATACTGTACAATTTTTGTACTATCAATTTCATCTTACCACTTGGAAATGTAATTATTATAGTAGTTTTAGTGTAATGACCAAATTATATAAGAGATAAGCTTTCTAAAAACATATTGTAATTTTTACCTGATATTGGACCTGGCTGTCAATGGAGCTGTGATGTGACTTTGTCAATGATCTGTGATTTGTATGGCAATAAAATGATTTGATTTGATTTGATTTTCTGGACAACCAAAATTATATTTATTTTTTGTGCTACAATAAAGCTGACATTTGGAGGACCGCTTGTAAATGAGCCTAATACAATTTTATTTTTTTCCTTTTACTTGCTTGTTTTTCGAGATAAATGCATGAAATTTTGTGTGCATGTTTATAACTAAATAGGGAATCTGAGAATATCAATATAATGTGAGGGGCCAATGGTTTATTTTTTAGTTATTACACCTCAAAATTAACTTTTACGAGAAATTTTTTTTATTTAGGCTATTTTAATTAAACATTTTTAAAATAATTTTTTTTCTTTTAGTTACAACCATTTTTGTATTGTTCGAAAACTCATAAGGAATAAAACAAAAAAAGAATTATAACTCTTATCTGCTAAATCCCCAAACCTTTGCAAAATTGATTAAAAAGGCCTGGAGTTTTTGGCTAGTACTTTCAGTAAAGTACCCGGAGTTTTTGGCTAGTACTTTCAGTAAAGTACCCAGAGTTTTTGGCTAGTACTTTCAGTAAAGTACCTGGAGTTTTTGGCTAGTACTTTCAGTAAAGTACCTGGAGTTTTCGGCTAGTACTTTCAGTAAAGTACCCGGAGTTTTTGGCAGTGACGGACAATTTTTTCCCGGATTGCAAAGGGTTAAAATAAACTTCAGTTAATAAATAATACAATTTTTGTTTGAATTGCTACAGAGTGAAATGACCCAAGTAAAGTTTTCTTCGTGTCCCACCCGTGACACAACAGTATTTATGAAATAACTATTATATCGAGCATAAAATATTAACTTTAGGAATCAAGAGAACAGAAGTAAGTTACTTTAAACACAGCTAAGTCATTTTTGGAAGGTTAAAATTATATTAAAGCAATTTTAATTACTTTGGAAGTTACTTAAACAGGGTCTGAATGTCCTGCCTGTGACAATGGAATGGCCCTGTTGTAGTTATGTAGACGAGGCTGGACCAGGTTATTTTCTTTGACAAATAAAACTGTTTCATAAATGAAAAGAGAAGGAACAGTCACAATTTTTAAATTTTGAAAATGTTGCTTGCATTATACTGTTGGCTTTAATCTTAAGATTAATCTTATTGCTTTCTTCTGAAGAATGAAAATTCTTTGCAAGGTTCTTACTAGATAAGCCCCAAAGGACAATGGAATAACGAATATGGCTCTCAATAAGACTAAATTAGACCATCTTAGGCAAACTTAGATTATTTAACCTAGAAATACATTCCTAAGGACAAATGTACCTATTTGACATTAAAATGGCAGCTCATCTGTCGATATGCTGATCCCACTCCAAGCAACCGACTCCAAGGTAATCTATATAATTTGGCTCGTCAATAAAATCATCATTTAACATACAGAAGGAGAAGAAATGCCTGCTCTCATTAATCTACTCTTTTTCTGTTCAGTAGCAAAAAGTAATACAAAATTGATATAGGCCCTATTTGAATTTATTCTTAATTTTAATTTAGAAAAATACTGGAAGAGAGCACCAAGCTGTGTTACAGATTCAGTTTCATCATTGTTGAGGCATTTGTCCTTGACAAATAAAGACGTGTCGTCTCAGATTTTATTGTGGAACATAGTTTGGAATGTCATTGATATAGGCCTACAATGACAAAGCAAATTCAATGTCATTGATATACAATGATACAAGAGGTTTTGCTTGGATTTTGAGAGTTCTTAGTTTCACTAAATACAAAGTCAGGCTTTTAAAATTGTAAAATTTTCTGTACTGTATGCCTTTTTTAGCTGATTGTATTTGACCTTTACCCCGCTACAACCAGTCAGCTTCCACTCAGAATAAGCCTCTATAAGTTCTTGTTCGGCTGCTCTAACTTATCTGTCAGCCATCTTACTTTTGTTGTTTACATTTAACTTTCCTCGATGGGCAGGATACATCCAGATAGTACGAGATTACTTCTACCATTGGGTTTATATCTGCTAGAGGGGACACGCAATGCAAATGGATGTTAGAGATTTGTCAACGTAGTTCCATATTACGCCGCCAGGGAACGTCGCGGTTTTGTTCATCATATTTTTGTTAGGAATGTTTTTCGTAGAGATTTTAAAATGTTTAATTAAACCTTTTTTGTGATTTCAAAGTGATGTTTCGTTTACACGTGTTGGTTACGGCGGACGAGTTAGCTCTGCTAATGACGCTACAGATCACGTTAGTTATCTTAATATGACGCTAGATCGCAGCACTGCTTTTACTAACTCTGGCTCCCATAAGGCGTCCCTTCTAGTAGATATATACGCAATGCTTCTGCCAACTTTTCGTTTATTCCTTCAAGAGTTACATCAGAAAAAAATCTTAAAATTTTTCCATTTTAAACAGGTTTTTAATTCTGACAAAATTCTGTAAGATAAGATCTGTAAATTATACTGTCTTATCATTTTTAACTACATTGTTGATTGGCATCTCAAAAACTATTGCCGAATGATCAGAGTCAAATGGTTCAGTTGCCCAATTTTTGACGATTTTTATATTTGATAAAAAGTTGTCATGCAACAGTGAGAATGTTCAGAGATTCGAGTGGGTGTGGAAATCAGATGTGTCAGGCCATAACTACCCAAGATGTCACTAAACGTTACTAACTCAGTCGATTCCTCCAGGAAATCGATGTTAAAATCTCCTGTTAGCAGAATAAGTCGATTATTTTCTATAATGTGTGGTTAAAATTGAATATTATTCCTCAAAATTGTCAAAAAATACAGCTAAATTACTTGCTTTAAACTCGAGGTCTGTAAAAAACCGGAGCCTACCTTTGTGTTGTCTACAAGCAGCCTAATTTCCACCATCTAAACATCAGACTCTGAAGTGAAAGATAATGAGTCAGTTGTTTCTATAATTTCAAAACTATTGCTGTTGTTTATGGCAACACCACCCCAAAGTCTATTTTCTCTACATATATTTTTTTTTTTAAAGAATAATTGTGCAAGACTAAATTGGAAAGTGAATCACTGTTTAGCCTGTATTCGGAAACACAGAAAATATCGGGTATTTCTTTTCTAGAAATATTTCAACTTTTTTTTGGATGCAATTGATCTCTGAACATTTAAGTGAATTACTTAAATTTGATTGGATTTGCAACTGCCAAAAAAACATGATTAGAATTATCATTTTTTTTGAGATGGTGTTTATAGACAGTCAATAAATAAGGTTGGACTAGGCCCTTGTCTGTTTTGAGCACTCGATATATCCTTACAAGCTACATTCAAATTAGCCTAATATAATTGGAAGTAAGACCACTATCTACTTTCTTCCCTAGTGAGTTCAGGTGCAGTCCATGTTTTGAGTAGTGTGTTGCCTCAATGCAAAGATGTATTTGCACCCCTGTAATGAAGTAGGTGCGGGTTTGAAAATTCTCTGTACAGTTTATGAGAGAGAATGACAGAAGAGAAACAGGTTACAGACAGAGTTGCCAATTCACAAGTATTTAGTAGCCTATTACAAAATATGGAACATATTTAGTTTTTCTGTTATTTTTTGCTTTCCTCTTTCCTCTCTTAAAAAATCTCAAAACTTAAAATTAGTTGAAACTAGAATATATTCCTTAAGTAAAGGAATATACTTGCCTCTTGTTTTCCGGGTTCTTCCCTGTCCCACAGTAGCTTATGTGAGTGGACATTGTCACTATCTGACATTTAGCCGTTGAACTCATATATTTCTTCCATTTAATGTTATGAACAACATACCGTATTCCAGAAACTAGTGCAAACCGACTGGGTTGCATAGTGGCTAGATTGGTTAGTGGTGGTCATTGGTCTACCTAGTAATGATGTTTTCTAAGAACAGGTCTACTTTTACCTATTAATGATGTTTTCTAAGAACATGTCTACTTTATCCTATTAATGATGTTTTCTAAGAACAGGTCTACTTTATCCTATTAATGATGTTTTCTAAGAAGTGGTCTACTTTAGATAACAACAATATCATTGTTTGAACTGTCCCCAATCAAAACATAATAAATGGCAATGCTGTAGAAAGACAAACAAAAACAAAACTTAGGGATGAGATCTTCAAACAAAGTTCTTTAATCATATACTTTTTCTTAATAGGCTGCCAAACTCGAGTTGCATACCTAACGGTAGCAAAGTTGTATGGTTTAAATGCATATTACAAATGAATCTGCTTTAACAATATAACATCCTAAAAATGTTTAAATTGTAATACTATAGTCTGATTAGGCCTAGATACTTTTCAATTTATTTTGGGATGATCTTTATGTACTGTATTTTTTAACTCATAATAGGGATGGATTTGAATTTATTTTTTGTAAAATCTTTATGTAAATTCAGTTTGGAAAACATTTTTTGATCCCCGGTAGTAAATGATTATGTCTGCAACATTGATCTTTTATAAAAATCTCAGGGGGAGGAACTTTTTATCAATCTAAATTTTTTATGTCCTCTGGTGATTTTGGCAGTAATATGAAGTTTTAGGCCAAAAAACTTCACAATCATAAGTTTTTTTTGCCCAATTTAAGCTTTTAAAACGTTGCAAATTGTTACTCAGCCTAAATTTGTGTCAAATAATATTGCTGTAAAGTATTCTGAGGGTGTAAGGAGAACAATAAAACAGATACGAACTTGAAGTTTGGAACTAATTACAGTGCCAGTGTCAATGTATGCAATTAGGAACTGATAAAATCATATAGAAACCCCTGTTGATTAGTTTCATATTTTTACTATACAAAATATATTTGATTCCTCCGCTTTACAACCCAAAAAAAGAGATTTGATTTATTTCTGTGGATGAATGATTCCATAATTGAATGAAGTAATTTTGCCAGTAGAAAGGAAATACAGTAGAAACTCTATGGATCAAATCTCAGGTGGAACGGAATAAGTTTGAACTATCTAATATTTCGTAATACCGAGGTACGTCTTTTCAAGGTAATCTTCCACAAAGTTGGATTTATTAATGTTCACACCAACACAATCGATGAATCATAGAAGCGCAGACTCCTTATGCCATGAAGTGTTCTGTACGTTATGTAACAAAATCAGTTATACCTTATTTTATATCTAATCAGGTAAGCATTGAGTGAAATCCTAATTAGAATTATGTCACGAAAATCTTTGTGATTATTAAGGATTTTTAACAATTGAAAATGTGTTATATAAGCCTGGAAGTGTTGATAATAGCTTCATTGATGAACGTAGTTGATGATGAAAGACATCCTTTATTTTAAAGTAAACATATTTTAGGGTTAGAAAAAATAAACAAACAATTCTGCAGACGATAATTATACTTTTGCTGAGAATCAATATATTTATACTTCGTTGAACTTAAAGTAACCGAAACAAGGAATATTGAATCACAATCGATGAGCATTGTTACATTTAAAGCGAAACAGTATGAAGTGTTAAATATGTACTTGGTCACAAACAAATTTCTTACAAACAATGAAACTATTGTATTTGAGTAACAGTATTAGGACTTGTAAAATATTGCTACACCACTGTTATACGAGTGCAGACGTTCCAGTGTGACCTGCGATTCAGATTAATTTTAAATTATAAACTTTCAAATTCATACTTGCTAATGAGTAATGACGCTTGGTAGGAGTAGGTGTAGGAGTTTCTAGTTGACAAGCCCAAGTACACAAATTGTGGTTTGGAATTTGACCAATAATGTAAAAATTTGATTTATAGTGGTTTTCCAGTCAACACCTTGATTTATAGAGGGTATGGCCACCATACAGTTTTGATTTATAGTCATTTTCCTGTTAAAACTTTGATTTACGGAGGTGTCGTGGTCGGCTGAGCAGACAACAACACTTTTAATTAGATTGTAGGTAGGCAAGTTCCAAGAGGAATGACAAAACTTAAATTTATCAAGGGGTTTGATTTATTGAGATTTGAATAAGCAAAGTTCCACTGTAGACATAATGGAAAAATATTATGACTAGGATGGAAAAACTGATGTAGGCTGCCTATTGACAAGTAGACACAAATGAACTTAAACATACAACAAATTAAAAAAAGAATGCAGGCTCTTCAGATTTGATGTACATCTGAAAAAAAATGTTTCTAACGAACCTGAAAAAAATTAAAAATGTTATTAAACTAGGAGTTTTTAACATGTAGGTTCTGTCAATAGTTTGTCTTTAAAAACCTATAAAATTAATGTGAATATCTCTGCTTGTTAAAAAATATATTTAGGGCTTACCGACCACTAACCCAAACATATTGCTAACTCTAGTAAGAGAGATGGTACTAAAGTGAGGTAGGTTTGATAAGCTGTTAAAAAGGTGGCATAAAAGTCAAAAATCATATTGTCTAAAGGGATTTTTGCCACTTTAGCAGGAAAATATGGATAGGAAAGGAAGCTTGCCCTGGAAAGTACAGGCATCCCAATGATAGCACACTAACACTATAAAAACACATACCTTGAAAAAAGAATGTTTCAAGGCCACTAGTCTCTTTGTCAACTTGGAAAAGAATATTTTTTTATAAAATAAACACCTCATTCTTTTATGTGTTTGTAGTGTTTATTATGGTATCATTAGACTGATTGTACTATCCATGTTTTCCTGCTAAAGTGTTTAAAGTAAGTTATACCGTACTTATTACCATTGTCGTTGATACTGTTAGTGACATGGCCCTCCGCCCCGCTTGGTGCCTACTTCAGTTTTTTCAAGTGAGAGACAGTTGTTGTTGGTTGCCAGATAGCTAAGAAATGACCTTCAGTTTTCATAATATATATTTTAGAATATATTGTTGGCTTATTTAACTAGCCTATGCAATATTTTTTTACAACATTTTTTAAATCTACCTAAGTTTTTAAATCATAGGAATAATTAATTGGCGCAATGTCAGTAGTTGCAATCTAGACATTTGACATTGTGAATTTCATATTGATCGTATGAATCACATATATCAATGGCTTAAAAAGCGTTTAGTGACCAACGCTCATGACATACGTTTGAATATTTTTTTGTTTATTATGGAAATACTTGAGTGTAAGACAATAAATATTATAAGGTGTAGAAATAATTAAACCATGCCTACACCTGAACATAAAACAAACTATTGTTTCACATATTGAAGGTTATATCCAGTCAGTTTATAATATTAAGATTAACAAACAGGTTTATTTATTTTTTAATATTTATATTATTGATAACTGTTCATTATAACATGAGTTGGTACTAAATTTATCCTGTACCTTTTTAGTAGTTTATTTTTTCTAATTCTACAAATTGTAATTTGTTGAAATTAGTTTATACTTAATTCTCTTATTTATAACAGCTTTGTCAGTTTAGGTTTTTTTTCTCTTTAGTCTAAAGCCTGTCAGTGGGTTTGGATGCAGTTGTGTGTGAGTATTTTAGCGCCATTGGAGAACTGATAATCTGCATACAAAGCAGAGTAAGCCAGTTCCCGACCTATTGACCTCAATGTAGCATCAATATGGGGCACAGTCACCATTCCATGCACATTGTTCATTGGCTTCACTCATTAGTCTTAGGTCTGAGTAATGATTACTCATTTCATAAAATATTGCCACAAGTTTTATACCACATCAGGGAATTTCCATAAAAACAAATAAGTTATATTAAGAAAATGTGATGAAGTCATGGAAAGATGATAAATAAAGTTTCTTTTGAGAAGTACATTTCCATATTTTGAATAGTGTTTACTAGCTTATACAGCTGTTTTGAATAGTGTTTACTAGCTTATACAGCTGTTTTGAATAGTGTTTACTAGCTTATACAGCTGTTTTGAATAGTGTTTACTAGCTTATACAGCTGTTTTGAATAGTGTTTACTAGCTTATACAGCTGTTTTGAATAGTGTTTACTAGCTTTTACAGCTGTTTTGAATAGTGTTTACTAGCTTATACAGCTGTTTTGAATAGTGTTTACTAGCTTATACAGCTGTTTTGAATAGTGTTTACTATCTTATACAGCTGTTTTGAATAGTGTTTACTATCTTATACAGCTGTTTTGAATAGTGTTTACTATCTTATACAGCTGTTTTGAATAGTGTTTACTATCTTATACAGCTGTTTTGAATAGTGTTTACTATCTTATACAGCTGTTTTGAATAGTGTTTACTATCTTATACAGCTGTTTTGAATAGTGTTTACTATCTTATACAGCTGTTTTGAATAGTGTTTACTATCTTATACAGCTGTTTTGAATAGTGTTTACTATCTTATACAGCTGTTTTGAATAGTGTTTACTATCTTATACAGCTGTTTTGAATAGTGTTTACTAGCTTATACAGCTGTTTTGAATAGTGTTTACTAGCTTATACAGCTGTTTTGAATAGTGTTTACTATCTTATACAGCTGTTTTGAATAGTGTTTACTAGCTTATACAGCTGTTTTGAATAGTGTTTACTAGCTTATACAGCTGTTTTGAATATCGACAAGCTTTTATTTAGCTTATGGTAAATTAATAATTCATAAATTATGCTTAATAGTAAATTATGCTAAATGCTTAAATTCTGCTTAATGGTAAATAGTTACGTTATCAGCAATCCCTTGATTATTACATTAAAACTCCCAGTTAAGTAAACAAATTAGGCATTGTAGTTGTTTGGCTGCTAGAATTATAGATTTGTTTTATGTGCTAAAAATGGATCAATCAAGCCCCAAATATTTCTAGACCCCAAATTCATTGTGCTTAGGCCTACTGTATAAGACTCCAGAAAACGAATATACTTGAACTTTTGAATGAAATGTCGAATGTATATTTTTGTCGGTTTTATTGAAATTGCTACTGACAGGATACATACTGTTGGTGGCTATGACTGTAAGGGCCAGGCCTTGGCCCATTATAACTTTTGTTGTGTCTCTAAACTTATTATATTGACAAATGCTCTCATGGAGAAAAAATATGTCTCTCTCATTAAAAAATATAGTACCTGGGGGGCCGAGCTTTGCTCGGGGGAAGGCCAGTCAGTTTGTTTAGATGACTTGGAGTAATATTTCACCACTTCCCCCTACTGATAATCAGATCTGTATAACTCATTTGCCTCTCTTCTACATTTTTAAGGTCACTCCAGTTGTTATTTATAGCTCAATGTCCCTTTGATTTATTTTACTACTCTATATGTAATCTTCACTCAAATCTTTTAATCTCTGCTCTCAGGAAACCACATGTTAATAATCACATACAACATGAGTATTACTTTGACAGTTCCCTGGTTGATTATGAACAGCTGTTACAATGCTTTTGTTTTGATTTGAAACTCCATAAGCCCAATGTAAATTTTTTTAACTTTTCATTTTAGTTTTTTTACATTATTTGATTTTTCCTGGGGATGAGGCCTGTCTAGAACTTATTTTTATCCCAGAAATTAGTTATTTTGAACATTTTAAGGAAATCGTTAGAGCCGTTTTTGAGATCAGTGTCGCAAGCAAGCTAGCAAGCAAGCAAGCAAACAAGCAAGCAAGCAAGCAAGCAAGCAAGCAAGCAAGCAAACCTTACTTATATTAGAGTATAGGATATTCTAATATGACTTGATAAATGCCTTAAATTTTATAGGCTCCAACAAACATTGCGTTTGTTATATTTGGCAACTATTTTCATAAATAATGCAAGTAAGTTTCTGAATATTGAAAAATCTGCTCTTTCAGTTGGACAATTCTGGAAACCTTTCTAGTTTAATTTGTGGCGGTTAGGTTAGGTTAGGTCACTCTAATTTGCAACACAATAGTTTCCGAGGGTCTCATAATTTTAATTTTATTGCTGGAAGAACTGACTGAACTGTTATTGTCATGAACACAGTAGGCACGTGGGCGTCGCTTGTTGGTACAGGACAGACGGCTGGTGGGACGTGGGCGTGGCTTGTTGGTACAGGACAAACAGCCGTGAGGAGGGTTGCTGGAAGAGTTTGACTGGGAAACATTTCTTACTGGGCGGGTTCCCAGTATTTTACTCTTCAAATATACGTGATATAAAGTTACTTGTAATTAAATTAAATTATGAAACCGTGTTTTATTTACAGCTTGCTACTTCAAGCTGTGTGTGTCTACGCCAGTGGCATTTTTTAACGTTTTGATAGGGAACGGTCCAAACCTTGCATTGTTATTTTATTTTATTATTATTTTTAATGATATAATGATTAAATAAATATAATCTAAATGAAAAAAGCGTGATTGCCACTGGAAAACAAGTGTGTACAATTTAAATAGGATCCTTGAGGGGGGAAGTGTCCACCGCTATAATTTTTACTTTCTCCCCTTATACATAGTATATGGAGAAAGTATTGTTTTCGTCAAAATTTTCGAATTTGAGTTGTTAGTGGAAATATTCGTTTTGGTGCTCCCTGAACCCAAAAAAGTGTTTTTTACGAGATGTCTGTCTGTGTGTGTGTGTGTGTGTGTGTGTGTGTGTGTGTGTGTGTGTGTGTGTGTGTGTGTGTGTGTGTGTGTGTGTGTCCGTGTGTGTGTGTGTCTGTGTGGATGTGTACAGAGCTAGAGCCCTAACCAATGGACCGATTTTTATGAAATTTGGTATGTAGGTACTAATCCACGATATCTCCAGGTGTTTTTTTCATTTTTTTGAATTTTTGATTTTTAACGCCAAAAATCCCCCAAAAAACATGAAAAATCCAAATTTCTCAAAAACGGCTCTAACGATTTTGATTAAACTTTAGTGGTTTGTAGAGCTTTAGGTTTCAAACAAAATGACATCACCCGTATTTCTGGAAAAATTCGGGTTCAGAAGTTACAGGACTTAAAACATCCAAAAATTCAGTTTTTTGGATTTTTCATAAAAAATCATAAGTGCTGCAAAAGATTACTATTCACCATTGAAAAGAGCTCAAAAAAATAAATAAATTAGTATTTTGAATTACTATTCTACGATTGCTAGTTGCGGAGAAAATTGAAATTTTCATTTAGCGGTAAACGCAGTACGTTGTCCAATGTTATTCTTATGGGGAATACATAAATTACTATTTCTCTCTTATTTACTGATCAATTTCATTAAAACTTGATATGCAGGTCAAGTTAGCATTGACCAATAGAGGATGTTCGAAATATGTTGCCATTTAACCCTGGGGGGGGACAAGGGGGCATTTCCCCTCTCAAAATCTCTTTGTTTAGCAACGGAATCTATAGTGCTCCAAAAAAGGGATTTTGGTGAATATTTCTGAAAACAACTATTTTAGACAATTTTCAGTTCATTTATCTGTACTTCATATTCTATATTTAGTAAATAAAAAATCTTTTTTTCATTAAAGTCTGGCTAAAAGGGAGAAAGTATGTGTCAGTTTCCTGATACCTTTTATTCAATTTGATAAGGCACTACCTACTGATATTATCAAGTTCCACTTATGCTCCAGAGCAACGTGGGTGCTCTAGTTAACCTTTGAAGAAATCATCTTTTAATTTACTAGAAGCCTGCCTGGTTGTGAGTCACCAGTCACTGTCCAACCGGAAACTGGTGTCAGACCAGAGAAGACACAAAGCGCTGCTGCTTTGCCAAGTCGTGACAACGGCAAGTAAGAGACACTGTAAGAGATGTTGTTAAGTCTATTTCTTGTGGTTTGGGCATGGCCTGGTGGTGTTTTGGTCCTCGAGATCCTAGGTTTGATCTTCGTCAATCACCAATGGCTGTTAGATTTGTGATGAAGTCGCAACCTGGAGGTTCGGAATCTATATTAAGCTGTAGGTCCACCTGTTTCGAAAACCAAAACTGTATTTTCATTTTTGTTTATAGTGTCTGAATAACTTTTCTAACTATTTAAAAGGTAAATTACCTGGTTGTTGAGTGATTCTATGAAATCCATTTATCGAATAACGATAGTTTCGGGAACAAGGTGCCTTCTTCAGATACAACAGAACATCAAACTTCACTCATTATGAAGTCGTTTCGTTTTTAAAAGTAAACGTTTGTTTGTTTAAATGTACTTGTTTCTGTCTTTTTACTTTTTTGACGACCTCGTAATGAGTGAAGTTTGATGTTCTGTTGGATCTGAAGAAGGGAACTTATTCCTGAAACTGGATTTCGTAGAATCACTCGACAACCAGGTTTAATCAAAACTGTATATCGATCTTTGAGTGAAGAGAACTTTCTCTTAATTGGAGAACGCCCTTATTCAAAGCCAAAACAAATTGATTTGGTTTTTAGTACATTTCTTTATCATTTATTACTTTTCCAGTGGTTTTAATTGGGGACTCAGGCGTAGGCAAGAGTAATTTGCTGTCCAGGTTTACACGAAATGAGTTCAATTTGGAATCCAAGTCCACAATCGGAGTAGAGTTTGCTACTAGGAGTATACAGGTATGTACTTATACTTTTTATTTAGTAAATTTTGATCTATCAGTTTTGATCTATCAGATGAGCTGGGAATAACGTGGTGGAGCTGGAGGAAAAATAATAATTTATAGGCACAGAAATCATATGGAAAAACTTACTTGTATGTACAGTATATTTTGTATTCATTCACCTAGTGAAATAACAGTGTGGCGATGTAATATATCTTTAGTCGTCAATGTAAATAAACAACATAAATAAGCTAACAAACAAGACACTAAATGGATATTCTCTCTTTGTTCTACTCGGTGTGAGTATTTGAACCGACATTGTCGAAACTTGTAGGGACAATATATAGAAAACTGGTTCACTAAAAAGGCTTGCTAAGTCTTATATTCAGGCAAGTGGTAATGGATCTGCCGGCACGGAATTATCGTATGCATTCAGAGTTCATTAATCCACATCTCAGGACTATACAGGGTGTCTCACGTAAGGTGTCTCAAACCGATTTTTGGGGTACAAAACCCCCCAAAATACCCCTTTGGATAGAGCGATCTGCCTGGTTTTCAAACTTAAAGTCATAAATGTTGCTTTACACGTTTATACCAAATTTCATCAAAATCGGAACATTTTTACAAGAGTTATCAAGCTCACGGACACACATATATATGTATATATATATATATATATACAGTTTCGAACGAATGGTGTTTTTGGGGTCTGGGGACCTCAAAACGAAAAGTTATCATGGTCCCGGGCTTAGGTCTTACCATGCCGACTACAGTAATAGCTTCTTCCCTATAGAGGAAATTCGCTAAAAAAGACTATTTCAGTGGCCATACTTAAGTACTGAATATAATAGTGAATCCGTTATAAATTGGATTGGATAATTGAATAAGTGAGGGAGGTTTAATTCAACACTCTCGGGACTTAAATATTTTTAAAAACAAAATAACTTTATTTAACTGACAGTTTCACCATGGCATTTCTATGTTAAAGTCAACCAGAATGTTACTATTAAAATGAATTGGCCTATTTATGCCAGTGAAGTTATAGTTTAAAATGTATTAACGTGATGTAAGTAAATACGTCTTCTAACACTTCAAAATATATCTAAACTTATACTGTACTCTTTCACAATGTGGCTAATATGCTTAAAAGAGGTTAAAAGGTATTTCATTTTGACCGGTCACGCCAACCATCATCAGGCTCAATGAAAGAATGACTGTTTTTTATTTACATTTTCTAATTATAACTACACGCACCATGCTAATAAAGAAGTTATTTTAATTTTTAACTACACCTTATTTTTTTAGGTTGACGGGAAGACAATAAAAGCACAGATTTGGGACACAGCGGGTCAAGAACGATACAGAGCTATTACTTCTGCGTAAGTGATACATTTATATTGGGTTTGTTTTAATATTTAGTTTTGTTACGTTGACAAACATTATGTTGACAAAGCTTTCCCCGATTGTTTTAATATTATTAAATAAAATATTATGACAATAGACAGTAATTCAAATTAATAAATTAATAGTAAACAGGAAAGTGTTCTTTACACTAATTTGATTTAATGAATAAAACAGACACTTGACACATTGATGTCGACTCTCTCTCTCAAAGAGAAAACTGGCAAAGGGAACCCTTCTATAAAAGGTGTTTTTCATGGCTTTGGGTTATGAATTCCTTCAGATAAAGGGTTGAACATTCCAAGACCAACGATTGTTGTTTTTTTGGGAAAAACAGGGGCCGGCAACTAGCTTTAAAATTTGCAAGTCATTTTACTTTGATGATACACAAGTCAAAATTGGACAGGTGCATTACAAAGGAAACCAAACTTGATTGCTCTATTTTGACTTGAATAAAACAGATTAATAGCGTTGGATATGTAGTTTCTATATATTAATCTACAACAGTAGTATGTAGCTTGGTTAAAGGGACATTAGGGAATTATTACTGTGACAATAACCTAAAGCACAGTTTTATCACTGTCAGTGTTTTGCACTTGCTAACTTAGTGACTAACTCTAACTCCCTTATCAGAAATGATAAAAGATAAATAAGTACGCTGAAGAAACTAGGTGATGATTCATAGCTTTTTATATTCAAGCTACATCATTAGTGTTTCTATTCACTTTTATAAAAAGATGTACACAAATATCTTCTAATTACAACTTAAATATAAAATTTAAAATTGGCTGTTTGTTTGATATTTTTTGATTTTGGGGTGTATAGCTACTGTTGTATTGAAACATAGGAATATATCAAGTTGCAAACAAATTTGTTTATAGCTGTAAGCTGATGATGTGTTTGATTGCAGTTGGCTTAAGTAGCACATTTTAATGTTTTTTGTAAACAATAAACAGGATAAATAAAATACGTCTTACAATCATAATAATTATAGTGTTGTAAGACGGGTTTTATTTATCCTGTTTAGTTGTAACAACACGTATCATGCTAATAAAGAAATTATTTGGACAGTAAAATAAATTTTTTTAATTGAGGAATATGAAGGTTCTTTAAAAATAATCCTATTAATTTGGTTTGTAAGGAAATTAATTGTTCATGATATGTAGAATACTTAAAAACAAATCTAATCCGATGAAATATTAAAATGCCTTTTGTAATTATTTGACAACAGTTATAACATATTGGGTTTCAAGCGGAGATTTACTGAGAAGGGAAAAATTAAATTAATAAATCTTTGGGATTGGTTGAAGAATGTTTGGCTTTTTTACCAAGTTTGTCAAATAAATGTAACATAGAATCGTGTATAAGTGTCTTGTCACGGCCTTAGCAGTAGGTCAATGGGAGTTAATAAATATACTGGACCTGATCATCGTCCAATTGTTGTAGTTGTCCATTTGATCATGGTGTCCTTGCCAAATCAAATTCAGTAGTGCTACTATTTTATGTTCTTATGTTTTGATGTTGAGAGAATTGTCATTTTTAATTTTAACATTCCCAGTCTTGTCGCAAGGTACATTAAAAATATAAGTAAAAAATGACAGTATGATTTTTCATATACACTTATAGTGACTGTACTACTTTTTATGATCTTTTTCTATTAAAACGATTGCAGTTGTTTTTACCGGTGCACCACATTTTTTTAAACTCCTGTATCTGTAGATGTTGATATATAGGGTTGGGTTCTAGAACTGAAAGTAGAGTAAGGGACACATAAAGAGACCCCGCAGTTCACTATTTGTTTTAACTTAGTCACATCACAAACATTACTAACACTATGTCAAAATATAACTGCATTGATCAGATGTACAGCTTGTCGTTAAAATATATGGTAAATATGTTTTTGTTATCATGAAGTTCTTTATAAGTTTGTACAAAAATTAGTTTGTTTATTCCTCTTTGTGTAAGCTGATGTGCCTTGTCCTCTACCACATGCTCCTTTGTTATTTGTTTCCGAATTCCCCCTTTCAGGTCTCAGATTATCGAGTCACATTTGGAACCAGTCAGTTGATTACTCGTTTGCTATTAAAAACACTCAATAGTTTAGGCACTTTTAAGAAAAGGCTCTAGGCCTGGTTTGATAGGGAGAGCGGACTTGCTTTAATCATGTTATTGTGTATTTTTTTTTGCGTCTATTTAGTGGACTTACACTACAACTACACTTTAGTTTGCTCATATCGGTTGGCCATAGAGCTTCAATCTTTTTGTTTTTTCTTGTTGGCAAATAAAGTACTATTTTGTCATGTACCAATACAATTCAGCCATATTACAATATTTTGTATTGCTTATGTTTATATTTGTTTTTAATCCTTAAGGCAGGATAGGCACACAATTTAAGTTTACCATGTCACCTATAGAACAAGGTGACACATTGTAAAGTCAGAAGTTCAAATGTAAAAGTGTTGTTTGTAATGTGATTTGATCTTAAAAAAACAAAAAAAAAACTCATTATTGCCAGTTCTGAATTTGGTTGTTTAATTTTTGCAGTAGTAAAGTTAACCAAGTAATGTAGAAACTTACTCAGGTACTACCGAGGGGCAGTGGGTGCTCTGTTAGTGTACGACATAGCCAAACACCTGACATACGAGAATGTAGAGCGTTGGTTGAGGGAGTTGCGCGACCACGCAGACCAGAACATCGTAATCATGTTGGTCGGCAACAAGTCAGACCTCCGCCACCTGCGCGCAGTGCCTACTGACGAGGCACGGTCGTTTGCTGAGCGCAACGGCCTCAGCTTCATAGAGACCTCTGCTCTGGACTCCACCAACGTAGAGACTGCCTTCCACAATATCCTCACAGGTACAAGCCACCATCTGTTTTACTACATTTCTAATTATTTATTAGTTTAAGGTTTTAGTGAAGTCAATTAATTTAAAATCAAGAGACTCAATAGGATTTGTTGTGTAGATCGTTGGTCAGTAAGATGTACATAGGCACAAGCGACTTTACTGGGAATGGCCTCGTGAACAAGAGAGGGGCATATAGGCCGCTCTTTTCATTTGACCTTTGATACTTAAGGCTACTAAAGCATTGGCATTGCATTGGCCGAACGTTTACTTTTCAATTCTTAAAACACGCAAGATATACAGTCAACTCCCGATTATCCGGGGTAATGACCGGTTGGAAGGTCACGGATAACCCAAAACCACGGTTAAAACAAAGGGATTCAATAAGTTGAATATTACAAATATAATAAAGGCTTGTCAACATTTTTATACTACAATATTATGTTTTAATGTCATTTAAGATATATTTATGTAAATTAAATACTTTTGAAAATCTATAAATTGTAATAACATCTACAAACAGTCAAGATAATAATAATTAATACTATTGCTGATAGCAGTAAATACTATCCAAAACGCTGAAATACATTTAATAGGTTAAAAATCTCTAAACACCAAACAGTATGATAATTAATTCCGCACTGCAAGAAAAACCCCATGAGGGTGAACAACAGCGGGAAGGGTGATTGTTTTGAGATGTTTTTATTTTTAGACGTCCGTGTCCGACCGTCCGTCCGTCACTGAGGGTGAACAGCGGTAGGAAGGGTGATTGTTTTGAGATGTTTCTATTTTTAGACGTTCGCGTCTGACCATCCGGACAGTGCAGTGGCTAGGGCAGTGTCAAGGTCATCGCTCCCCATCACGCGCCCACAGCTCATTAGCGAGATGACAAGACTCTCAGATTATGTTGTGTTTACTAAATTATTTGTATAGTATTTATTCTGGTAAACAATGTAAATTAAATATGATTCTGGAGATAATTTAGGAAAATTAATTGTTATTATTGCTCTATTTATGTTTAGAAGGTGATAAATAAAAATAATAAAAATAAACCTTTCATGACCCCGGTTAAACCGCAACCCGATTAATCTGTTCCCGGATAATCGGGAGTTGACTGTATGGCCTATTCAAAAATATTGAATAAATTATAAATTCTAACACAAATATCTAAATTTCTAAAACAAGTTTCTAAATTGGCTACTTGCTTTTTATTTATAAAAAAAACAAACAATACTTAATAAACTATTGCAAATCATAAGATCTATTACAAAAATAACAAGAGTTTGGCTAATTTAAAACATAATAGTAGGCTACTACAATTTGGGCCTACAGATCAAACTTACTGACAGGCTTTACAGTGCGACCACACCGTGTTGTATTCTCAATAGGATTGCTTGTTGGATTCACTAGTGACACAGGGCTTGGAAAGAGGTGGTCAGTAGTCAATAATCTTTATTCATTATTGTACATTGTAATCCATACATTGAATAGTGTCATATGCGATAAGCATGGTTGGTAATAACAGTTTTGTTTAAAAGGGTGTTCCTGGAGTAGACTCTTTGGCTGGTAACAGTATTGATTTTGTGGGAGACTGGCCAAGGAAGGGAGATTTCGTTGAGATCTGGTTTTCATAGGTGATTTCCTTGATTTTTACATTTGGTGATAGGGAGGCCTATCTGAATAATTGAATGGACTGAGATGCCATATATTTCTAACATAATATTTCTAACGTAAGATCTGTTTTAATGTTCACTTTGTACAACTTGAGACCGAGGTTCATTTTTGTCACCAACAGTTTCACCTTTTACCCCTTTATCCGTATATTTCATTAGAGCATGTTCATTTACCTGGAGAGGCCTTAACCCTTTCAGTGCTATGGACCGATATATCGTCTTTTGAATCTGTTATCAATAAACACTGTTACTGCTTCATAAGCGATTTTACCGTTAGGCGCTCAGTCTGCAGTCTGAGTCTGACATGTGGTGAAACCTGGTAGACACGAAGTGAACTACCTCGTCCAGCGCCTAGTCTCTATAATACCAACTGATCCACTGCAGCTGCTAGCCTGACCAGTGGCTGTGCGGTCTAAGGCGGTACCTTCCCGGCCGGGGGTAACACTTGGATCGAGGGTTCGAATCCCGTCACAGTCGGTGGTTTTTATGTGCAACTCATGGAGAGTTCACCTGTCTGTGGCAGAGTTGAAGGGGAGGGCGGACCTTAAGCAAACGGTGGACGGCACGGGTCCAAGCTGACGGGATGGGTGGATTCTTTGTGAGTTGCACATCTGATCAGGTGTTTTGCTACTTTTTACCTATCCTTTACTGTGTGTGTCCAGCGGAAGCACGTTTTTATTAATTTTAACTGTTCAGGCGTTCAATATATTAAAAAAATCAACAAAACATCACGGATTCAACTACTCCTTTCAGAAGCTTAGCACTCAAAGGGTTAAGGGCTTTGCACTCCTATCATAATACATTTTTTTGCGAGTTTTGTCTTAAGATCAAGTTTTGTCTCTACTTGCCCTATGTGTCTATGCCATATGCTTAGGCTGAAGTATTTTCTCCTGGCAGGGCAAATGCCATTTAGTTTTTTGCTAAACATAACCCCTGCAGGAGAAGGAAGATTACAGCCAAGTGGTGTATTTCTAAATTCTAACAAAGCAAAATTTTTGTTCAAACACTAACTTTTTTATAATATTTGTTATACTTTGAATGGCCCTTTCAACCATACCAGTTGTCTGGGAGTCGTGAGGACTCTTTCATGTATGATTGAATTCCCAACTTTCAGAGAGTCTTTTTAACGTTTCAAACTTAAACTGAGTCAAGATCATTGAAATGTTGGTTTACAGGATGTCTTTTAGTCATGGAAAATGCATATTTTAATAAGTGGTCATGGTGTCTGCAGAGAGTCACAACACAAAGTCTTTGTTGAAAAGTATTAGAAGGAACTTACTTAAATAATATAGAAAAAAATAAGCTGCAAAATTTGAATTTATACAAATATGAATGTAGCATAAATTTTATCCAGAAAACTCAAATCTCACTTTGTTGTGTCGTAGTCGTCTAACTGATAAATAATCGATCTTTGATCTACCTTGAATTATGGTTAAGTCACATAGCCGTAACCATTACATTGTTCATAGTATTCTGCGATGATGGTTGTTTTGTGTGTGATTAATAATGATAAATTTAGAAAACAAATAATCTAGGTATTTTTTGTCCACACAGAATACACATATTTATGTTTTTATCATTACTGAATGTACATGATTCTTCTGCAGGGTAGTTAGGTGATCATAATACGAGGTTTGTTGTCGGGTTATCTTATTCAGTCTTATGGTTATTGGCTGTATTTTAGTAATAGTACAAACTTAGCTGCAGTTTAATGGCAATCTGACGATGTTTGGTTGTAATTATTTGCAGATATTTGCCACCATTTAGTTTTACATATTTTTCCTAGCAATTTAATCTATTTTGAACATTATTTTCCATTGATCTTACTAATCCATCTAAAACATATTCTTCTTAAACAACTTTTTGATTAGCGTATTACGTGCTGTTATTACTTACGGGATATAATAAAAGACGTCTTACAACACTGAAAAATATATTTACACTTATTCTGTATTCACATAACAGGTGGTAAACATTTATAACACGTGGTACAAGGCTATCGATTTCGACCAGTCAAAGGAAGGATCAGGCCAAAGGAAGGTCTGTTATATATGTTTACCGTCTGTTATGTGAATACAGTATAAGTGTAAATATAATTTTAAGTGTTGTAAAACGTCTTTTATTACATCCCGTAAGTAATAACATCACGTAATATGCTAATCAAAAAGTTTTGAAGAAGAATATGTTTTCTGACTAGCAAGATCAATGGAAAACAATGTTAAAAATACATGAAACTGCTAGAAAAAAATTATGTAAAACTAAATGGTGGCAAGTATCTGCAAATAATTACAACCGAACAACCATTTTATTATATTTTGTATATTGTTCTTATAGTAGCCATCGGTTGGGTGTCTGTTGTTGGTCGATCTTACAAGTTTAGTTTGTTGTTGTCAGGTGATAATTTTTCAAATGTATTATATTGTTATTGGCAGTGGTTTTCTAGCAATGTCGTGTTTCACCTATAGTTGTGCAATATATGTTGCAAGGTCTGCCGTTACTTGCAGGAGTTTTTATGGGTTTCATCATTGTTACTGCATGTTAATGTATTGTTTATTTTGACTGATATGAGAAGAATCATGTTTTTTTTCAGAAATTTATCGAATTGTGTCGCAAAAGCAGATCAGAGATCCACCAGAGGGAGAAATAATCAAACCCACCAATGTGGAACCTATTGAAGTCAAACCTACTGTCAATTCAGACAGTGTCCGCAGGCAGTGTTGTCAGTGAGCGTAAGGTACCTATCAACATATTATTTATAACTCATTGCTACTTACCTATCAAAGACTTATTTGAAAAATCCTTATTAGCACCAACCAAGACTCGCTTAACTTCTCCGTAGCACCAACCAAGCAACCAAGACTGTATTTTTAAACTCATAATAGCGACGGATTTGTTAATAAAACCAACCAAGACTCGCTTATCTTTTCCTAGCACCAACTATCTAAACGACATGCAATTTAAAGAGATTGATTTGTTATTATTAATTATTATTTAGAATTAAAATTTAACACTCCATTTTTTAAAGAATATTCTCCTTTTTTATGGTAATAAGGATATTGCATTAGTTGGCAATATTTGACCAAATTACCACATTTTGATTTCCAGCTGATTTCTTAAAAGTTAAAATTAACTAATTGTTAGGGTCGATATTGACTTTGCCTGAAGATGGTATTTGGATAGTGAATAAAACTGCCTTGTCTAAAGCTTAATTAGTTGAAGTTTGATGTTTTCTTTTAGTTCAAAGTCTCATATAAGACTCATAGTCAACCCGAGTACTGTCGTTCATCTAAGACCAAGGTGTCTTACCCGAGGGTGCTAACCGTTTATCTCATTAGAACCAAATATTTATTTTACTTAAGGATTTTTCATTTTGTAAATTTACTGTTTCTATTTATTTATATAAGAAGTGTAAACCAACATTGGATGAAATCCTAGATTTGTTAAAAAACTCATGTTTAAATTTGTTTAATTTTGAATTTAAGTTCTATTATAAACTATACAGGACTACCTTCAAGTAGGAACGTTCGGATACTGTAAATCACACAGTAATTTTGAATACTGAGAACAGATTGTGAGTTGTGAGAGAACCATTGTGCAAACCGGGAATTTAAGTTTCTTGAGTTTGTTATGATGGTCAGCGAACCCACACAAAGCATCTCAATAGCCCAGCTTCATCGTAGAGCACTGTTTTAGTCGCAAAAATCAGATATCCTGCTAAATAAAATGATACATTTTCAGTATCGTACACTGTTGTTGCCGTTGGATATCGGCGAGGCTTACGTTGTTGTGTTGTTGCAGTTACGAGGAGCCACCAGTAGAAGGGAGGAAGGGGGGCTACCAAGGAACTCCTCCTCTGTCGTGGCCTAAGTCTCAACAGCCTACTGGCCTGGGGACTCTATTAATGTACACGTACGTGCGACTAAGGAACTATCAGTTTATCAGCAAAAGCATCATTCATCCGTTGTTTGGTTGGTCAATATTTCAAATCGGTTCCTGGTGATTCTGTTCATAAGTGCCGTTTGATTTCATGAGGAGTGTCGTTCATTCAAAAAGTGCATGTTGTTTTGGTGTCTTCGAGTAAGTTTATCTTTGCTAATTATTAGTGGCAACGTTAATAAATTGTTATATATATAAAAATATATATTATTTAGTCGATTTTACATAATATTTGTTGCATAATAATGTTTGAAGTATCACATAGGATCGTTTATATTATTTACTTATACACCTGTTATTTTAATCAGTACTGGTATATTGTGTTTTGAAAAAAAACTGCGGTACTTACAAATTGAATTTATTATACTCTTCATCACTTAGCAGCAATAACACTGTATCGCAGGTTAAATACGGTCGAAATACCTTTTTTATGATGCTTTTGTGACATCCGATTATTTAACAGTTCCCATACAATCGACCTAGAATCAAATCGCTTGTCGCATTTCTACATAATGTATGTATAGAAGTTAATTTTGTATTTAAGAAACTATGGTACTATGGTTCTGCTAACGATGCCCCCATTTCATTTTCTTATCGAGTGATTATTTATCTATTTATACATGTTTATTATCTTAAAACATAGGCTTTAATGGATCGTGTTAATATATTTTGTGTTAATTGGGATCGAGACAGTTGTTTTTTACGAGATCGCTGTTATTTATGCCGGCAGGTGCGCTCTGTCGCCTGTGGTTTTGTTACATTCCCGTAAGCCCCAGAAATCAATTCTCACTAGAGCTTACAAAGTGTGTTTTGGTTATCTCGATGTGTAGATTTCACCTGCCTCCACGTTGATTCAAACATGCCATAAATCAATATTTTACATTACACTAAATAAATATGTTAATTATAATAGGACTAAGATGTTATTGTAAAATATGAATAATAATAAATTAAATTAAACTGAGCTTTTGTTTAATAATTATATTTTGTTTGTACTTCCCTTCTGTTAAAAAATAGCCAGTGTAGCTTAAACGTGGTTCACACTTTCTGGAAAGTCAGGGAGAGTCAGGGAAAAAGTTGGAAAAACACCAAAAGTCAGGGAAAATGCTTACTATTTTATACAAGTCAGGAACAATTTTTGATTTTAATCGTAAACACAAAGCACTACTGTGCGAAAATATAAACTTATTAGAAAAAAGTGCATATTCCAAGTCGCGAGTTAGTGAAAATTAACTTTTGCGGTTAGAGAAAGTCAGGGAAAATCAAGTTTTTGGTCAGGGAAAGTCTAGGAAATCAGTTGCCAAATAAAAGTGTGAATCATGTTAAATGTGTGGTATTATTGATGTTTTGCAAAACTATTGTTAAATGTTTTCTTTGTTGGTGTTTAGGCAATTTGTCTTAAAATCACGTATATAAGGCTATACATTTATTATGTACCTTGCTTAAAAAGGGGTGACAGGCCGTGTTATAGCGTTACATATTGCTATTTGGTGGAGAAAGTTGTTCTGCACCAGTGCTGTGAAATACACAAATTTCATATGTCGTGCCAGCAATTTTTCAAAATTAAATGTTGAGTTTTAATTCAATAGGCCTACTGTTTTAGCGAATTTCCCCTATAGGGAAGAAGCTATTACTGTAGTCGGCATGGTAAGACGTAGGCCCGGGACCATGATAACTTTTTGTTTTGAGGTCCCCAGATGCCAAAAACCATTCGTTCAAAACTGTATTTATATGTGTCCGTGAGCACGATAACTCTCGTAAAAATAATCCGATTTTGACGAAATTTGGTATAAACGTGTAAAGCAGCATTTATAACTTTAAGTTCGAAAATCAGACAGATCGATCTATCCGAAGGGGTATTTTGGGGGGGGGGGGTTTGTACCCCAAAAATGGGTTTTTGAGTTTTTTACATATAATTTTTGAAAAAATCAAATTTTAGTTTTTTTTATTGGAATCAACTTAAAAAGACGCACAATTTGGTGTTTTGACCATTGCTCTACGTCAAATGGTTACAGAGGTATTGAAAGTGCTGAACACAGTACGTTGTCCAATGTTATTCTTATGGAGAATAAGAAAAATTGTATATCTCGCTTATTTATCAACTTAACCTGATGAAACTTGGCATATTGCTTCATATCGTTGGGGTCTATTGATATTTGCACTAAACAAATTTTTTGACCGATAGTTCCCGTAGCAGCAAACCTGCGTACTCAGCCGCCATGTTATTCTTATGGAGTTATAAGTATGTAAGTAACGTTTTATCTCCCTTAATTATGAACATAAATTAATAAAATTTGGTAGGTGGCTATACCTAGTTGAGTTATATTGATATTTCTATAAATCCCCATTTTTTGTGTTCCTTGCTTCAGCAAACCTGCATACTCAGCTGCCATGTTATTTTTATGGAGAATAATTAAAATTTCATAAAACCGTTTATTTATGAATGTATATTGATGAAACGTGGTATGTGGCTTTATGTGGTATTAAGATACATATATATGCATTGGAAATTTGCTGAGTACGCAGGTTTGCTGCTACGGGGGTATTTTAACTTTAAGTTTCTTTAGAAGATTACATAAGTTAGATTACCTACACTAGTCTCTCACTCTTTACATCTCAGACGTAGTCATCATTGTTAACTGCTTGAAGTTCGCTTTGAAAAGTTGTGTTAAATTATGTTTTTTAAAGCGTTATTTTTTACATTTTATCATTATAATTATTTTATGTATAGTTAAACCAATATCTGTTTTATACCTTTAAAACTATAATGGTATTTAAATTCTTGCATAGTGAAACATTTTTTTGCAAGATTTAACCTTATTTAAACATTACTGATTGTGTAATGAAATGTTGGTGACGAGGGGGGGGGGGCTTTAGCACTACATTGATGGGAGGGGGTTTAAAATAAAATACCCCCGTCGCAGCAAACCTGCATACTCAGCGAATTTCTAATGGAGATATAAATGTCTTAATACTACATAAAGCCACTGACCAAGTTTCATAAAAATATATTCACAAATAAGCGGTATATGCAATTTTAATTATTCTCCATAAGAATAACATTAGGGCTGAGTACACAGGTTTGCTGCATCAACGAACATTAAAAATGGATTTTTATGCTAATATCAGTATAACTCAGCTAGGTGAAGTCATTTACTAGTGTTTATTCATTAATGTTCATAACTAAGGGAGACATAGCATTTAATTATTATCCATAAGAATAACATGGGGCTGAGTACGCAGGCTTGCTGCTATGGGAGCCTTTGGCAAAAAATTTTTTTTGAGCAAATATCAATAGACCACAACCAGACGAAGCCATATTCCAAGTTTTGTCAGTATACGTTCATAAATAAGTGAGATATAAAAGTTTTCTTTTCCTCCATAAGAATAACATTAAACAACGTACTGTGTTTAGTACTTTTAATATCTCGGTAACCAATTGACAATTGACGTAGAGAAATGATCAGAATATCAAATTGTGCGTTTTGTTAAGCTAAATCCAATGGTAAAAATTAAAATTTGACTATTTCAAAAATTATGTGTAAAAAATTCAAAAACCCATTTTGGGGTACAAAACCCCCCCAAAATACCCCTTTGGATAAAGCGATCTGGCTGATTTTCGAACTTAAACTCATAAATAATGCATTACACGTTTTTACCAAATTTTATCAAAATCGGACCATTTTTACGAGAGTTATCGCACCCACGGACATATATATATATATGTCAGTTTTCGAATATATATATTTATATATATATATATATATGTCACAGTTTTCGAACGAATGGTGTTTTTGGGGTCTGGGGACCTCAAAACGAAAAGTTATCATGGTGCTGGGCCTAGGTCTTACCATGCCGACTACGGTAATAGCTTCTTCCCTATAGGGGAAATTCGCTAAAATCCGTCAGTGGTCCTATTTTCGTCCTCAATATATGCGACCGATTTCGAGATTGTTTAAAACCTCATCTTCAGGCTACAATACAGTATGCCATTCACTCACAAGAGAACGTTGAGTATTAAAAATACAATACATTAAACAAACATGACACGGACGCACAAAACAAAGAAAAAAAACTGCACATTGACATTGATGTTTGGCCAAACTAAATCACGACGGCGCGGCACAGGCGGTTGTCTGGTCATGACTGGGGGCAGTATGTGACCTTGCTCCCCTCCCGCTATCAGTGTAATGTCGAGCTATTCTGGTTGCTTCTTCTGTGCAATAACTCAAATTGCTGCGTCGTAGAAAATTTTGGATTTGAAAGATGTCTGTTCATTTAATACGTGCTAGAGCTCAGATATAACTGATCTGTAAATTTCAAATTCCTCCAGGAAGTCCAAAAACCCTCTTTTTTTGAGTGTTCATGTATGATTTTTAAGTTATTTTCAAAACTGGTATAACTATGATTTTAACTTGTTAAATGATTGGCTAAAGCAAATTTTTTTTGGGTTGCCGAAATAGTCGGTATGTGTTCTTTGAATCTTTTTTGAATGAACGAGTTGTTTGACCTATCTAGTATTTACGGCATTCATCACATTCTATTTTATAAATGTCGAACAACCCGTTTATTCAAAAGATTCAAAGAACATATTCCGACTAATTCGGCAACCCACAAAAATTTGCTTTTGCCAATCATTAGGGGTGGGCGAGTAGTGGTTTTTTAAACCGAGTTGAATATTGAACCAACCACTTGAGTATCGTGTCGAGTCAAGTGGTTCTTTAAAAAGTAAAAAAACTTATTTAATATTGAAAAAAATTATTTTTCACATATTAAACTTTAACTATAAATGTAATATTTAATTTTAATAAATTTGGGTAATTATTTGATTGAATTATTAATGTTATTATTTATTTTATTCTAAGCAATGAATGAATAATGATTTTAAAATGAACAAACATATATATATTATATATATATTATATTATATATATTTATATATGTAATATATATATTATATATATATATATATATATATATATATATATATATATATATATACTGTTTTTTACAACCATAACAAAGAGAACAAAATATTAGAAATACATATCCATACAAAGATAGTGGGTTGGTTTATCAAAACCAGAACATTTTAACAAGCAAGTAATTACAAATATTAAACTTCCAGACAGATAATTTTTGGCTCAAGGTAATTTTTGGCTCACTTTGTGAATAGGTGGCAATAAATCACTTAACACCTGTCATTGCCTCTGAGGGGTTTAATAAACAATATTATTAAAACAAGTTCTTGAAATATTTATAGTAAATTTACCAAAGGAATTCAAAAGAGATATTGCAAATTCAGTTAATTTGATGTCATAAGTTGTATAGCTGATTAATTATATCGCTTTTTAAGACAGAAAACTAACATACAAACAGAAAAACATATACCATTTTTTGTTCTACTGAGAAGATACAATATCAATAATAGAGAGTAAAACAAGATAGCAAGATCTATGGCATATGCAGATAAAGACAGTTAAAAATTCAACCTTTAAATACAGTCAACTCCCGATTATCCGGGGTAATGACCGGTTGGAGGGTCACGGATAACCCAAAACCACGGTTAAAACAAAGGGATTCAATAAATTTAATATTACGAATATAATAAAGGTTTATCAAAATTTTTATACTACAATATTGTGGTTTAATGTTATTTAAGATATATTTATGTAGATTAAATACTTTTGAAAATCATTAAATTGTGATAACATCTACGAACAATCAAGATAATAATAGTTAATACTAGCAATGGTTGATAGCAGTAAATACTATCCAAAACACCGAATGATAGACTATTTAATAGGTTAAGAATCTCTAAACACCGAACTCTCTAAACTACACTGAACAGTATGCTAATTAATTCCGCAATGGGGGAAAACCCAATGAGGGTAAACAACAGCGGGAAGGGTGATTGTTTTGAGATGTTTGTGTCAAGGTCATCGCTCCCCATCACGCACCCACGGCTCATTAGCGAAAGACAGACTCTCAGATTATGTTGTGGTTACTAAATTGCTTGTATAGTATTTATTGTGTTAAACAAAGTAAATTAAATATGATTCTGGAGATAATTTAGCAAAATAAATTGTTACTATTGCTCTATTTATGTTTAGAAGGGGATAAATAAAAATAATAAAAATAAACCTTTCGTGACCCCGGTTAACCCGCTCCCGTATAATCGGGAGTTGACTGTACTATGGAATACAACTATCATCTATTGGATTTGAAAGATGTCTGTTCACACTATATGTTGAATATCATCCGTCTGTTTAGAATCAAAATGAAAAAACTAAATAAACATGTTAATCCATCAAAAATAGTACGGGTACATTTATTGAAGTGTTCAATATAAAACTTAAATATTAATAAAGAAAGTAATTAGTTAAAGAACAGAAATATATACAACTTAAATATTAATAAAGAAAGTAATTAGTTAAAGAACAGAAATATATACAACTTAAATATTAATAAAGAAAGTAATTAATTAAAGAACAGAAATATCTTGTTAGTTTGGCTAACTCTTACTTACTTGTTACTTGTTGTTTCCGTTCATAGGCTCGATGGTGTTGAACAGGTCAAAGTGCTGAAGAAGTTTCAGCCACTACAGAATGTGATTGGTAGGGAGAGGAGGGGTCAGAGAGTCACACGGGGTTACATTGCCTGAGGTGTTCAACAATACTTTCCACAGAATAAAAACAATGCACAATCATATAATTCTTAAGTGTTACTTTAAATTTGTTGTCGTCAGCAATGGATGAAATGAAGTTAGACAACATTTGATAAAATTTTAAACTGGCGTAAAGAGGTTTTTTTTCAAAGACCGACAGTCTGTGAAAGGTGGAGAATTTTTATTTGAACAGAGTATTGTGAGTATGATTTCTTTGACATAGGTTCATTAATTTTTGATTCCTAATGTATATTACTAACTAATAAAAATATAGGGGCAGGAACAGTCAAAATACCTAATCTTATGAAGTAACTCTCACAATGCTCCCAAGGAGCGAGCCCAAAGATGACCCTAATGGCCTTTTTTTGCCAGGTAAAAATTTTCCCTATGTGAGTCTTGTACCCTCCCCACAAGGCGATGGAGTACATGATGTGAAACTCCAAAAGACTGAAGTATACAATTCTAGAAACGTTTAAATTGCAGAATTTACATACTCTTCTCAACACAAACAGCCCTGAGGCAAGCTTTTTTTCTATTTTATCAATTTGGTCGGCCCATGATAAACCATCGTCCAGCCTAACTCCTAGGAAATCAGAACTCAAATTCTAAATAGTTGAGCTATTAATAAACATAAAATTACTTATTAACTCATAACAATTTAAACTTAGTTTATAGTTAGTTGTTTTTAGATGAATTTTCAAAACCACATTTAAGTTAATCCAACATTTATAATAGTTACACATTTAGGTCAGCATTTAAAATTATTGAATAGCTTTTTATAATTAATTATCAAATTAATTATGGAATGCAATGTTGTATATAATTTAATGTTAATTTTACTATACTACAGTAATAAAGAAAACAAAAGCTGTTTAAAATAAATTCATTTGGGGAAAGATTGGGTTGTAGGATAATATTTCATTTCACACTCAAGTGGTAGGCGACTGATGTAATTGCTGTCAACCAGACCCCTCTCATCCCGGCCTGTTTTCCCTCCTTATCTCCCAAGGTCAGATTTTTTGCCTCAACCCAAAAACTCCCAGCGCCCCTCTCGAGTATCCATAAGTAACTCACCTTTCATTGTCTCATATGAGCTAAAAATAGATTTGAGGCTTATTTTTCTTTATTTCAGTCACTTATTTTGTTAAATATTGGTTGACTTATTTCTATTTGTTTTTCATGCAGTGACTGTACGACATTTTGATTAATTTTCAACTACTCGACTCAAATTTTCAAGTAGTCTCTAATACTCGCTCAGCCTTAGAGTACCTATTAGAAAATACTCTACAGGTACTCGAAAACTCGAGTACTCACCTACCCCTACCAATCATTTAACAAGTGAAAATCATAGTTGTACCAGTTTTGAAAATAACTTGAAAATCATACATGAACACTCGAAAAACGGAGGTTTTATGGACTGCCTGGAAGAATTTGAAATTTACAAATTAGTTAGATCTGAGCCCCAGCACGTATTAAATGAACAGGCATCTTTCAAATCCAACATTATCTACGACACAGCAATTCGGGTTATCGCACAAAACAAGCGACCAAAATACATTCCAACATTCCACTGATAGGGGGAGGACATGTACAGCCCCCAGTCATGACCACACAACCGCCCGCTCCGCGTTGTTGTGATTTAGTTTGATCAAACGTCAATGTCAATGTGCTGTTTTTGTTTCTTTGTTATTTTGTGCGTCCGTGTCGTGTTTCTTTAATGTATTTTGTTTTTAATATTCGACGATCTCTTGTGAGTTAATGAAATTTTAAATTGTAACCTGAAGATGAGGATTTAAACAACCTCGAAACTGGTCGCCTATATTGAGGACAAAAATAGGATAACGGACAGAAAAAAGTAATTTAAACCATTAAGTATTCATAACGTGATCTTGGGCCATATTACTCAAAAATTAAGTGGCAATTATTTTCAAGTTTCGAGTATTTTGCGAGTATTTGCCATCAGTTGGTAGTTCCAAATAGCGTAACGGGATTTGGATACCGCTCCTGATTTGATAATCTAAACATGGTTTCTAACTAATATATGAGTATTAATATTCATTTTTTGCCATTACAATAAAACTGGATGTATTGACAAGCAAAACACGGTTTGACATTCGTTTCCCGCTGATAAAACACGGTCCGGTTGTCATTTGACCAATATCACTTGCTCTGAACATTTCTTATATTTCATATTAAATTATGAAATCGTTAGTTACGGCCGACATTAAGTTGCCCGGTCGCCACTTTTGCCAATATTATGTATACCGTCGTCATTTTCGGCCTTTATTACGTTATGTGATTCAGTTGTCATTTTTGGCCTATATTATGTTTTCCGTCATCATTTACGGCCGAAATTATGCGGTCCGGTCGTCATTTCGTTTGTTTTGTATGACCAATTTATGTTTCTAGTTGTCATATTCAGCCGATTTACGTGATGCGATCGCCTTTTGTGGCCGTTACTACGCAATTTGGTCAGTTGCAATCGTTAGCGATCGTAGCGATCGTCTGTAAATTGGAAATACGCTAAAACTTTTAAGTTTTCCTCAAAACCTCCAGTCGAGTCCGAGTGTAGAAATACTAGGCTGAAATCTCAAAGTTTCGAGTCCTCACACACTCCTACCAACAATCATCAGTTTCAGACTAAGTTATTTCAGTATTCGGTTTTGTACTAGCATTAATGTTATCTGAAATGAAGGACATAAATACTATTATAGTGGGCAGAATCTGATATATCATCAGTTATTGGTGTTACGAAAAGCAGGACGCCCAAAACTGGCAGAGCCTTGAGGAATCCCAGATTAAATAAATAAAATATTAAAACATCTGGAAAGGGATGCCAGAAAACTTACCCATTAAGAAGACATTCTTCCTCAGCTCAAACTAATTCAAAAAGGGACAAGTTGTCCCAAAATTTTCAATTTTATGTGTATATTTGTATGATCTTTTTACCAAGTTATTTATCTTTCCTGTAAATTTACACTTTTTCTCAATGGGTCAGTTCTCTGGCTTCCCTTTCATAGATTTTTCTGTATCATGGCCTAGAGCCACCCTATCCTAAAACCCATATGAAATAAATTAATATTTGGTGTAGTTTTATTAGTGAATTTCCTATGAAAGGGAACTATTAGCATGACCCGCAAGGTGAAACTTAAGCCCGGGACCACAATAGTTCCTAACATGACCCCCTGAACACGTTTTGGAGGTTCGTTCAAAATTATATATATGTGTTTGCACTCTAGCGATTTACTTCAAATTTTTTGTCCGATTTACTTCAAATTTGTTATGGACATTCCTTTCTATAATCAGTTGGACAAGTTCGTTGGGCAAAACAATCGGAAATCTAAACCCCTTTTTTGGGGATTAATCTGTAAAATTTTGAGTTTTTAGGCTCAAAAAGGGTCAGAAGAGCCCCGAATGTAAAATTAATGCATGTAAAAAGATGTGAATTAGTGAGGCAAAACTTTTAAGCCCTCTCTCGTCATTCTATCTTACATATTTACCGAGTTATTAAAGAAAATGTGTATAGACCAAACACAGTACGTTGTCTTGTGGGTGTTTTACATTAGAAAAGCCTGTTATTCCTATGTTGGAGTACTTTTATCATCCCCAGCTACCTCACGCCTACTTTCAAGCCTGTCTGGACCTTCTCCTAACCTTATAATGCGCAAAATTGCATTCCTTACATTGCAGGTAAATTAAACCAGGAGCATCAGAACAGCCAAAAAATCAATGTTTTCAGATTTCAATAAAATTGGTATAAATGTATGTTTTTACACTGGGTTTGAGTTTTAAAAGTTTTGTATATGGAAATTCACTTCCCTCACGTCAGCGTGCTGCGTGCGAACTCTTTATCAGTTAAAGTTGATTGCTGATTCATGTTTGAGAACATGTTGATTGTTGATTATGTTCTCATTGCTTTTACAGGGATGGTAACTAGTCACTTTTATCACGTTTTTAAAATATCACCACTTTTTCCTACATATTAGCACTTACATTTTTTTCATTTAATTTAATGAACACGAAGACCTAAATTTTTTCACTCTTCATCAAGAGAGGTTTGGATGGTATATAAGGATATTAGAAAGTCGTTTCTGTATGTTTCAAATGGCAAAGTTTGTTTTCTAGTTTTGATAGTACTTTTTCCTGTCCCATAATAGCATTGTTAGTTTCAGGACGCGTTACTTCTCAACCAACCTTCCTGGAAGAAATTGCTGGACCGGGGGTGTGTAACCCCCAACAATTTTAAAATTTGAAAAGTTAAAAAATTTGAGGATTTACTAATAATAGTTGGGATTTATGAGATTCACGCAAATAACTCAAACTTTCAAACTTTTGACGATTGCAGTGTGCAAGTTGAATTTAAATTTGATGATATTGGGTTTAAATTGAAAACGAATTTGCACGCAGCACGCTGACGTGAGGGAAGTGAATTTCCACATCAAAAAGTATAAAAACTCAAAATCAGTTAAAAACATAGAATTATTCCAATTTTTATTCAAATCTCAAAATATTGATTTTTTGGCTGTTCTGATACTCCTGGTTCTATTTACCTGCAATGCTGGGAATAAAATTTTGCGCATTATAAGGTTAGGAGAAGGTCCAGTCAGGCTTTAAAGTAGGCGTGAGGTTGTTGGGGATGATAAAAGTACACCAAACAATGTTTAACAGGCTTTTCTAATGTAAAACCCCCATAAGACAACGTACTGTGTTTGGTCAATACACATTTCCTGTAATAACTCGGTAAATATATTTGCTAGAATGACGAGAGAGGGCTTAAAAGTTTCGCCACACTAATTCCCATCTTTTTACATTCGTTAATTTCACATCAGGGGCTTTTCTGACCCTTTTTGGGCTCAAAAACTCGAAATTTGAAAGATTAATCCCCCAAAAAAGGGGTTTAGAGTTTTCCGATTGTTTTGCCCAACGAATTTGTCCAACCGATTATAGAAAGGAAGGTCCCTACCAAATTTGAAGTAAATCGGACAAAAAATGCGACCGCTAGAGTGCCTGCACATATATATATATTAAATTTTGAACGAACCCCCAAAACGTGTTCAGGGGGTCACGTTAGGAACTTCTATGGTGGTCCCGGGCTTAAGTTTCACCGTGCGTGTCATGCTAATAGTTCACTTTCCATAGGAAATTCACTAATAAAATCTTTGTTGTCAGTATTAAGAAGAGGTAGAGTAAGTGGAAAGTCCAACTTAAATACAGTTGGCTGCTAGGTTAGTGCATAGATAACATCAGCTAGAGTAAATTTATCTGAAGGTTGAACCTAAGATTCAAATGGAACGTGGAACACAACAAATTGAAATTATTAATCCGGCTCTAACTTGATTAATAGAGTCTGAGTAAGGTAAACTTGATTTCTGGTAGGTCTTTCTAATTTAGTACTTAAACTTCATGTTTTTTCTTATGTAACTTAGAGTGAGTATTTGCCATCAGCATTATATTCTTGTTGGTAGTTTCAAATAGTGTAATGGAATTTGGATACCACTCTAGATATAATTTGATAATGTAATCATGGTTTCTAACCAGTACATAATGAGTAGAAATACACATTTTTGGCGAGTACAAAATATGCACAGTAGATTCTCAGAAATTCGGATCGCACTTATCCGGTCTCCCTGTTATCCGAACCGATGATCTTGAATTTTTTAAAAATTTGCAAATAAAAATAAAAACGGAACTTTGCAGTTTAGTGCCTTCAGTTTTAACGCAGTTATCTCACATTACACAAATTTCATATTTGCATTGTCAGGCGTTATTTGTTTCCGTGCGGTTATCGGTGTTTGTTATTGTACACTCTTCTCCGATGGTGTTGAGCCTCGTCCTCTCAGATGATGTGAAGTTCATGTTGAAGTGTGGTGAAGTCCCGTGGATTGGATTGAAGTGGCTTGACGTTCAGGAGCCGGCAGGTAGCAAATGTTACTCATTCTGCATGGACTTACGACCCTACTCAATTCAGGTCGCCCGGACGTCCTCCCTCCTCCACCCCTCCTCCCGTTAAACCTCTTCCATCTTCTGTTGATTCTTTGGGACCATCCTATGTTCTCTGTTCTTATATCTTTCCATCTTCATCCCTTCCTATCGATATTTCCCCCGATTAATCATACACTCCGCCTATCGGCCAATCCCGGCTGCTGGAGGCTTTCCAATTGCTCTTCTTTGGTCGACGCCATCTTGTTGCCGATTCTGCTGATGTCGTTGATTAAGGTGGGTGATCTTAGATTCTCAGCATGCTGGGTTTTTTTTTTCAGCATGCGATTCTCCCGTGGAGATATATAATACTTGTTTCAATACCAGGATGTCGGCAACCCGAAACTTCCTACCCGCTAGACGCCTGGTCTTAGCTTGTGGCAGCTTGAGAGATTTTATTTTGTTCATCTGGATGAGTAATTTAATTTTTCTTATTCTTTTTAAAATAATAGTCTCGATGGATCTATACTGTTTATATTCAAATCAAATCAAATCAAAAAATTCTTTATTTGTGAGTACAAAACCTGTACATAAATTTTGTCACAATATTCTTATTATAGTCAGCTTATAGTCTAAAACTGTTATACAGAGACAAATATATGATTAAAATTAATTTGAATTACAATAATTGCACATTCACAGACGGGACCGCGTCTAGGTGTCACCCCGTCAACCTGTCACCCCTACAAACCATCACCCCGACAAACCATCACCTTTTAAAACAGGTTTTGAGGTGACGAGTTGACGCGCATCGTCCCCGACAACCCGTCACCATTTGAAGGAGGTGACAGGTTGTCGGGGTGACACCTTGACGCTAGCGTGCGAGGTGACGGGTTGTCGTGTACGGAGGCGTCTAATCGTCACCTCCAAAGAGAGGAGGTGACACCTTGTCGGGGTTACACCTTGACGCGAGCGTGAGAGGTGGCGGTTTGACCACGATGCAACCGACAACTTGACACCATAGCAAATCGCCACCCCGATAGGCTCCTCTCTTTGAACTAAAATTACATATTTGCACACATAATCAATTCGTTTAACACTGCAATAGAGACAGCTTCATAGACTTTATACTTGGTATGGTCCAACAAAACCGCTGATGATTTTTGTGGTGAATGGTTCTATCAGTGGTTTTAAACTATTTCAACTTTCTTAATAGAGGCGGCATAAAAAATTTATAATGCGTGAATTCTACTAAACGTATTTTTCAGCTCGCTTCAATGCTGTTTGTCATGTTTATAATAATTCTAAGGTAGGTAAAAAACTTTAGCAATACCGCAGAAGTAGTCATTATAGAAAAATGATTTTGCAATTTCGTCAAAACATCATCGACAAATTTGAACACAATCCCCTTAGTAGTTAAAAATAAGTTTCACTGGGGGGTGACCATAATGAAAATGTGTTTCATGTGCAAGCTGCAGTTGGTTTATAAGCATAAGGCAAGACAGTTTTCAAAGCGTACTCACGCGAACTTATTTGTGTCTATATCATTGCATTTTTTCCGTTACTAGATGGGAACTGACGAAATGTTGTTGAGTTTGTCATTATGTATTGCTAGATTCAAAGTGATGTGATTGATTATCGTGAGAATTTGACCAATCCCGCAAATCACACTTCGCATAGAATTTACATATTATTTATTTTCTATGCTGCCTTCATGAGAAAAGTTGAATAGTTGAAACCACTGATATGAAAAAATGGTAGTATCTAAAGAACCGTTCACCGCAAAAATCATCTCTCTAACCAATGAAATAGCTGTGCTGTCACAAAACAAAATGTGAGCGGCTATTTTTGGACCACCCGTTATACGATTAGGCCTACTAGCAGTTTCCCGTGGCTACGCACACGCTCAAACTGAGGTTATAAACCAGTTTCTTGTTGTTGCCTTTAAGACGAAACCCCAAAGAATAAATTATAAGGTAAAACTGCAACATATATGCTTTATTACAGTTATTACTTATTTAGTTTTATCAGTGGGTATGTTCAAAAATTAAGACGCTATTATGAAGGTTTATTAAGATGGCTTATAAGGACTATGAAACGACTACCTATCATGAAGACGGTACACGAAAGATATAATTTTTTGGAGTTGAGATTTCTGAAACAAATTTACGAAAATTGTTCATTTAAAGTAATAGGATTTTTAAATTTAAAAGTCGAATTAAGCCCAATCTAAAATTTTATTTGTAGCCACAAAGATACAATTCCTAGCATAACAATTCCTAGCATATCATAAATTTATTTGAAAACATACTTGATTATAGAGAATATATGAATCCTGATGTGTCAGTTTTTTCAGCCTTTTCCTTGCGAAATCTACTCTTTGTGTCATCTTCTTTGTTTACGTTTTAAAAGTCAACTAAAATTGAAATGAAAAATTTTAAAGTGATTACTTTTAATATATTTCGATTTTAAACTTTATTCATAGTATCATAAGGCACTTCTATGAGAAAAAATATGAGTGACTTTGAAATTTCATTTAGATTTGATGAGAAATAAAATCGCTAGGCTTTCTGAACATCGAGGTGGAAGATTCGATCAAAATTTACGAAACTTGTAACTTTTTCGCTACTTAAAACGTTTATTTCTCGATTATTATACCATTCTAAAAGAAACTGTCGTATACTTTGGTGTTTTTTAACGTGTTAAAACGGAATTAGATCAAATTAGGGCTTTAAATTTCTTTTTTGGTGGGTCGAAAAATCGCCTCATTTTCCTTCGTGTTAATAGTTACTCACGTCGTGTCGTCGTTCGCTCGTCGTCTGCTGGTGGACTTGGCGACGAGACACGACCGTGCCTCTAAATTAATGTAGTTTTAAATACGGTAGAAGATTAAACATGAATAATTTATAATTTTTAAAAGTTTATTATTTGTTTTAAGCATGGTAGCGCTGATAAGCCAAGTGGAGAAAGCCTATTTTTGCGTTATACGAAGACGGAAACAGATGGAGCGGGGTGGCAGGTTGTCGGAGTGACACCTTGACGCGAGTGTGCGAGGTGACGGTTTGTCGTGAACGGCGACGACAGATCGTCACCTGGGAGTAGAGAAGGTGACGGGTTGTCGGGGTGACACCTTGACGCAAGCGTGCGAGGTGACAGGTTGTCGTCTCTGCACACGACAAACAATCACCTCTATAAAAGAGGTGACAACTTGACGGGGTGACACCTTGATGGCATCGGTATATTTTTACGAGGTGACAGGTTGTCGCCTGTGGCCAAAATGCCAAGGTAACGGGTTGTCGGGGTGATACCTAGACGGCTTCCCTCACAGACCAGCAGCGAAAAATTCAGTTAAGGAGTAATGTGGATTATCTATTAGAAAAGTTTCAATCGGGTCTTACATTTTACTTGATTGGTTTTATTTTTAATTTCTAGTGGTAATAGTTTAAACAATTTGGCCCCCATGTTTGTAGGCTTACTGTTGAAGATATAATTTATTTTGGTTTGGTTTAGAGACAAACCATTAGCATTGAACCAATTTGTGCTTTCCACTAAGGCATTTGACATTGTTGAACTAAGCTCACCTGTCTCTTTGTTTGGACTACTACTATGCAATGTTAAGCTTAGCTTGCTTTCAAATCTGATTTTAAAAACCGCTCCAGTGACTTCCTAAAATGTTGACATTATCATTAACTTCTGAGAAAAGTATAAGTTCCAGGCTGTAGGTGTCATCCCTTGGTAAACTCGAATAATGTTAAAAAAGTAATAAGAAAACTAAAAAATGCAAAATTGTATTTATGGATTTTAAAATCAAAACCAAAGAATCTTAACAGCTGTTTGTAATCAATCAGTCTATTGTAAAAACCATTGAGTGAAGAATACATATAAAGCGGTCTTGTTCAAAATGAATAAAAGGGATATTGAGCTATAATAACAACTGGAGCTAAGCAAAATAAAGCAATTATGCTCGTCATTAGAGGGACGTGGTGTAAAATTACTCTATTCATATAAACAAACTAACTGACAGACTGAGCAAAGCCAATACCTCCTAGTACTAGGATTCCAAGGGCTTCCACAAGACAATCAGGGGCCTGGAAAAAAATTCTGTGGGGGTCCCAGAAACCCCTGTTTTAATATATTGGTAAATTGTCTGAATTTACTAAAAATCGGAGGCCCCTCTTGTCCCCCCTCGTGGCGGCCCTGTTCATCTTTTGACTGATTGTGCTGAAATTATGGGGGGAGTTTGGTAATATACCTCTTTAAAATATGGCCTACCACTTTTTGGAAACCCTCCAAGATTCCACCCCACTGGTCGTCAACACTATCATGTTTACCATCACGCAGAAAAAAGTCAAACCTGTTAGGGTGCTGACTCAACAGCCTTAAAATTTCTTTGTTAAGTAATTCTCGAATAAATCTGAAATATCGTGAGATACACTATAATTTAACATATGCCTTCTCCTATTGCGAGAATCTTGCAGTTTCTTAACTGTTTGAAAAGGTTAAACTTTACAAGTTTGGTTATTTCTTTAATTCACAGATAATTCAGGAACAGCATGGGTTTTGCCCTGGTAGGTCATGGACCACCAATTTAATTCTCTTTAAGGAGGCAATTTATAGTACATTTACTAAGGTCTGTGTCAATAGAACTGACTGGTCAAGAACAAAAGTTGAACTAGGACAGCCGATAATTTCTCCATATAACATAATAGTAAAAATATCAGCTGGTCTATTATAATGTACTTGACCCGCCAGTTCTATTGACGCCGACTTTATAGTAGATCAGCTCAGGATGATGCTGTTTATTTTGACCTATCCAAAGCGTTAGATTGAGTGGACCATCGCCCACTTTTGGCAAAGTTGCATGTCAATGGAGTAACAGAAGCATGTCCGTCTGGTTGCTAATTGACAAACAGAAGATTAAGCGTTCGTCTGGATAATGTTGCCTCATCACAGTTCGTAGCTTTGTCTGGAGTGCCCCAGGGCTCCCATCTTGGACCTCCTCTGTTTTCCCTATTCATAAACGACATTCAACGATGTTTTATCGTTGACTTCTTGATGTTTGCTCCTTAATTAAATTAATGAATTTCTTTTATTCATTGCCGAATCTAGAAATGACCACAGGCTTATGATGTTCTTACAAAATATATTACATAAAGTTGGTGAAAATATTTAGCACTTCAGTACTTTGTTGTGACATAAATTTGAACTTTTATAAACATTAAAAAGTCTTCGAACATTGATTGCTAGTTAGCTTGGAATATATATTTCCAAAGTAAAATGTTTGGTTGCCGCTGAACGTCAAAGACAGTCAAATAGCGGCAAAAAATAATAACCTTACAAATTATAGCTGTCACCCCGATCGGGGTATGGAAATAATATTGTCTTAGATTTAGGTTTGATGGTGTGTTATTACTCTTCACAACAGTCTGTGACATCTCACAGGGCTGCCACGAGGCGGTTTTCTATGGGTCAGAATACAGGCCGGGGTGAACATTTCTATGGAAGGGCCCAGAGACCTCTATTTAACAATTTGTTTTTTTTTTTCTTTTGGCTGGGGCCCCCTAGGGCTGGTGGAAATAGGGGCCTGGGGCACTGTGCCCTGGTGGCGCCCCTCTTGTGGTGTCCCTGGATGTTTGAGATGTCTGAGGTTTGTGAGGAACTGAATTTTAAAATTGCCTTAATGTAATTGGGTTTTATAATCTTTAGTGAATCATTAAATAAATAAATAAAATAATGTGATTATTAATTTTCCTTATACTGCTTCAAGAACAGGTGTTCTCAACACGTGCATTGAGATGCTAAAGTTGTTCTTTTTACTCATAGGATAAAAAGTATCATTTTGATGATGTTTTTCGTCCTAGGACTAAAACATCATTGGATTTTCGGTCGAGGTCATCAGCTGGTAATATGAATTATTCAACTTGACAACAATGAAAACTTGTGTAACAGCTGTTTGTTTAGAGTAGCAGTAAGATCAATATGAAAGCAAACTTTTAATGGTAAAAAAGTAAACAAAATTTAGTTTTTGAGAAATTGTTATATTGATATTGATTGCAGTGTGGCAAAAAATATAGTTCATCACTAGGACCTAAAGTGACTTTGATAAAAACCACTCAAACCACTCTGCTCCACTTCAGCCGCTAAACATGAGATTGGATCAAAAAGTGTTACTTTTGGTCCTAGTAATGAAATATTCTATATTGACTTACTGACACTGTAACTATGGCTTAACACGTTCACTGCGTACGAAAAATGTTGAATTTTTTGTGGATGCTGAAACATTTTTATTGTTGGTTTACTTTCCTATGACGAATAGAATACCGACCATGTGGTTTAAAAGCATTCCAGAACTTTGGTTTAGCCGCTAATGACGTCATGAAAGTCCGGTCGATTTCAGGACCCTAGCACCCGTTGCGTGTACACACATAGTTACAATCACATGAAATGAGTCACAATGTTATTATTTGGTAAAAACGTACTATAAATATTCTTATCACTATAACTTATATACAATATTTACATACCTTCCCAAGCACCTGGCGTCGTCAATATCGGCTGTCCCGCGTTGACACACAGTCACAATCACATGAAATGACAGTCACAATGTTATTATTTGGTAAAAAATCACTATACTGAAAAATCTTCTTATCACTATCACTTATTTACAATATTTACATACCCTCCCTACCACCACTTTTTGACTTTCCTGAGGTGCACGATACTTTTCATAACATCCGACAGGGCACAAGGCTGGTTCGCCAGGGCACTGTGCACAAATGTAAACTGATTTAGAGTTTTTCTTTCCTTCCCGATGGCAAACTCTATACCGGTTCCTCACGAGCTGTCCCTTGGGATCCCTTTTGCAGGCCTTGGATAGCACATGAATCGGATTTCTCGGAGGTCGTAGTGGAGCTGTTTGTCTGGGCGCCGGAAGGAGATCCCCAATGACTTGTAGGCGACCGCTAGAGTGCCTGCACATATATATATATATATATGTGTATATATATACATATATATATATATATATATATATATATATATATTAAATTTTGAACGACCACCCAAAACGTGTTCAGGGGGTCACGTTAGGAACTTCTATGGTGGTCCCGGGCTTAAGTTTCACCGTGCGGGTCATGCTAATAGTTCACTTTCCAAAGGAAATTCACTAACTAAAATTGGATTTACTAAAATATGACATGTAAAAGACTCAAAAAACCCATTTTTGGGGTACAAAACCCCCCAAAAATACACCTTTAAATAGAGCGATCTGGCTGGTTTTCGAACTTTAAGTCATAAATGTTGCTTTACATGTTCGTACCAAATTTGATCATAATTGGACCATTTTTATGAGAGTTATCGTACCCGGGCCGAGGTCTTACCATGTTGACTACAGTAATAGCTTCTCCCCTATAGGGGAAATTCACTAAAACAATCTTAGCAATACACGATAGAACAAATATTAGTAGAACATCTTATAAATACATTAAGTATAGCAAACATGAACAAATTTAATACAAATATTAATATCTAAATGAAATCAAATTTGGTTAACATTTAAACTGTAGCAAAATCAAATAAAGCTCCATGCAGTAAGAGATTTAGTCCAACGATTGATCAAACTGCCTGATACATAGGTTTGTTGCAACAGGGATATTTTTCTTCTCCCCTGTCTATGAGTTTGAGAATATAATAACGTCACTAAAAGTTTTAACGAGGTTAAAGCGGCTTATTTGAGGGCCCTTGACTAAATAACGCTCAGAACTAAAATTTGTATAAATCATCTTTTATAAACTTCATTGTGTTGGAACGTTATATGTATTGCTGCTTGGCATAATTTATCCACCATTTTTTTAAGCTGGCACAGACAATTACAACACAACGTTGTTGCTAAAACGAGTTTGCAGCAGCACGCTGACGTGAGGGAAGTGAATTTCCACATAAAAACTTTAAAAACTCAAAATCAGTGTAAAAACATCCATTTATTCCAATTTTTATTAAAATCTGAAAACAGTGATTTTTTGGCTGTTCCTGGTTTCATTTACCTGCAAAGCTGGGAATACAATTTTGCGCATTATAATGTTAGGAGAATGTCCAGACAGGTTTGAAAGTAGGCGTGAGGTTGCTGGGGATGATAAACGTACTCTAACAAAGGAATAACAGGCTTTTTTAGTGTAAAACCCCCATAAGACAACGTACTGTGTTTAGTCTAAACACATTTTCTTTAATAACTCGGTAAATATGTATGCTAGAATGACGAGAGAGGGCTTAAAACTTTTGTCTCACTAATTCCCATCTTTTTACATGCATTAATTTTACATATGGGGCTTTTCTGACCCTTTTTTGGGTCCAAAAACTCGAAATTTGAAAGATTAATCCTCTAAAAAGGGGTTTAGAGAAACCGATTGTTTTGCCCAACGAACTTGTCCAACTGATTACAGAAAGGAACATCCCTACCAAATTTGAAGTAAATCGGCCAAAAAATGTGACCGCTAGAGTGCAAACACATATATATAACTTTTATTAACATTGTAAAAATGATTGAAACAAAGTACCCTTTTTTATTTTCATTTAGTTTATTTTGACGACTAGTTTCAACTCTTAGGTCATTTTCAAGTCTAAATAATTATAACCCAACAACTATAAACAAATCAAAATATAATTTAAAAGCTATCACATGTAAAAAATCCTAAATATGCAGGACAATAGTAAATCATATGATTTGTTCTTATATGTACATTATATAATCTTTGTTGTATATTTTAATATTTTCTTGATATTTTATTCTTCTACATATAATTCTTATTTTTAATTCATCATTTCAGTAATTTTTTCAAATATTGCGTTCTCTTGGTCTAAGTGCGTTGTATTTAACAGCTGTTGTGGACATTTTTTATTATTTATATAGATCCATAAATCTTCTTTCACATTTAGTTTCTCTCTGTCACTTTCATATGTTAGTATTTTTAAATTTTCATCGATATTTGTATATTTATGGTTCGTTTTCAAAAGATGATCAGCTTAGTTTGATTTCATATTAGTAAGATTTTTGGACTTGTATGCTTGAATGTGTTCCTTATATCTTACAGTAAAGCTTCTTTTCGTTTGTCCAATGTAAAGGTTATCACAGCTACCGCAGTTGATTTGGTAAATTCCAGATTTATTGTAATCTTTCTTGTTCTTGTCTGCTGTTTCTTTATTTATATTGTTGATCATTCTAAAAGAATTATTTTTTGTCTTAAAAGCTGTTTTCAGTTTAGAATGTTCAAAGGTTTTTCGGAAAGCTTTATTTAGTGTAGTGTTATGAGGTAGACAAATGTATTCGTAATCCTCTTCTTTTTTTGTTTTATTTTCTCCTTTCTTGAGTTTTTTTATTTTCTTGTTAATCATTTTGTCTACTGTTGTTGGATTATACCCGTTTTTTTATTGCCAGGTATGTTATGGTATCTTATATATATATAAATATCATATATATACATATATATATATTACATATATATATATATATATATATATTACATATATATATATATTACATATATATCTATATAAAATTTTGAACGACCCCCCAAAACGTGTTCAGGGAGTCACGTCAGGAACTTCTATGGTGGTCCCGGGCTTAAGTTTCACCGTGCGGGTCATGCTAATAGTTCACTTTCCAAAGGAAATTCACTAATAATATCACAGGCCATTAAAAATGTAAGTGCACAAACTGCTTCAGACGGCCAGTTGATTTTATTGTGAAATTCCTGCACAGAACAAGATTTAATTTATTGCTTAACTTTAACATAAGGCTATCTTTCCGCTGTTTTAAAAAATAAGCTTTTTTCAATATTATCCAGCCAAAATTCATGAATTATTTGGTCAATTTATATCCTTATATTGTCCTACATTTATATTGAAACAAACAAAATTCGTATAAATATCAATTTATATCACAACATTTAATAAGCTGAAACAGGTAACTATCCAAAGCTTTAGTTGCTTTGTTTAGTTATTTCTTCTTATCACTTAACTTAAGGTTGTATATCTATTTGAAAGAAATGGAGTCTAATTTGTTCAAAGAGTATTTTTCAAATTACATTACAGCTCATACCTTTTTAATCACATATAAAATCAATACAAATTTTACTTGGTGCTCCGGGTTTAATGGTTCTAAAGAAAATGCTATTCATTTGACTATAATGCTATACCTAATTGATACGTTGCTCAGCGATATTTTTATCATATCTTATACTCTAATACAGGGCGGATCCAGGGAGTCACATTGGGGGGGGTGGAAATGCCGGTAGTTGGGGGGGAGGGGGGTGGAAATGCCGGTGGTTGGGGGGAGGGGGTGGTCCGGGAGTCCTCCCCCGGAAATTTGTTAAAAATTCCAGATCAATAAAATTTATCGACCGTAAAAAATAGCCGAGCGCGTTTTATTTACCAAAGTGTGTGTTATCGGCCTAAAAAGACGACTGTAACGGATTTATTGACCAAAATCATCAATGTGACCTGTTTTTCGGACTAAAAATGACAATTTTACCGCATTTCATGGTCGCTGCAACTTTTAGACCGAAAACGACAAATTAACGTAGTTTATCGGCCAAAAAAACGCAATAGTTTATATCCATAAACCGCAATTTAAAGGCAAACACGCCAGCGGGGAAGTATCAAAATATGTTATCGTCGAAAACAAAGATTTTACCGAAACTAAGATCGAAAAAAATTGTATTGGCCAAGATACGGAGATTTTGAAAGACACCCGAGATACATATTATCGGCCTAAAATAGCAATATATTCTCATTTTGCCATCTAAAACGTCAATCGGGCCGTATTTTTAGCCTGAAAACGGTCAAACTGTGTTTTTAGACAAATTTACCAACCGGGCGTGTGTTATCAGCCAAAATGGGTAATTAAACTGGCAATTTTACAGCATAATACTAGCCAAAAACTACAACCGCAAAGATTTGTATCAGCTGAAAATTGAGTACAAACCGTATTTTATGCCGGAAATGTACTTAATCGCTCAAAAACTGCAATCGGACCGCATTTTCTCGGCAATAAATAAAGCCGGGTCGTGTTTTATATACTAAAAACGACATCCAAAACGCGTTTTATCAGGCAAAATCAGAGATTGGGCCGTGTTTTATTGGGGGGAAAAATAAATTTTGCCGCGACTTGGTGGTCAAAAACACCAAAATGTTTTTGGTATAATTGACTGGACTGCGTTTTATTGGCCTGAAGTGGCAAGCGAGCCGCATATTGTCCACGGATATAGCAATATAACCTTGTTTTAGCGTCCCATAAAAGGCAATTGACCGACAAACCCATACTGCGATATGTAGGGCAAAACCATCGACCACAATTAAATTAAGGGCCGCATTTTATCGGCCGAAAAAGACTTTTAGACTGAATTTTACAGAACAAAATTAGTTACTAAAACATATTTTATACAACAAGATATGCAATTTCACTGCATTCTATTCGCCGAAAACAACATTTAAGTTCGCCTTGCATTTTTAAGTTCAAAATCGATGGCAGCGACGTGTTTTAATGACCGAAAATGACAACCAAGCCTCAATATTTTCCAAAAATCACAATCTAACCGTGATTAATCATAAAAAGTTGGCAATCGGACCACATTTTCCCAGCAAAAAAATAAAGCCGGATCCCGTTTTATTAGCCCGAATGACAACCGGAATGTATTTTTACGAATACAATCGGCGATTCGACCCCGTTCTACGCGTTCGAACGCCTATTTTTCCGCGTCGGATGAGTAAATAACAGGAATTTAGTTGCATTTAATGGCCCGAAAATGACGATCGGCAACGTTTCTTATTGGCTTAAATTTACAACCAAAACGTGTTTTATTGGCTGGAAACGACGACCCAGCCACACGAACGAGAACGGTAGAAAAAGGCGTTAAACTATGTTATTTTCGCCGAAATTCCCGTATAATTATCCGATTTTCCTGGAATTTCCGGTCTATGGACACCCTGTAAGTAGTATTACAGGCAAGTATAAAGTCTGACTGACGACGCATCAATCAGACAAGTCGTGATGACGCTGCCGGGCTGACGTAACGCAGGTGCAGGGGTGCGCGGACAACTCCAACCTTTGCCGTGGGGGGGGAAATTTCCCCCATTCCCCCCCATGATCCGCGCCTGCTCTAATATGAGTAAGGTTTGCTTGCTTGCAACTCTGATCTCAAAAACGGCTCCAACAATTTCTTTCAAATGTTAAAAATAACTAATTTCTGGGATAAAAATAAGTTGTAGACTGTTCTCATCCCCAGGAAAAATCAAATAATGCAAAAAACAAAAATGAAAAGTTAAAAAAATTAACATTGGGCTTATGGAGTTTAAAATCAAAACAAAAGAATTGTAACAGGGGTTTATAATCAACCAGGGAACTAACTGTCAAAGTAATACTCGTGTTGTTTATAATTGTTAGCATGTGGTTTCCTGAGATCTGTGACTAAAACTGCTGAGTGAAGATTGCATATATAGACTGGTCATATCCGAAATAAAGCAAAGGAGCATTGAGCTATAAATAACAACTGGAGTGACCTTAAAATGCATAACAGGAAAAATGCATAAAAGAGGCAAATGAGCTATAAAAATATGAATCAGTGGGGGAAGTGGTGAAATATTACTCCAATTCATCTAAACAAACTGACTGGCCTTCACCAAGCAAAGCTCGGCCCCCCGGTTACTAGTTTTAAAATGGCTAATGTTTGTGGCCATTGTAATATTTTAAAAATTCTGCAATTTAATCAATTCTCTTTCTAGTGGAGGTTATAGGAAAAATTATTACTTAAAATTTAACCCTTGTTTAAGAATATTTTTAGTCAAATTTGTAAAGTACAAACAAGGGTTATACTTTGTTTTACCATATCTGATTAAGAAAATATTGAGTAGATAGATTCTGGCTTGCTACTTTAATCTTTTTTACTGAAAATTTCATTCGGCATGCTGTGTATGGTTAGTTTGTATAAAATAAAATATTAATTCTTTTTAACTAGCAAGTACGTATTTTAGCGAATTTCCCCTATAGGGAAGAAGCTATTACCGTAGGTCTCATGGTAAGACTTAAGCCCGAGACCATGATAACTTTTCATTTTGAGGTACCCAGATGCCAAAAACACCATTCGTTCAAATTTTTATATATGTATATGTGTATATATATATATATATATATATATATATGTGTCCGTAAGCACGATAACTCTCGTAAAAAAGGTCCGATCTTAATGAAATTTGGTACAAATGTTTAAAGTACCATTTATTTGAACGAGTTCGAAAACCAGATGAATCGCACTATCCGAAGGGGGGTTTTTGGGGGGTTTTGTACCCCAAAAATGTGTTTTTTGGAGTTTTCACATGTAATTTTAATTTAAATCAAATTTTATTTTATACCATTGAATTCAGCTTAAAAAAACAAACAATTTGGTATCTTGATCATTGCTCTACGTCAATTGGTTACCGAGATATTGAAAGTGCTAAACACAGTACGTTGTCTAATGTTATTCTTATGGAGAAAAAGAAAAATTGCATATCTCGTTTATTTATGAACATAAACTGGCGAAATTTGGTATATGGCTTGATCTGGTTGTGGTTTATTGTTGGTAGCACAAAAAAACATTTTTTCGCCTATGGCTCCTGTAGCAGCAAACCTAAGTACTTGGTCCCCATGTTATTCTTATGGAAAATTTTTAAAATGTTATATATCGCTTATTTATGAATGTATATGGATGAAAATTGGTATGTGACTTCACTAAGATGACTTCTATTGATATTTGCATAAAAACCCATAATTTTGTGTGCCTTGTTGCAGCAAACCTGCGTACTCATCCCCAATGTTATTCTTATGGAGAATAATTAATATTTTAAATATCGCTTGTTTGTGAATACATTTCTTATGAATCCTGTTAAGTTTTTTAATGTGTTATGTTATATATTCATTGGAAATTCGCTGAGTATGCAGGTTTGCTGCAACGGGTGTTATTATAATTTATCCATGTAATCTCAAGTGATAAAATCTGAAAATATATGAAATATTGTATAAAAAAGTAAAGTTTCCCAGTAAACAGTAAAAGCAGTGAACCCATACAGAGATGTTAGTAGGGTGTAGAAGGCAAGGTATTAGTTAGTGGTCCTCAGAGGCTTGTGTTGTACTGTGTTTTAGTTTGAGCTAGACACAAATTGAAAATACTCGTAGCTTTTATCCTCTTAAACTCGGCAGATCGTATACTTTTATAAAGAAGTTGCCACCTCGGACCTGTGATGCAACTTAAGGTAGGGAAAATTTAGTTTACAACTCCCTAGAATCATCGTAGTATATCACATATTACTTGAATAGTATAACTTTCTACATAAAAATGTATTTTTGCCATAGCAATAAAGATAAGAGAGCGAACAATTCCTCAGCACCTGTAAAATACCAGTGATACCAGTAAAATAATCTATAGCAACGGTTCCCAAACTTTTTTGTCTGGGGACCAACCTTCATTGTGGATTTTTTTCACGACCCACATATTAAATAATATTAATAATATCCCATAGAAGTTCCTAATAATTCAAATGTTCAAATTTTCATATAATATACTGTTAATATTATATATATATATATATATATATATATATATATATATATATATATATATATATATATTAATAATTATTATTGCTTCTACTATTATTGTTATTAGCGAATTTCCCCTGTAGGGAAGAAGCTATTAACGTAGGTGGCATGGTAAGACTTAAGCCCGAGACCATGACAACTTTTCGTTTTGAGGTCCCCAGATGCCAAAAACACTATTCGTTCAAATTTATATATATATATATATGTGTCCGTTACCGCGATAACTTTTGAAAGAAACACCCGATTTTGATGAAATTTGGCACAAATGTGGAGAGTAGCATTTATGACTTTAAGTTCGAAAACCAGATCGATCGCACTATGGGAAGAGGGTTTTATGGGGGTTTACAATTTTCCAAAAAATCGGTTTTTTGCAAATTTGACCCCAAAACGTTACAAACACTCAATTTTGGTTATATCCATTTTATAGAGCTTAAAAAAACAAATAATTTAGTATTTTTAATCATTAACCTAGGTTAAGTGGTTGCGGAGAAAATCCAAAAAAAGTGTCCCATGTTAATCTTATGGGAAAAAGGTTTTTAGATTTTTCTCAGATAGTTTTACTAAAAACTTCACATTTCTGTTTATTAATGTGTTTAGCTCAACAAAACAAACATTTTGGTGTTTTAATCGTTGTTCTACGTCCAACCGTTGCAGAGATATTCAAAGTGCTAAACACAGTACGTTGTCCAATGTTATCCTTATGGAGAATAAATAAAATTCTATATCTCGATTATTTATGAATGTATGTTGATGAAACTTGGTATGTGGCTTCAACTAGTTGTGGTTTATTGATATTAGCACAAAAAACAAGTTTTTTGTTGATAGTCCCCGTAGCAGCAAACCTGCATACTCGGCCCCCATGTTATTCATATGGAAAATAAGTAAAGTTGTATATCTCCCTTAATTATGAACCAACATTAAGAGAACTTGGTATGTAGCTTCACCTGGTTCAGTTGTATTGATAAATGCAAAAAAAAAAACACATTACTTATCTTCCTTGTTGCAGCAAACCTGCGTCCTCAACCCTAATGTTATTCTTATGGAGAATAAATAAAATGCTATATATCACTTATTTATGGATGTATTTTTGTGAAACTTGGTAAATAGCTCTATGTAGTAGTGAGTCACATATATATGCATTGGAAATTCGCTGAGTACGCAGGTTTGCTGCGACGGGGGTATATTATTATTATCATGTAAATGCTCTAATGAGAAATACACCTCTAAATGAGGATGGTGAAGGTGATACAATTTAAGACACAATATTTAATCCAAAAAAGACTTTCAATTCAGAAACTTAAAACTAATGAGACTTGGAGGTGGTATTTTCTATCTACAAGCCACTCTCTATCTGGATTGAATGTTGACAACTGTAGGCGCAGGTAGTTTCCTACAAAACGCATATTTCTGTATTTATTTTTTAAATACACCAAAGTGGAGAATTTTTCTCACACAAATATACGTGGCTGTAAAACCCATCTTTTAAGGATATGTTTGAAAGAACTGAATATTTAATTCCCCTTGCCATTATCCAAAATAGGGCTAGGATCGAGTCCTTGGATGTATATTTCAGAGCTCAATCACATGAAATTTCTATCAGGGAGTCATCTTCAGATGTCGTCAGGTTTTGTAATTGGGTTGATAGAAGTAAAAATAAAACATATGTCGTGTTAGATTTTCTTTGCTTTTCAGCTGAGAAAACTATTCAAAGTGTTAAGTGTTCAATCTTTTCCCGCAACCCACTAGTGGGTCGTGACCCATAGTTTGGGTACCGCTGATCTATAGTACCGTTTGTTAAGAACTAACTTAACACAAGGAAATAGGAAATAATAATGTAAACTTAAGTTTTTTAACTATGTCAGAAATTATAATATGGAATTGCATATTACAAACTGTAGGAACATTTAAATTAGTGTAATATCAATAACTGCCAACCAGTAAAATAATGCACAGCGAATTATAAATACAGTATGTACACAAATATCTAAAAAGCTATACAAGAGTAGATATTGCAAAGGGGGAATTAGTAAGTAATTTGTAGTTTTAGTTCGCTCTAAATAGATAAGGACTAAAACTGAGTGTAACATTTTAGTAGCATCTAGATATAACAAAAATCTACCATTCAAATAACTTAAGCATTCCCTACTTAAACTCTTGTGGTAGAGCACAATTTCACAGACTAATTTTAAGAATAGCTTTAGAATATATCTGCCGAGTACAATTTATAACTGGTAGCACCAAAACTGATTCCCTATGAAATATAAATGAAGGCGGTTTGTTCTCATCGAATGTTCTCAGGAAATTGTTAAAAATTTTTAGAAGCCCTTGCATGCTGGATAAAATGGACATTTACTTACTCAATAATACTAATACGTAATGTACTTAAAATGCTGTCAGGATGGGTTCTTCCTAGATCCACTCCAGAAAACGTTGCCGAGTCTGAAGAAGTAGATTTAGGCACTAACGCCCCTGATTCCAGTACCACCAGTGGCGTAGATAGGTCTTTGTCAAGGGGGGGATATCTCATTAGATAATACAAAACAAAAAACTGTGTTCGTGACTAGCGCGGATAACCGGTATACACAATTGAAGACATCATTGACGTGTCCCTTACATTCATAATTATTGACAGGCCTACACATCCAAGACCTCAACCATCGATACAAAGTAATCAGTATTTTTTTTAAATTTTATCTGTGAACGAAAAAGTATTTACGTTTGCAATTTCATCGTCATGCAACGATTGCCAAATAAGCTAAACCCTTATTTCCCTGTTCACTCTAACCTCTATTATTTGTTACTCTTTGGCTTTATTTCGTCGGGAAATATCGTTGACTTTTACATATATTTGCTGTTATTGAACGAAGAAAATCAGAATGAAGATTTATGGCTTTCTGCAGTTAACTAAATTACAAATCTAATTCGAATATGGCAACCGTAAGTTAAGCACATCACTAAGACCGTCTAGACGTCAAGGTCAAGGTCAGGTGCACTATAGTAGTTGACGAACTGGATGCTTGGGGGTGAAGGTAGACTGTTTGGCGACTCACGTCCTAGATACGCAATGCGCAAATACCGTGCGTGTCGTGTGCCGGTGCAGTTCATCTGCTACTATTACGCAACTGCTACTAATACGCGAACAATATTCTTTATATATAAATAGGATATTTTGGAGATATTGCACACATTTTTTTTGTTTTTCAGTGCATAACAGTATTTCTTTTTAATCAAAAGGCATAAGCTTGATGTCAGGAGGATATAAATTTTAATTTTTCCAAGTTACAAGGAGGGGTATATATTCCCCTGATCCCCCCCCCCCCCCGTAACTACGCCACTTGAGTACCACCTTTGCTGTTGACAGTTAGATTTCAGCAAGTCTTGGATATATCTATGTAAAGAAAGTCAAAGTAAGTGAAAAATTTAATTTTCAGCCTCAGGTATGAAATACCATACCGTAATTTATCTCTAACATCTATTATTGTTCATGTTTGTATAGTTGTAGTCATATTTACCCCTGACAAACAAATGCTCTTTGTTATACATCTAGCAATTTATCAGGTATTTTTTAAAATTCCTTATTGTAATTCCAAAATGAAGTCCCTCTTAGTTAGCCTCTTTATTTAAAGTTTGATCGACTTGGTACTATCATTTGATATATATATATATATATATATATATATATATATATATATATATATATATGACTGTATAATATGATATCACAGACAAGGGATTTTATAAATTCGAACCTTAGATTCAGATTCAGATTCAATATTCTTTATTCATTATGATAAAGCAATGCATTCATTGAATAGTGTCGAAGTGCTTATCTACTATGAAGTTAAAGTTTAAAAAACAAACAAATAAAAACATGTTTTTGTAGTAAAAAATTATACACTTTATTAAATATACCGTACACAATTTATATAGGAAATAACAAATAATCTGTGATGTTTATGACGTTAGGATCCTTTTTAAAACTCTTCAAAGTCATAAATAACTGAGTCTGTCAAATATTCTTTCAACCTCTTTCTAAATTTTGTATAATTAATTTAATTTTTTATAGAATCTGGATTTTTTCTAAAAATCTTGGATTCAAAAACTCGGTGGGAAAGAGACGGGAATATAACTTATAGGAGGAGGAGGAGGAGAAAGTAGCTTGATTAAGTCTTTGGAGAGCGAACCCTCCCCCCTCAACCCCCCCATGACAGCTGCTTATTAGCCTCCAAATAGACTCAACCGCATTGTATACATACAGTATTTAATAAAGACTAACTATTATCCATGTTGGTCATATATTTTACTTCATAAATTATACTGAAAATATCCGGACACACGATAAAAAAAATCGTTTTTAAATTATAATACAACAAATTAATGCTTTAGTTTCTTCGATCTCAGATTGATATAGGCCCTATAATCTACGAATGTAAAAAAAGAATAAGCTTGTTTGCAAGTTAAAAGAGTGTGAAAAGATGAGAGGATCCGAAGTAATGCCCTGGAGCACTCAGTCACAAAAGTGTAACTGCTACTGAGAAGGCGTTGTCTGCTCCCGACTTAAACCCTGTCTACCTCTCTTTAATGTGTTTGAACACAAGGCCTGTTTATCATTATGAGCTTATTCCAATGGCTCTTCGCCCCTAATTTGTTATAAGTAGATGTAAAGACGACTTTGAATTATTTCAATTATTTTATCAAAAGATGTTCAAAATGTAGCACGTTCGGTAGAAATACCCTGTAATCAGTAAAAAAATAAATAATTTTGTAACTTACATTTAGGGGTGTGCGAGTTATGTGTTTTTGATCGAGTCGAGTAGTGCCAATTATTCTCGAGTTTAGAGTATTTTCCCTTTACCTTTTCGAGTATTAGCCTGTGGTAGTTTCAAATAATGAAATGGAATTCGGATATAATTTAATAGTCAAATCATGGTTTCTAACCAACAATACACATTTTTGGCCAGTACAATCAAAGTGGATTATGTATTGACAAACAAAACAAAGTTTTGATATCGTTTTCGGCCGATAAAACACAGTCCGGTTGCCACTTGGCCAGTATCACTTGGTCTGGTCATAATTTATAATCAATATTACGAGTCTAAATCGATTATAGTATATCTGTAGTATGAAAACTGATAGAAGTTTTAGTTTATAAACAGATCAGCAAATTTTTTGAAAGAAACAACTTATTCCATGTATCGCAATTTGGATTTAGAAGGGGGATGTCAACCATTGATGCACTGGATAACCTAATCGGCAAATATATCAGTCTTTTGAAAGTAAGACTTTTGCTCAGGGCACCTTCTGTGACCTGAGCAAGGCATTTGATTGTGTTGATTTTAATATTCTTATTAACAAATAAAAATTATATGGATTTGATGGATCATCTCTAAGGTTTTTTTCATCTTATATAAACAATCATAGACAAGTGGTATGTATGAGTGGTAGATCGTCACAAGAAAAAAAGTAGAGTGGGGGGTTCCACAAGGATCGGTCCTTGGGCCCTGCTGTTCCTTATCTATATTAATGACTTACCATTGCCAACTAACAAAAAAACAATCCTTTACGCTGATAAAACGACTTTCTTTCACATTAGTAATGACTTAATTGAATTAGAGAAATTAGTCGAACAGAGAATGCTTGAAGCATCCAAATGGTTTCATAGTAATGGATTTTTGTTGATATGAGGAAAAAACTCAAAATATAACATTTTCATTGAAACAATTTTTTTTTTCGTCTAATGGAAATAATGCAACAGCTAAATTCTTGGGTCTACATATCGACAATCTATTGACCTGGAATGTTCACATAGACCATCTTTCTTCTAGGCTATCACGTGTAATTTATCTATTAAGGCGTCTCATTGATCAAATCCCAAAAGATTATGTAATAACAGCCTATTTTGCTTATTCTCAATCTGTAATGAGATATGGTCTGATATTTTGGGGTGGGTGTAACAGAATTAATGAAATTTTGATTCCCCAAGAGAAGGCTGTGAGAGCCATGAATAGGTCAAATCCGAGAGAACATTGTAAACCTTTTTTATAGATTGGCAGATTCAAACAGTAATTAATTTATTTATTTATGACCTCACCATATACATTTTGAAAAATCCTGAGTTTTTTAAATTCAATAACCACATCAATAACACGCGTGATAAAAATGGTGCCCAGTTAGATTCACACCACCAAGTAAGACAGCGAAGAACCATGTTATTCTCTCTGTCAAAATATATAATGTTTTAAAAAATTGAATTAATGCTCATCCTCCTGATAAATTCTATAAGTTGTTTTATAAATGGCTGTTGAGTAATCCCTTTTATAGTTTTATGGAATTGTTCAACTCAACAGATATAACCTTTTAAAAAACACACCCATTATTTTTTGTTAAGTTCCGTTATTTTAAGAAATAAACAATATATTGTATAGATATTATTTTAATTAGTACATTTTGTTGACTTGGTTGCACACTGTATTTCTGACTTTGTCAATGATAATAATTGGTATCCGAATGACAAATAAAGATTTATTTATTTATTTATTATACGGCCTATATTATTGTGGCTTGGTCGTAATATTTTACCGATGTTTTATTTCCTGCCAACATTTACGGCTGATAAAACTTATTCCAGTCGTCATCTATGGCCGATAATTTGTGTCACGACATCGATTATGACGTATATCAAGTGGCCCAGTTGCCATTTTCGGCCGATATCACGTCGTACAATCGTCATGTTTAGCTGGTATTATGTTTTCCGTCGACATTTAAAGCCAATATTACGGGCTACGACCGTCATTTTCAGCTATGTCATGTGTCTCGTCTTCATTCAATTCTTGTACACCTTTCGGTTGTTGTTTATCATCGATACATTTTTCCCGACGTAATTTTCGGCCGATTTCACAGGGTTTGGTTGTCTTATGCAGCCGTTACTACAATCATTCGCGATCTTCCGGAGATCGTCTGGAAATACACGCTCGAACTTTCGAGTATTTTTTAAAACTTTGAATATTGAAATATTCGGCCAACATACTCAAAGTTTCAAGTACTCGCACACCCCTACTTTGAAAAAGAAAAAATATCTTGATAACGGCCATGTTTAAATTAGTTAAAATTAATTCAAAATAATGGATTGAAATGTAATGAGATAATCGAGAATATAAAATTGAGGGTGTTTATCTATTAAAAATTTGAATCTCTACAAAATTCAGAAATTTTACGGCCAATAATTACAATACAGTATGTAATAACACTTTTGTGTATCTAACAAATGCATATTTATGGCCAGATGGCTGAATCTTTATGGAAAACACTGCATCGGAGTAACACAAAGTATGGGGGGGGGGTCGAATTTTCTTTTCCAAGTTTAATGATATAAAAAAAACCTCTTAAAACATTATTGCTCAAAATGACCATACTTAAAAAAACAAACATAATTTATCATAAAAAATTCTTAACAAAACTAACCCCACAACATTTATTTAAATTCTAAATTTTATTTCGAATCACTAATGAAATAACAACATATTGTTATAAATTACTCTAATAAATTAATGCTGGTTTGTAAAAAGGAAAATTGAAGCATACAGCAAAAACGAACCACAATGCAATGCAGTAAAGGTAGTAAGTTTAATCAGTGGCTGAAATTTAAGGAATTAGCAATGAGGCAGTATTAATCACCAAATACAGAACAATCATCATATCCGATTTTAACGATTTATAGTTGAAAATGGATTTAGGACTTTTTAAGAGGCGTTTGTTATGGTTAGAGGGTTACAAAAGGGAATCGGAGCGCTGGAATTATGCAAACAACAAAGAAACAAAGGATATGTGATTGGACCTAAAACAATGGCATCGCAATGGTTGATATCGATTGCACATTATTGCAGCTGGCAGTTGGGAAAAAGAAACAAATATTGAATACAATCGATTATAAGTACTTACCAATCTGCAATACGTACGGACTGCCCACATCGTCCGTCCAACTTGTAATGTGAACGTTGTTATTCAAAAACGTTGAATACAGGTAAATTAAAATTTAAATAAGCTTAAATTTTAAATACAAGCTGACTGTGTTTGCAACGGCTACTTGCATAAAATATGACACGTATAATAATGATAGAAATAGGGTTGTAATTTAGCTAAACTAAGCTAAGGACACTGGAAACACCAGGGAGCATTTTTGTAAACCAATCCCTATTAGGAGAGCCATCTATGCTTTGTTTAACTCTGGAAAACGTTTAAAGGGCCCCACCGACAATGTCGTAGCAACAAAAACGTTGCAAGTGGCAAAAATGTTGAAAATGACACCGAGAATTAGTGTAAGCTACTTATGTTTTGGAAACTCTTGTGTTGGTAACACTAGATTGGCAGGATACCGTACATTTCTGAGCCATCCACTGTGCAATGCTTCAAGCGCCCCACCATTAACAGGCCGTCGGTTGTTAGACCTGAGCCATCCACTGTGCAACGCTTCAAGCGCCCCACCATTAACAGGTCGTCGGTTGTTAGACCTGAGCCATCCACTGTGCAACGCTTCAAGCGCCCCACCATTAACAGGTCGTCGGTTGTTAGACCTGAGCCATCCACTGTGCAACGCTTCAAGCGCCCCACCATTAACAGGTCGTCGGTTGTTAGACCTGAGCCATCCACTGTGCAACGCTTCAAGCGCCCCACCATTAACAGGCCGTCGGTTGTTAGACCTGAGCCATCCACTGTGCAACGCTTCAAGCGCCCCACCATTAACAGGCCGTCGGTTGTTAGACCTGAGCCATCCACTGTGCAACGCTTCAAGCGCCCCACCATTAACAGGTCGTCGGTTGTTAGACCTGAGCCATCCACTGTGCAACGCTTCAAGCGCCCCACCATTAACAGGCCGTCGGTTGTTAGACCTGAGCCATCCACTGTGCAACGCTTCAAGCGCCCCACCATTAACAGGTCGTCGGTTGTTAGACCTGAGCCATCCACTGTGCAACGCTTCAAGCGCCCCACCATTAACAGGCCGTCGGTTGTTAGACCTGAGCCATCCACTGTGCAACGCTTCAAGCGCCCCACCATTAACAGGTCGTCGGTTGTTAGACCTGAGCCATCCACTGTGCAACGCTTCAAGCGCCCCACCATTAACAGGTCGTCGGTTGTTAGACCTGAGCCATCCACTGTGCAACGCTTCAAGCGCCCCACCATTAACAGGCCGTCGGTTGTTAGACCTGAGCCATCCACTGTGCAACGCTTCAAGCGCCCCACCATTAACAGGTCGTCGGTTGTTAGACCTGAGCCATCCACTGTGCAACGCTTCAAGCGCCCCACCATTAACAGGTCGTCGGTTGTTAGACCTGAGCCATCCACTGTGCAACGCTTAAAGCGTCCCACCATTAACAGGTCGTCGGTTGTTAGACCTGAGCCATCCACTGTGCAACGCTTCAAGCGCCCCACCATTAACAGGTCGTCGGTTGTTAGACCGTCGACGTCGACGTCCGGTAAAACCAAAACCAGGAGAATTTCCCCCAAGTGAGATAAGTGCAACAATGTTGTAAGTAGTGCTGTATGTTGTATGTTGCATATAAATTATTATTACCACCACTCATTCACTTAGTAGGAACATTTTGTAACTGAGTCTTTTACAGCGCGTTTTGTGTTTTAAAATTCCGTTTTCGGTAATAACTCGTCAATTATATTATTTAACTGTTTGAATTTTACATTTGTTGCCTAACTGGATTACTAAATATTTGACAAATAAGTAAAAAGTTAAATAAAATTAAATAACTTATCTTTATTAAAAAAATGTATCCTCCCCTGAATATAGCAAAGTTGTCACTTACAGCTTACAACGTTACTGGCGAGAGCCTTTCATTTGATGTCATTTTGATGCTTGAAAACATGGAAGATCTCGCTAATTAATATATAACTGGGGCAGTTCAATACCCCGAGACATCTTCTCTGAACACCTGCGCAAACATAGGAAAACGGTTAACTCTCTCTAAGTAATATCAGTTCTGTGAATACCTTTCGTCCCTGATAGTCGATAATATCCATCTCATCGATCGCAGTGTCTGCGCTGATATAATACTGGCAGCAGCTCCAAAAATGTAATATTTTCATGTTACTATTACAAAGTCTCAACCACTAAAAATAAACAGAACTAGCTTAAGAGTCCAGTCACCTGCTCCTCCCATAAGACAACTGCTATCTTTCAAATCCCAACTTAATGGAGTGTCCAAAATTTTTGATTCATGGGTCATTTTATACATAAAAAAAAAATCTATCAACTTCAAAGAGCAGAATATTAATGCTACGTGTTATGTATGGATTTTGTTAACCCAAAACAAAAATCGCAAATATTGAATATTTAGAATTGTATTTATCTATAATTATTTCTGATATCCCAATACTACTTACTGAAATCTCTAGGTAATCTTTTGATTTTTAAAAGGAACCATGAATCAACAATTTGTAATAACCCATTGAGGAGGGACAGGATTTGTTATTATTTTTTGATTTATTTGAACTTTAACTATCGCTTCTAGTGTTTAAAACTACACTACGTTTCGGGAGGTAAGGAAACTCCTCCCGTTATCAAGTGAACCCTACTTACATCTAAAAATCAAGTTCTTACACCTAACTAACCTACATTTTTTTTGGATTTTCTTAATCTTTTTCTTTTACATTGTAATTACACTAACACAAAAATAACAAATACATATACAACAAATCAAATACAATACACTTACACAACATTTATATACACGAACAAATGGGAAACTGACAATACATTACCTGTTCTGCATCGTTGCCTCCAAGCTGACGGCAAACACGGGAAACCTCACTCTCACATCCGCTCACCATCAGATCGCGCACTCGACTAGTGGCTAGCGGTAGTGGAGGGGAGAGAGCCCTTAACCCCACCTACCGCCAGGGGCGGTAGTTTCAAAAATACAGGATTTGAAAGTTAATATTGGCCTTACGGAGAAGTAGATAGAGACGCGAAATTGTGCGAAACTGGAGCCCCTTTTATATTTTACTCTAGGATTAATAATTCACGATAATAGTATATTTCTTAACAAGAGTGGAAAGAGGCTGTTTCCGGGCCGAGAGCGCGGAATTTCTATCAAGGCACGGAATAACTCTTTCTACTCGAGTTATGAACGATATTTATCATCACACTGTAGTTAATTAATAATAATAATGAATTAAATAAGTTTAAGAAATAACCTGTAGGTGCTCAATTGATTTCCGTAGTACAATGAAAACAGTGTTACTGTTTACACAGCTGATTAAGTTATTGAGAACAGCTGATTTATGATAAATCAAAACTCTCTTAAACTCTTAGCACTACTTGTGTCAGGAATCATAACTAAATACTAGTGTGGAAAATCAACAGCTGATTTTCCCACTCTAGAACGGGAAAACGTTATTTTCTGCACTCGCAGCTGATGTTGAAAACAGCTGTTTTCCGTACAGTGTGATGAAAAAACTATTTTACATTCGTATGATTTTGAGAAAAAATTTGTTTTTGTCATATGTTATGAAATTATAGTTGAAGATCAGGTTGGTCTATTGATTGCCTTTTCCGGATGAGGTCTCATAACAGATCATAACAAACTAGGAACATGATTTTGGTTTATGTTGTCTTAACTAGACTAATACATTATATCCTTCACCCTAAGAAAAAGATAAATTTACTCATACACGATGGAAAATGTGCATATATTATGCTACAAAGTCATCAATATCAATGGGTGACACAAGTTATCCAAATATACTAATTGTCTGTGAGTACTTGAGTGTAATCTAGAATTGTTATATTTTGTCCAGTCTAGAGAAACAAAGAGAACAAAATGGAATATCACGCTTAATGGAAGGAGAACTTAAAAAGTATGTTTATAATAATACAAAATAACCATAGCTTGAATACTATATGAAAGAAATTGTATGGCAACTGATTACTGTATGCACTTTGTGGTCTACTCTCAGCGAATTATTGTTTTTCTTGATTCCTGTGTATACAGTAAATATAATTACCTTATTTCAGTGAAAATGCCTAGGATTTAAGGCTAATGAAGTAAATTATGTCTTACAAGTGTATGAATTTATAACAATTTATAGTATATAAACAAGAATTTTAATATATAAAAGAAAACAACAGAAAAGAATAACAGCGCTGAACATGAATAAAACAAGGAAACAAAGAGCTAATTAAAACTGGGCAGTTTTGAAAACAAAAACAAACCTTGGCGCAACTTTCCCTCCGCTACCTCGAGTGTAATTTCTGTAACATTAATTCTATCTTTAAAAATAGTCTTTATTCATAAACTATTTTTGTATTTTTATTTGATGTAACATTTTTAAGTATTTTAAAATTTCTGGAATTATGGATGTAGTTTTGGTTTAGGATTGTTTACTAAAACACAAACATGACTTTTTTAGCGAATTTCCCCTATAGGGAAGAAGCTATTACCGTAAGTCTCATGGTAAGACTTAAGCCCGAGATCATGATAACTTTTCATTTTGAGGTCCCCAGATGCCAAAAACACCATTCGTTCAAATTTGTATATATTTATATATTATGTGTGTACGTAAGCACGATAACTCTCGTAAAAAAGGTCCGATCTTCATGAAATTTGGTACAAATGTGTAAAGTACCATTTATTTGAACGAGTTCAAAAACCAGACGAATCGCACTATCCAAAAGGGGTTTTTGGGGGATTTTGTACCCCAAAAATGTGTTTTTTGGGGTTTTCACATGTAATTTTAAATTAAATCAAATTTTAATTGTCACCATTGAATTCAGCATAAAAAAAACAAACAATTTGGTATTTTGACCATTGCTCTACCTACGTCAATTGGTTACACTGAGATATTGAAAGTGCTAAACACAGTACGTTGTCTAATGTTATTCTTATGGAGAAAAAGAAAATTGTATATCTCGCTTATTTATGAACATAAACTGACGAAATTTGGTATATGGCTTCATCTGGTTGTGGTTTATTGTTGTTTTCACAAAAAAACTATTTTTCGCCTATGGTTCGCGTAGCAGCAAACCTAGGTACTCGGTCCCCATGTTATTCTTATGTGAAATAATTCAAATGTTATATATAGCTTATTTATGAATTGTATGAAACTTGGTATATGACTTCACTTAGTTGAGTTCTATTGATATTTGCATAAAAAAACCGTTATTTTGTGTTCCTTGTTGCAGCAAACCTGCATATCATCTCCAATGTTATTCTTATGGAGAATAATTAATATTTTAAATATCGCTTGTTTGTGAATATATTTCTTATGAATCCTGTTAAGTGCCTTAATGTGTTATGTTATATATTCATTGGAAATTCGCTGAGTATGCAGGTTTGCTGCAACGGGGGTATTTTAATACACTGTTATTTATTATTTTTGTCCTATTTAAAAGGAATAGCTTTGTAGAATTGATAGTTTGAGATAAATATTTTCAAAGTAAACAAATGTGATGGCAATAGTCTCCTAGACATGCTACAATTAGATACGCCTTTAAAATTAAATACATTTTTACTGTTTTCATATGGGCCTTTACAAATTTTATCTTGGTATGAACAATTCCTATAGGGTACAAGGACTCTTATAAATTGCTTTATGAGTGTAAATTGGAAAACAATCGATTCAACTGTTTTGTTTCCGTCGCGAGAGAGGTACAGGCTCTCTCCCACAACACACAAATGCTTTTCCAAACAACAAACCCTCATTCCGGCCACTTCACTTTCGCTTTCGCATTAACTAATGGCTTTATTTACTTATTAAAAAAGAGATGGAATTAAAAAATATTGATTCCAAAATAAAAACACAAAAATTACAAATGACAGCAGTGGCAATAAAACTATGGCAAATATGTTTAACTCCATACAAATATGTTTAAGCAAATAAATAACAAGCAATACATGTTAATGAGTTTGGGAAGCCAAATAAACATGATTAGGCCTGGATGGACCTGAGTTGTTATAAAAAAAATAAATATGACCTTCATATATTAATACATAAACAGGAAAAAACAATAAAGGAAAAGAAACAAAAGATAGAAGTAGAGTCAGATTAATATTCCATAGTAACTGTATACATGCTAATTCGCTAGTACACGTTGCAGGGGTTAACAAATCGGCTTTAGGTCACACAGCACTACCGATGCCATTGGTGCGTCGATTGCCGAAATCCATGGTGTTCTTGAGAGTAGGGCTTTTCTTTGGTCACTTCAACGACCTAAGGCCTTTGGTTGTGTCAACGACAACTATCGGATGGTTTTGTACAAGATACGACATTATGGAGTTCATATTTAAACTTATAATGCATGTTTATCAGGCAGAAGACTGGTGATTTTGTTTGTACCAAGGTCATCTGTGTTGGATGTTGTCCCTCAGGACTCCATACTTGGGCCATTAATGGAGTGTTGTGCAATAGAGTGTGCCTGCCTATTGTGTTTTGCAATAGAGTTTGCCTGCCTATTGTGTTGTGCAATAGTGTGCCTGCCTATTGTGTTGTGTAATAGAGTGTGTCTGCCTATTGTGTTGTGCAATAGAGTTTGCCTGCCTATTGTGTTGTGCAGTAGTGTGCCTGCCTATTGTGTTGTGCTAACACCTTTTATATGCTAATGATTGCATTTTTCTATCTCATGGCACTGATATAGATTTTATCAAGGTCTTACGATAGTGATTTAGTTTTTTGGACTGACTTGCTGCCAATTTATTTCTTTTAAATAATAAAAAAACAAGGTCAGTTATAGTTTGCCGTAGAAATTTACCTAATAGATGCACCTCCTATGTGGTGCAGTAAACTTAGCTCCGAGTTTTGAAGTGTCTACAACTGGGTTACCACTTTTCTCTACAAATGTGGTATAGATAGGGCTTTTGATTTCTCATAACGTAGGCCTATGGGTTAAAGTTTAAAACTATAATAACTTAAGGTAGACAGGTTGTTAAAAATCCAGTAATTTTAAAGAAGTAATTTATAGATCTAAAATGTTAAAAGGTATACTTTAACCCTTAATCCTTATTTGTTTAAAACTTGTACAAAACAACCTTAAAAATTATAGTTAGCAAATATGAAATTCAATTGAATTTTTTAGAAAATACTTCAAACAGGTATTTGGTTTTAAAAGTTGCTCTTTGCCCTCAACACTAATATAACGAAACTTTGTTTCAAAGCTTATTTAGGTCTTCTACTCGACCTAAATCAAAACTCTATTTTTACTTTAATATCATTTTATGTCACCTGTTTTACAATGATCTTATCATCATCAAGGAGAAAAAGATGTTTATCGTTGCAAAACAAGATCAACCAACAGCTAATGATGAAAAACATCATCTAGATCATGTGTTTTATTGATTTACACAACATTAAGATATGAAAGACTTAAGTCAACTCATAATTCTAACTTCTAAGTAAGATATATAAGTTAAATACACCGTCACACTTGATATTTTAATACTTGACAAAAAAATTGAAGAACCTCTTAACAAACCTCCAACCTCTAAGACCTTTAATTGTGTTTAGTGATAGAACGAGAAAAACAACATCTTTTCTGCTTATCTTTCTCGGTGGGAAAGTTCTCTTTGCTATTTGATTGTTCGTATTTTAGTTAAACTAAATACTTTTAAGCCAGGACCATCGTGAGAAATCGATGGTATGGTATCTAGATAGTTTTAGGGAGTTTCCCGTAGAGAAGTAGCTATCACCGCATGACATGGTTAGACATAGGAAAGTTCGGGTGGTGTATTAAAAAAGTTCTTTGTTTTCAAATGTTATTATTGATATGGTTAAGGGTCTAAAAGTATATTTTCCAAGGTACATATTGACATTGCACCTCCAAGGGGGAACGGTCCATAAGGAGTCAGATGAAAATCTTAAATGGAAGCATAGGTAAATATGTGCATCATTTTAAAGGCCTAGTCTAACTGAGTTAAATACCACAAACCGCACTTAAAAGTTTTACTCGTTACAAAATGGCGGCTGTTTAAATAATTTATAAAACTGTTGGACTACTTTACACCAATTTAAAAAAATATTTAGACAGCCGCCGTTTTGTAGTGAATAAAGCTTTTGAATTGCGGTTTGCAGCATTTAACTCAGCTAGACTAGGCCTTTAAAATTAAGTAAATTTTTACCTATGCTTATATTTAAGATTTTCATCTTAATCCTTATGGACCGATCCCCCTTGGAGGTGCAATGTCAATATGTACCCTGGAAAATAGACTTTCAGACCCTAAATCATTTTGCAAAGTTTTATTTTTGTTATTCAAATAATTTTAAAGATAATAAATCGTTACCAGACTTTTTTTCTACCCTGTATGTGTCTGTTACACAATAAGTATTGAAAACAGTTCCAACATTGACAAATTAGCTGTTGATGTGTCAATCTGTATTCATTTTAAAGGTAGAAATCCAGGTAGGTTCCATAATCCGGAGGGTGGTTTTTAAAAGATGTTCTACCTTTACTGAAATATAATTTATACATATTATACTTTTGAAACTTGTATTTTAGGACTTTATGTAATTATAATCTGTAAATACTTGCTTGAATGTCAGTTGTTTTTGTGATACATTTTCAAAATTGACATATTCTTCCTTGCCTTCTCTTAGAAAATGTTGTTAACATTTGAACCATACTCAAAATATATGCAATGTTTTCGTTAGAACTTTATTCCCATTATTATCAATTAACATTACATTTTCGCTGAGTATGCTGCGAGGAGTATTAAACACATTGCTTCATCGAAAATGTTGACAGTTCACTTAAGTCGAAAAAAATAAAGCCTAGTCAAATAAATGACTCCAATAAAGGTCACCAAAGTGGAATAAATTGAGACCAGGGTTTAAATTGTACTCAACATTTCAATCAAACGATTTCCCAGAATTGCCGACAAATTACCAATGCTGAGCCAACGACCTGTACTGTTTTGGCAGACTACAGTAATCTTTAAACAACCCGGTTCAACAATAATAACCATGTGGATCGCGTGTGGAATTATACCTGACTATTATTACATACAAATACGCGCGAAAAAGTGAAACTACATATACACCAACAATTTTAAAAATTGACTCAGATAATCTTTAAAGTACACTTATGTACGCACGCGATTCACAAATCACAAATACACTTTTTTTAAACGGTTTTAAATATCTTAATAGTTTACATCAATTAGGAATTATTTGGAATTTTTTAAGAAAATTGTAAAAATGAGCACAAGTAAATATCCTTTGAATGCATAAAAGCTTTTCTAAATTTAAATAAATTAACAAAATCCTCCAGATTGTTTGTGTCATTCACAAAATAAAATTAGACAGATATTAAAAATTAATATGGCTCATTTCTTATATTTTAAAGATTATCTTTTTTTATGACATGAAATATTGTTAAAATAAGATAGGAATGCTCACATAATGTTCTCGTTATACAAGGAGTAACAATGTCTTTTGTTACAACGTTCAAACGAAAATTGCCTGAGGTCTTTCTTGAACAGAGGGCATGATGAACAAGGGGCTTAAACTAACGACAATGAGGTACTAGATAACCATGACCACATTCATAGTGAAAATAATTTCTTATAAATAAATGTAAAACATTTACGATCCTGTAAAATGAAAATGTATTTATTGCTTGTCCCAACACGTGTAAGTCGCAACAAGGCAGAGAAGTACTTCTTTCTAAGAGAAGCGCTGAATGAGGATGTTTAATATTGTATAGTGGCCTGAAGACTACCGTGGCCGCACCTTATACATGCTTAATAAAAGACCTTTCCGACAAATGTGACCTAAACTGCGGACATGTTGGTGTTTAACCAAAACGTGAAGTCATTAAATAACGTTACTGCGGTTTATGTTACTAGTTGCTTTATTAAAAACTATATTTTCATTCTATATTCTAAAAGTACAAGGAATATTATATATAATTGTGATGTATTTTTAATGAATATGACATATGAATTATTGATTATGCACAAACAAACTAATAATACTTAATTGGTTATCGTGATTTAATTAAAAGAAACACATTACAGATAGTAGTACAATATTTGTAGTTTGCGTCAATGTTAATTTTTCCACAGTTTATATTTTTAGACTTAATCTTCATAGTTCTTAGGCCCTGTAGGTGTAATTTACAAATCAAGATAGTAAACGATCTAAAGAATCTAAAATTATAAAAAAACAGGTTTTCACAAGTGTAAATGTCTGCATGAAGTCAGATCCAATTAACATTACGGCTTACGGATAAGAACTAAAATTGTATTTTTTCTACCGGATTCGCTTACGACAACACAAAACTATTTCGCACTTATGGGTAACTCCTTGATGTAGAAATTTTAAAATTTTGATTTTAATTTGGTTGTATTGGTGATAACAAAGGAATCATAACGTAACTAATACAGAATCTTACGTAGCAGGAAAATGTTAGTGATTAAATGTAATCGAGACCAGCTCTTTTAATGAACCAATATTTCTAGTTCACGGAATCATAAAACACTGAATCGGAGCTTCATATTGTCGATCACTCAAATCAAGTGTTTCAGTTCAAAATGAACTTGTTAACGAGAAAATTGGAACATTCTACCGGATTCCCAAGTGTTTGTGTGTGTGAATCTTCCAATCAGAAATCGGGGCTCAAAAATGAATTTGTAAACAACTCGTTTTAAGTTAGTTAAATTAATACAGTACAAACAATATAGCTCCCCCTCCTACTTTGCTCTCCTATAAGTTTAGTTGCAAACCGGCAAAACATCTATTAAAATATTATATTCCTAAAGACGGTCCTACGGATCTCCGCGTGAGAAACAAAACAAGGTAAGATAATAAAAGTGAGGAAATAGGTGCATTCGTCATAAATGTTTTATCGACTCTGCCATAACACAATATACACCGTCAATATCAAATAAACCACCGTCTCGGTAACAAAATCCAAATCGTAAACCTCGCACCTCAGTCGCAGTGTCTCCTAAATATAATTTGAATCTGGCGAGGGGTTTTCCATTTACTTGCATCCCAATCAAAAATAAAATTGAGATTTCTATAATATTTCATGGGAGTGGGATTTTAACGCAAAAAATGTTTGTGTATAATATTAAGATATGTATAACTTGATTCAAGGGATGGGTTTTAGGGTCACTTGAAAATCCATACTTAAGGGCGTTTGGTAAACAAATTAATTTGTAATATATTTTTTTCACATCAGGATGAAAATTAAGAAACAAAATAGATATATTAAATAATTCACATCACTATTAAGGGAGTTATGGGTCTTAAAATTAGAGATTTTGTCAAATGTTGGGTAGGTAATGTTGGTCAGTAAGAAAACCGTTGGTCCGATTTCAATGAAAATTTGCAGTTGTGTGAAATAAATTTAGGTTATTATTACTAGTATAATTTCATTTCAAAATAAAAAAAATAAAAAATAGATTTTTCACTTTAAGAAACTATTAAAAATATATTAATATGATTTTGTGGTATAAATAATAGATGTGGTTGTGCGGGTCAGTATAATATACATATTGGAATGCGTTTGAAGTTTATATCTTTTTTCGTTTGGCCTTTGACCTGCTCCTTTGGCGCCCCGGACCAATGAAGAAGCGAGTAGACGGTAAGACAGTGTTGCGTGGGGGAGGGGGAGAAATGAGGAGAACGCTCTCCTCTCTCCCCCCAGCCAGATCACACACACTCACAGCACTGCCCGAATTGTCTTCCTAGCGGCGCGCGGTGGCGACTTGTAGAACTACTGCTCCTCACCGCCTGTCTAGCCTAGCGGCTAAACACCCTTGGAATAGTGGCTATATCACGATTCAGTAACATTTATTCTCTTATCTGTTTTATCACAACAAATCTATGTTTTCCCACAAAATTGTCACAAATATCTGGTATTAAGTACACATACACATACATACACAGTTTTCCATGGGGTTTCATAAACGACTAAACAAATCTGAAGCCATGAATAACAAAATTTCATCATACGAGCATAAAGATTGCATGAAGCATAACAGTCCCACCGAAAGTGAAATGTGTATTCGACTGTAGGCGTGTTGGTCTATAGTGAATTTAAAATGTCCAAAGAAAGTTATAATGTTAGTTATTTAGTTAGCAACAATACAATATTTATCTATATCTAATAGTACACGAAGAATACAAATCGAATATTGTTGAAATACATTATAAAATAAAAGACATGTGAAGTGTAAAGTTTAAATATAGGCTGATTTGATTTAAAAAAGTTTATATTATGAAATATTTATATAATGAAATAGTGAGAGGATAATGAGAATTAAATAAAAAAATAAAAAAACTTTCATGGCTTACAAAAATAAATTACCCATAGTTGGAAGGATAGACCTAAAATTAGTCATAAAAGGGATTGAGAAGGGAATTTTTGAAACCCTTTTTAAAAGAAAAAAAAAACAATATCGTATTGTGTGAAAAACAAACAATTATTATGTTTTTGAAATCTGTTTTATGTTGTGATGTTGTACACTATTTTTTAAAATTTTACTGAGAATTCAGTGGGTTATAGAATTGGCAGGTGGGAAATGAAAATTATTGGAGAGGGAATAAAATGGTTGAGTCTGGATGCAGATCTCATAAATGTTTCACTGTCTGCCACCATATCGCTATAACACAGACGATATCTGATAAGGACATGCCTTGAATTCATGGTATTAGTTTTCAATATAAACATTGTATCCTCTTACTTGTTTGTTTATAAGACTTCAACGTAGGATTTAACATAACATATATTTCGTATCTAGTTCATATGTGCTAAAAATGAATGACAAAATATAGTCGACAGTTGGTTGTGAATGAAACGACTAACTCAAACAATAATTTACAAATTTCACAAATCTGGTCAGCAAAGGCATTTTACTAATTGATTGATTTTTACTAATTGATTTTTGCTCAGGAGTTATTATTAGGCAGTTTAACTAGAAGCAAAGGTTCTGAAGTGTTTTTTTTTCTTATTATTATTTTATTATCGAGTACAAAAAACTCTGACTGATTTTTGGGGTGGTGAAAAATTCATGTTTACGCTACACATTGCTCCGAAAATGCGTAGCTCCGACAGGCATTACTCCGAAAATATTTTCGAAACAGTGCATTTCGGAATACTGCTTTCGGAGTAGTGTATTTTCGGAGCAATGCTTTTCGGAGTTATGCATTTCGGACTAATGCCTTCAAAAATGTGTAATTTTCGGAGTACTGCCTTTCGGAGTTACGCATTTCGTACTAATGCCTTCAAAAATGTGTAATTTTCGGAGTACTGCCTTTCGGAGTTACGCATTTTTTGATTAATGTCACACACACGATTTTATCGCTCCGAAATTAACTGCTCCCAAAAGCAATACTCCGAATAAAATAAATAACTTTATGTACAACTAATAATCAAGACAAATATTTTGATAACTCAATTATCACAATCGGTTCAGAATTGTTTAAAAAAAACCGATTAGTATGTAAAATTATTTGTTTTTGAAATAAGTAAAACACACACACACACACACACACACACACACACACACACACACACACACACACACACATACACACACACACACACACACACACACACACACACACACACACACACACACACACACACACACACACACACACACACACACACACACAGACACACACACATACATCAGTAAGCACAGTAATGGTGTAGGATAATAAAGACGATTAGATATTTATTGGTACCTACTTCAACAAGCCAATTTAAGCCTCATTATGGATATGACAAAGATCCTGCATGTCAACATTCATGGGTGGGGCAAGTTAGTCTCTTTTCACTGGCCAATGTCACCATTTAAAATCCTCCTGACCCCTTTTGACCCCTCAATGCATAGGTCCGAAAAGCAGTACTCCGAAATGCACTTCTCCGAAAGGCATTACTCTGAAAACATTTTCGGAACTCTGCTTTCGGAGTAGTGAATTTTCAGAGTAATGCTTTTCGAAGTTATGCATTTTCGGAACAATGCCGCGCACCGACGTTAGTTTTCGATGAGAGTCTAAAGGGCAACGTTTAAATAAAATAAGAATAACACTGAAGTTATTAGTATTATTAAAAAGTAACAAAGTTAAGCCTGTTGCATAACTGTCATTTATTGGGAGGGACCCACCATAGCATGGACTGTTTCAGGGAGGACAGAGGCAAGCAGACATACAAACAAAGGTCATCACTCACAGTATGTGAAGCCGTCAAGCCACACTATACACACTACACACTACACAGGGGCCCGCCGTCAGTCGAGTATACAATAGCGGCCGTGTACTGCACTACCTTGTGTGGCCCGGTGAGTTGTGTTGCGTATATTTATGTTGCAGTGTGCCTGTGACACAGTTGTTATCTACAGCATTGCTCTCGGACATAATTATATATGTACCATTAGACAGGAGGCATTAACTACAGGGTGTATCCGGACTATTGTAGATTTGTTTCTTGGGCCAAAAGAACCATAATTGACTAGATTTGTGTTTGTCGTCTATTTGAGATTTCTACAAGTATCTATTGTCAACGATACTTCAGTTTATATATATATATATATATATATATATATATATATATATATATATATATATATATATTTTATATATATATATGTATATTAAACTGAAGGATCGTTAACAATAGATACTTCAAATTTAGCATAAATATGTTGTATCTTACCATGTTATTAAAGTGTATGAAACGTTGTTTTTCTAACTAAACCAATTTCAATATGGCAGTCATTTACAAATTATTGTGTGTCAAATTTAATGAAAATAACTACAGTAACATCAATTCTTTTTCAGCAATAAAAAGTCTGAAATAAAAAATCAAGCGTCATTTTGTTTGTTGTAACCGGCTGAGTTATAATGCTGTAAAAATGAATGAATGAATAATTTTACACTGTAATAAATGGCATGTTTAAGTGATATTATTGTAGCTTTATGTATTACAGTAATGTAATTAGAGTTTAGTTTTATAATAATCAATTTAATAACTCAGTAAATTTTAGTCAGATTGCTGTAAACAAGGCGTCGTTTCATTTTTACCCCGCACTTTTTAGCTCTGAAAAAATCGTTTGTCATAATGAATTTCGTGAATTCGACATAGAAATCTTTAAATGACTGCCATCTTGAAACGGCTTTTGATAGGTAAACGAAATTCCAAGAGATTAATTTACGCACTAAGATACATGTTTATGCCAATTATTAAGTTTATTTGCTGAGCAAACGCTGAGTTATAAAAAACATTTGTAAAAATCACATACATATCGACAGAAAAAAGATCTAACCATGTTACTCATACGCTTTTATATGCTGTTTAATATTTCTTTTTTACCCAGGGGACAAATCTGCAAGAGGTTCTACGACTTCAGATACAACCTGTATATTTAATTTCAAATTAATTTACTATCATAATGTTGTAAAAATATATATACATTTGAAAAATTGTGTAAAACGAACCCTGCAAAGCAATGCTTATGTGCATGGACCGTGTCGCGATTCACATGAAAGAAATACACAAGCCCAGACTCCCTCTGCGTAAACATGAAGCATATCATTTTAACATACTATATTTATCCGTTGGTCCGTTACCATGAATAGTGAAGAGTTAAACAACTCTAAGTGGGCTACATCATGTAACAGAAGACGAATGGGGATTAAAACTCAATGAGTTTATACAACATTCAAACAAAGGAAAAATACAGATGTAGGAAACCGACCCAAGTAGAACAATAAAATAGCACGACAACAAATGTATAGTAATGACCTTAAAACTATCATCGAGATTGTAAATCTGTTTAAATCTATAATATTATAAAGAAGAGGTGGTTTCTGGTGTATCTGTCTGTCTGTTGTTCCGGTTGTTCCAGGTAAACGCAAAAACTACTGTACGTGTGAGCTGAAACTTTACACAAAGGTAGATCTTGAACCCGTGTAACACATAGGCATATTCCCTTCCTTAAAATCCCCTCGGGCTATGCCCATGAACGTCCTAAGTTTCAATGTTTACATTTCAGAAGAAAGTAAACGTTCAGAAACTGTAATGCGAACGGCTGTGGATACTTCCATTTGACAGCTTAAAGAGCAGAAGCAAGAACAGCTGTTTCAAGCTAACTAAAATGCAAATTTCATTGCCTATAGAATGGGTAAAGTAAAAACCTGTGCGGAGAACGGGTACATCAACGAGTTATTTTTAATGTAATCCGTAAATTTGTAAACTTGTAAATCGATTTTCTCATCGACTTTGGAATTCATATATGTTTTGTTTCTCACTTTGCCAGTGAAGTTGAGGAATTTGTATGACGTTTGGAGACGTTTAACTTATATTATCTGTAGGACAGAATATTAGATATTAATGTGTGGACCATAAGCAATACGTAGTAATTAATACCCAGGCGAAATTTTAACCAAGTTTAGTAAAATTATTTTTGAACTCGTCCAAACACATTCTTTTTTATTCCAGGACAATGTTTGTCATTCCTCGAAAAGGTTTCCACCAAGATCTTAAACAAAATTAGAACAAGTTTTGTTTATTTTCTTATTTATTTTCTCTAAATTCTAGATAAAATAGCGTAGTTTCAACTCAAGTATATTTTATTATATTCAAATATCAAACCATTTATTATATTTTATAAGCAACACAGTGGACGCCCAGGCAGCACTTGCCTATGTCTACTATTTCCTAAGACTAAGACCAATATTATTAGTGAATTTCCCATCGAAAGTGAACTATTAGCATGACCTGCACGGTGAAACTTAAGCCCGGGACCACCATAGAAGTGACCCCCTGAACACGTTTTGGGGGGTCATTCATAATTATATATATATATATATATATATATGTGTGTGTGTGTGTGTGTGTGTGTGTGTGTGTGTGTGTGTGTGTGTGTGTATGCACTCTAGCAGACACATTTTTTGTCCGATATACTTAAAATTTGGTAGGGACATTCCTTTCTATAGTCAGTTGGACAAGTTCGTTGGGTAAAACAATCGGAAAACTCTAAACCCCTTTTTTGGGGATTATTCTTTCAAATTTTGAGTTTTTGGGCCCTAAAAGGGGCAGAAGATCCCCGGACGTAAAATTAATGCATGTATTAAGATGGGAATTAGTAAAGTGAAAGTTTTAAGCTCTCTCACGTCATTCTAGCATATATAATATATATTTACTCAGTTATTAAAGAAAATGTATATCCGCTAAACACAGTACGTTGTCTTATGGGGTTTTTACATTAGAAAAGCATGTTATTCATGTGTCGGTTATTTGGATCATCCCCAGCAACTTTGCACCTACTTTCAAGCCTGACTGGACCTTCTCCTAACCTTATAATGCACAAAATTGTATTCCTAGCATTGCAGGTAAGTGAAACCAGGAGTATCAGAACAGCCAAAAAATCTATGTTTTCAGATTTCAACAAAAATTGAATAAATGTATTTTTTACAATGTTTTTTAGTTTTAAAAGTTTTGTATGTGGAAATTCACTTCCCTCACATCAGCGTGCTGCGTGCAAACTCGTTTTTAGTAACCACAACAAAATCCTTGATTCACTCATTCATTATACGCATCTTAGTTTACTTTATCTTATTGTACTGATTTTTTTCGAATAAAGTTGTTTTTCATTAATTTAATTCACATTTGTGATTAGAGTAAATCCGAATCCGATTAGAAAAAGAGAAAGAGGACTTGTCATTATACATTTCAGTTGTGATTGTGAACGAGGCTGGAATAAATCAAACTTCAAGTGGGGAACAAGGGATACAATGTGAGCGGGGCCCCCGGCGCTGTCAGCGACTCGCGTTAGCTATGCACACCGCCGGCAGCACCGCCACCGCACCGCACCAAGCCTGCGGCCGTTTTCTAAACGTTCCACATCAAATATTTCCACTACACCTCTTTAACCTCGACGATATACGAGCCACGTGATAATTTCAACATTGAACTGCATTAAAATAGATTCATTGCGTTACGCATTTAAGCTGGGGAAGAGGGCATGGAAGAGGGTGCGAGGTGTTATTTTAAGGAAGGAGCTCTTATGAAATATAAGCACATTTTATTAAGAACTTACTGATATGTTTGCACATTTTGTAAAAAAACGGGTCACAAGTCAGATACCTCACGGGTATATCAATTTTTAGTCCACATAAGTACCACTAAAACCATGATGTAAAGACAGACATAACTGTGCTCTTACGTATAGGTTTTGTGATTGGAGGGTAAATCAGCTAGCAGTTATTTTAAAGATCGTGTTTACTTTCAAACTATCTCATACGGTGGCGGCTTGGGCAGCCCATTCAAAATACAACACATGCTTAGCCAAAAAAATTATGTTATCATTGAGGGATCACAGTACAAATTTTTGTCTGCGTAGGAGCACACCTATTTTTACATTATGTATTAAAACGAAATGCAAATCAAAATCAAATTAGACCTACATATTTTATTTTTAAACATTTTAACACGTACAAAGAAGTACGATACAATTGGAAGTTTAGGCAGTATATAAGGCTTATGGCATTTGCATGATTCCGGGGATACTAAATCTATTGCACATAAAGCTGGGTTTTCCTAGGCGCGGAACTTTTCGGTTGCGGAGAGCGGAGAACGCTAGCCTCTCCTCATCATGTAATTAAATGGCACTGTAATAGTGTTGAGGTGATACTGGTGTCCTGTGATTTTGTGTTGTTACCGAATGAGTTTGGGTAAATTTAAGGTGTCAGATGACGAGAAACTTGTTGAATGAATACAAGGCCATCCAATTATTTGTAGTACGACAGGTGTAATAAACAACAGATAATTAAATCACTAAGCAAAAAATAAAAAATAAAAAAACGCACATGTAAATAACATAACATTTGTTATGTATAATACGTAATAATGTACTGTTGTTCTTGCTTGCATAATAGACAGTTTTATTGTGTTTTAAAAATAAAATCTCAATGGTTAAAAACTGAAAAATAATTTATAACCTTTTCTTTCTATTCTTATACTATTGCAGTATGACAATTGGTTGAGGAGATATTGAAAGTACTAAACACAGTACATTGTGTGTTGAAATAGACCTAAGTTTAAGAACCCCATTATTTTATTTTATTGCCCTTGGTGTTTTCCCCTCAACAGTCACAGCAAAAATGAGATAGCTTATTCCGCAGTCGGTCGCCAAAAAAGTCCGCGTCTAGAAAAATAGAATTCCGCTGAGTTGAAACTACAAGAAGATAATCCCCGCGCTCCGCTGCCAAAAAGTTCCGCGCATAGGAAAACCCAGCTTAATCTAAATCCTAAGTAGTAAATGTATTATAAACGAAATTACTGTTATAAAAATAAAACACCAACTTGTAGTAAGTGTAAGTGAATACGTTTTGACTTAACGAACAGCTGCAATCTGAAACTAACTAGAATAAATAAACAAAATATGGAATCTATACTATCATCATTCATCATTGTTGCGGATTAGGAAACCCCAGCATAGCTCCTAGGCACATCTTCCACAAGCGGGAATATTGCGCAGGTTACCGGAAGGATAGAATATAGCAAGAAAGGAAAGAGTGAGATGGTACGGCAGCCAAATCGACCCTTCAGAGGGCCACCTCCCGTGCCCCTGTGACAGCTGGGATGAGGCTCTCAAACAAGGGACCCGCATCTGCCCTCCAACTGGTCAACTCAACTGACAGGGTATCCACGTACAACAGCCAGGGACCATCCGTTCTCAGGTTGGCAGGTGGGGGACCAAACCCAGAGATTCTGTCCCTAGCCGCTGCAAATGGAGGGACCAAAAAGTCCTCCATGTCATAATGGACAGCCAAAAGACTTACCATATCTAATGACAACATCATTTGCTGTACCCAATGTTGGCCTCAAAACTGGTATAGACCAGTTTTAAGGTTGTCCTGGGACGAATCTATACTTATAAAATAGTTGTGCGTGTGTCTGTCCCAGGTGATCTCGAAAACGGCACCTCTAAACTGCTCCCAGACCATATAAAATAGTTGTGCGTGTGTCTGTCCCAGGTGATTTCGAAAACGGCACCTCTAAACTGCTCCCGGACCATACCACGTTGTAGAGGTCAAATTATAGATCTTTTCTGTTTTCCCCCCAAACGATAGGTCTATTCATATGGAGAACATTTTTCAATCGATTACTATTTATTATTATTATTCTTATGAGGAAAAAATTACTTTTGGTGGAAGAACCCCTTACAGCACTCCTCTCCCGACAATGAAAGCTCCGTGTTGTCAGCATTCATTGTAATATGGTATATTGTATTGTTAAGTTTGCCTAGTTGTTGTTCTGCTCTTCTTATCCATATAGTATCTAACTTTATTTATTGCCATACAAATTTGCATTTAAATAGTATTTTTTATATTTTTGACCAGTTAGATATATTTTTCACACCATCCACTCTAAAATATTGTCATTATTAATGCACTTTTCTATTTTGGTTGCATTATATTGCACGAGTTCGTAGTTTACTGTAAATTTCATGAGTTCAAAATAGGATCCTGTTTTTAGCGAATTTCCCCTATAGGGAAGAAGCTATTACTGTAGTCGGCATGGTAAGACCTAGGTATAGTTTGAAAACCAGACAGATCAACCTATCCGAAGGGGTATTTTGGGGGGGTATTGTACACCAAAAATGGGTTTTTTGAGTTTTTTACATATAATTTTTGAAAAAGTCAAATTTTAGTTTTTTTTCCATTGGAATCAGCTTAAAAAGACGCACAATTTGGTGTTTTGATCATTGCTCTACGTCAAATAGTTACAGAGATATTGAAAGTGCTAAACACAGTACGTTGTCCAATGTTATTGTTATGGAGAGTAAGAAAAATTGGATATCTTGCTTATTTATCAACTTATCCTGATGAAACTTGGTAAATTGCTTCATATCGTTGTGGTCTATTGATATTTGCACTAAAAAACTTTTTTTGCCAATAGTTCCCGTAGCAGCAAACCTACGTACTCAGCCCCCATGTTACTCTTAAGTAACGTGTTATTTCCCTTAATTATGAACATAAATTAATAAAATTTTGTATGTGGCTTTACCTACTTGAGTTTTATTGATATTTGTATAACACCCCATTTTTCGTTCCTTGCTTCAGCAAACCTGCATACTCAGCCGCCATATTATTCTAATAGAGAATAATTAAAATCTCATAAATCGTTTATTTATGAATGTATGTATTTTGATGAAACTTGGTATGTGGCTTTATGTGGTATTAAGATACATATATATGCATTGGAAATTCGCTGAGTACGCAGGTTTGCTGCTATGGGGGTATTCTATGTTAATTAGAAAGTAACTGTCTCATTCCCAATATTTATACAGGGGAAACTGAAGTATTTATATTTATATGTCACTGTTATTTGTAAAGTACCTTCTGGTTGATTTTTTTTATGAATCCCCACATTGTAAAATTTATAATCCGTGAATGAATAAACAAATAAAATTGCGAGCCGTATTTATTGTTCAAGAAAAAAAGGTTTTATATTGTTTATTCACTTTTGGGATAAGAAGTCCCTAAAACACTCTTCTGATTATGCAATGACTCTGGTCTACAAACCGTTAGTACAAATGTTGCGTACACGTGCGTGTCAAATAGCAAAGATAATAATACAGACCAATAATAACAAACCAAAGCTAATTCACTTATACATACAAATACAGTAATACCAACGATTTGTTTAGCATCTACAGCCATAAAACAAAACGACCAAATCATAGCCAATATCTTATCACACTGTGCAAACATTTTATGGAACATGTCATATTACAGTTTATAGCCGATGCAAACAAATCAAACAACGTTATTGTCAATCCCAACCATGGTAAAAGCTTCAAAAGCAAGGAAGCGATAAACCGAAGACCGCCATCTTCGTGAAATCTGGTCCAGGATCAGCATCTAACCGAGGCGGCGCAAACGGCGGCAAGCTGGGGATTATTAGCGACAGAAGGGTTTATATAAGAGGCTTGAGCTTCAAATATATTTTTCGTCATACTGTTACGAAAACGGCTGTTTTCAATACATGCGTTGCGGGGCTAAAGTACTTCTTTTAGCGAATTTCCCCTATAGGGAAGAAGCTATTACCGTAGGTCTCTTGGTAAGACTTAAGCCCGAGACCATGATAACTTTTTGTTTTGAGGTCCCCTCCCTAGATGTCCAAAACACTATTCGTTCAAATTTATATATATATATATATATATATATATATATATATATATATATATATATATATATATATATATATATATATGTATATATATATGTGCCCGTGAATGCGATAACTTGAGTAAAAAATGTCCGATTTCGATTAAATTTGGCTCAAATGTGTAAACTGACATTTATGACTTAAGTTTGAAAACCAGAAAAATCGGACCATGGGAAGGGGGGTTTATGGGGGTTTTAAATTTTCCAAAAATCAGTTTTTTGCATTTTTCACCCTAAAAATTTTAAAACACTTAATTTTGGTTTTGAGCATGTTATAGAGCTTGAAAAACAAATAATATAGTATTTTGAATTATTAACCTAGGTTAAGTGGTTGCGGAAAAAATCCAAAAAACATGCTCATAAAATCTCCCATGTTAATCTTATGGGAAAAAGGTTTTTGGCTTTTCCTCAGTTAATTTTACTTTAAACTTCACATTTGCTTTTACCAATCACTTCAGCTCCACAAAACAATCATTTTGGTGTTTAAATTGTGATTCTACGTCCAACCGTTGCAGAGATATTCAAAGTGCTAAACACAGTACGTTGTCCAATGTTATCCTTAAGGAGAATAAATAAAATTTGATATCTCGATTATTTATGAATGTATATTGATGAAACTTGGTATGTGGCTTCACGTTGTACTAGTATATTGATATTTGCACAACAAATAAATGTTTTGTTGGTTGTCCCCGTAGCAGCTAACCTGCATACTCAGCCCTAATGTATTCTTATGGAGAATATGTAATGTTTTATATCGCCCTTAATTATCAACATAAATTAATAAAACATGGTAAGTAGCTTCACCTGGTTCAGTTATACTGACAATTGCATAAAAACTCATTTCTTATCTTCCTCGTTGCAGCAAACCTGCGTACTCAGTCCTAATGGTATTCTTATGGGGAATAAATAAAATGTTATAAATCACTTATTTATGAATGTATTTTTGTCAAACTTGGTTAGTGGCTTTATGTAATAGTGAGAAATATATAAATGCATTGGAAATTCGCTGAGTACGCAGGTTTGCTGCGACAAGGGTATTCATCTCTAGGGCGAAAAACAATCAGCTGGTGGAGGTCATCAGCTGTTCGTTTTTGTCATTTATACCAATGTAGTAAAAACTGCAAACTTGTGTACTTCGATTGTAAGTAATCGATTGTATCGAGAGTCGTAGTCGCTTATTTTATCGATTGTAATTCATTGTTGTCGGTTAGCGTTCGATATCTCAATCGTTATAGTTAGTCTAACCTAACACTAACGCAAACGTAACAGACAATAGTTGAATACATCTGTAACAGATGTTTTAAATAGCAAGAACAAGATGGAAGCCATGTCGGGAGCAAACTTTTAAAGGTAGGTAAACAAGTTGTACAATTTTAGTTTTGTGAAGTAGTTAGCTTAATGTATTGAGCAGTATGACAAACAATTTAGTTCTTCACACGGGTCAAAAGTGGCATTTCGATCCTCGCTCGTTTTCCGGCCTCGGCTTTGCCTCGGTCGTTAAACTTGAGCTCGTATCGAAAAGCGTCACTTTTGGCCCTAGTAATGAAATATACTATTATATTATAAGTGGTTCAAACTACCTTTAGTCGTCCAGTTGTTTCAAGCCATTAGCGACGTAGGTTTTAGTGCATGTAGGCTTTGTTGCAATATAGTTCTTTCCCGCCGCTGTCGATACAGTAATAGTTTGTGCGTGTCGCTTCCGTCAGTGTTAAGCGATCGGTTTCGTATTCGTCCTTCGTCATGTGTGTTTATGTCTTTAATGAAACTATTTCACTTTTGAGCTGTGAGAAGATTTCCATCTAACGACAATGACGTCACAGATTGATTGTCGTGGTACGGCCTGATTAGCCTGATAGTGCAATATGTACTGAAACTTAGGACGCTAATATACGACTTGAAAAAACTAGATGACTGAAGGTAATATAAACCTAAACTACCCGTTGTGTCATATCAAGGTTGGTAGAGCTTTCAGATAAGGTGTGCTGATTTACATAAGAGCAATGTTCGCAGCAAAGAGGTCTTACGAGGTCGTCCAGCTGATTCATAAATCCACAACATACCATAAAGTGTAGCCAACCTTACAGAGTATAATATTGGTACAGTTATAGTTAGTTTTAAATAGCCACTGGACAGTGGACTTTCGGTACATGACTTTTACGTATTTACTTGAATAATGTTAATTAGGTAATTGTTATTACAGTCGTAGAACAAATTGAATTAAAAGCCGTTGGTATTTAAAACTGTTTACAAGAATAAGTGTCAAAGAATTAAAAAATAACTAAGTTAACTAGTCAATCTTGTCTAAGTTTAATAATTTGAAGCCTTTATTGTAAATGGAATTCATCTTAAACTTGATACCTAATATTAAACAATACAATTTATTGTTCATGGACATCGGGTAGTAATAAGAAATAATATTATTGTTATTATTAGGCCTTCCTTATTGTTTTAATAAATTGAGCTTATTCATTTTTCAAACTAGATTAAAACACGTTTCTTTTCACTGTTAGGTTTTGTTTTTTATATGCAGTGTAAGTTAATAATCAGAATAAATCAAAGCGATATATTAATAGTTTCATTAAATAACAGCTGATAAAAATATTCCAGCAGTTAAACAATGTCATTTTAACAACGGTGAGAAAAATATGGTACTCGTACGATAAATATCGTGTTTCCAGCAACACTGCAGATTGGATTGGTGATCACGTGACCTTCCACCTGTTTTTACGAGGTCTCTTCCGGTAAAGCAGAAATCCTTAAATAGATCGACTCAGCACACCTTGTCTGAAAGCTCTACCAACCTTGGTGTCATATCAGTTCTGGATAATATTGCGTCTATAATACGTCAAATAAACTAAAATCTTCAACATTACAATACAAATGTCAGATCTACAATACAAATGTCAGATCTACAATACAAATGTCAGATCTACAATACAAATGTCAGATCTACAATACAAATGTCAGATCTACAATACAAATGTCAGATCTACAATACAAATGTCAGATCTACAATACAAATGTCAGATCTACAATACAAATGTCAGATCTACAATACAAATGATTACATAAGGAAGTGGTTTTTTATGAGAAAATATAAAACTAGATCTAAACAACGAACCAACCCAATTTCGCTTATACCCCTCGGTGCTTTGTTTTACTAACAATTGATGCCAAATCCAATATTCTATTGTTGGTTTTATGCACCTGATGTCAAGTGAGTCTACAGTTCTAAAATACCCCCGTCGCAGCAAACCTGCATACTCAGAGAATTTCCAATGAAAACATAACATAACACATTAAACCACTTAACAGGATTCATAAGAAATTTATTCACAAACAAACGATATTTAATATATTAATTATCCTCCATAACAACATTGCATGAGTATGCGGGTTTGCTGCATCAAGGATTACAAAATAATGTTTGTTATGCAAATATCAATAGAAATCATCTAAGTGAAGTCACATACCAAGTTTCATCAACATACATTCATGAATAAGCGATATATGGCATTTGAATTACTTTCCATAAGAATAACATGGGGACCGAGTACCTAGGTTTGCTGCTACGGGAACCGTAAGGACAAATTTTTGTGTGCAAACAACAATAAACCACAACCAGATGAAGCCATAAACCAAATTTCGTCAGTTTATGTCCATAAATAAGCGAGATATAAAATTGTTCTGTTTCTCCATAAGAAACAGAACAATTACTGTTCTGTTAATTAATACTGTACTGTTCTGTTATTAATTAGTACTGTGTTTAGCACTTTCAATATCTCAGTAACCAATTGACGTAGAGCAATGATCAAAATACCAAATAGTTTTTTATGCTGAATTCAATGTTAAAAATTAAAATTTTATTTAAATAAAATTACATGTGAAAACCCCAAAACACCAATTTTGGGGTAAAAAAACCCAAAATCCCCCCTTCGGATGGTGCGATTCGTCTTGTTTTCAAACTCGTCCAAATATATGGTACTTTACACATTTGTACCAAATTTCATTAAGATCGGATCTTTTTTACGAGAGTTATCGTGCTTAAGAACACACACACGCACACACACACGCACACACACACACACACATATATATATAAAGTTGAACGACTGGTGTTTTTGGAATCTGGGGACCTCAAAATGAAAAGTTATCATGGTCTTGGGCTTAAGACCTACGGTAATAGCTACTTCCCTATAGGGGAAATTCGCTAAAAGATACCGTTTTAATCCGTTTAAGGCTCGTCATCATCGTCAGGCTTACATTTATTATTGAACACGTTATTATTACATGCACAAGATAAAAAAAACTTACAAACATTAACACACCCACGAAACGACCTTTTAACATAAACATTTTATTTTTTACCAAAATTTCAACGGGGTAACGTTTTATGGCGAAGTAAGGTAAACATTAGTTTACATCAAAAGTAATATGAGATGGGTGCTAAAATAAAGGAGTATCTTTTATTATTGAAGACATAACCACTACATTCTCCGAAGTATGGAATAAATAATGAAATTAAACCCGTCATTGAATTAACTCCATCAAATCTAATAAATGCCTGATGTGGAATTAGCGACCGAACATGAAAGTGTGTTTAAATATAGTTACATATTTGAGCGTATTAACGATAACGTTTCAGCAGAATTGTTTACAGCTGCGGTCCTAGATTGTTGAATATTTATAAATGACGTCACTTCTGTGGTGAAGACCATTAATAAACTCTTCCACAGTTCCCCTCCCTTTGTCAATATAGTCCTGAATGCCCATGCATTAGCGCGCATTATGGATATACGCGTGTGAACATCACTCTTCTGCAGTTGGTCGGTGAATAGGGAGTTTCTATTTATGGGTTTTTGATAACAAATGTACCAGCAACAATATTGTATTTTATGAAAAAAAATTCGATTCCTATTCTTGGCTTTTCGTAATAAATTAATAATAAGGTACAGTTTTAATATTTTATTCAATTTGGAAAGGGGGAAATTATGATTTAATGTGTCCATAAACAAATTAATACTGAGTACGGATAAAAAAAGCTAAGTATCATTTGATTTTGTAAAAAAATTATACCTTTATATTCTTTAAATCATAAAACAACCGTTACAGGGTGCTCTATTTACAAATTGAACCACAATGAATATAATTAGAATACAAAATACCCCCGTCGCAGCAAACCTGCATACTCAGCGAATTTCCAATGGAGATATAAATGTCTTAATACTACATAAAGCCACTTACCAAGTTTCATAAAAATATATTCACAAATAAGCGATATATACAATTTTAATTATTCTCCATAAGAATAACGTTGGGGCTGAGTACGCAGGTTTGCTGCATCAACAAACACCAAAAATGTGGTTTTATGCTAATATCAATATAACTCAACTAGGTGAAGTCATATACCAGTTTTTATTCATTTATGTTCGTAATTATGAGAGACATAAGCATACAAACACCCATAAGAATAACATGGGGCCGAGTACGCAGGTTTGCTGCTACGGGAGCCTTTGGCAAAGAATTGTTTTTTTTTAGCAAATATCAATAGACCACAACCAGATGAAGCCGTATACCAAGTTTCGTCAGTATACGTTCATAAATAAGCGATATACAAAATTTTGTTTTTCCTACATAAGAATAACATTAGACAACGTACTGTGTTTAGCACTTTCAATATCTCGGTAACCAATTGACGTAGAGAAATCAAAATACCAAATTGTATGTTTTTTAAAGTTGAATCCAAAGGGAAAAACTAAAATTTGACGTTTTCAAAAATTAAATGTAACAAATAAAAAAAAACATTTTTGTGGTACAAAACACCCCAAAATACCCCTTGGAATGAGCGACCTGGCTGGTTTTCCAACTTAAAGTCATAAATGTTGCTTTAGACGTTTTTACCAAATTTCATCAAAATAGGATCATTTTTACGAGAGTTATCGTGCTTACGGACACACACTTATATATATATAGTTTCAAACGAATGGTGTTTTTGGAGTCTGGGGACCTCAAAGCGAAAAGTTACCATGGTCCCGGGCATAGGTCTTACCATGGCGACTACGGTAATAGCTTCTTCCCTATAGGGGAAATTCGCTATAACTCTATATAATTATAGAAATACTACAGAACGTTGCAAGGCGATTTACCAAGCCTATACGGATTAATATCTTGGTTACAATAAAAATTACAATATCTACAAATAAAGTTAAACACAAAATTAGTAATATAAACAGGTTAACATACCTTGACGGAAGGCTTCAACATGAAAAAAAAAATATAAAAAAATTATTTGTAACAACTGATTATTTTAGCACTTAATGCCTCGTCTTGAACACTTTTACATTTGGATTAAAAAAACATTCAGGCTTTTAAAATTAAAATAGATTAATAACAAAACAATTAATTAATTAATGTAACAAAGTGTAATTAACTGAAAACCTGTGTTATAAATAAAGAAATATACAATAAAATAACATTCGTTAAAACACAATGCAATAATGAATGTATTGTTTGTTTAAAAATTTCTCGGATTAAAGTGTTCCAAACCACAATAGAAGAAAATTAATAAATTACATTTATATTGTCGTAGCTGTTGGTTATTTGCGTAACCTAAAAAGCGAGCGCCGCGGTCTGATATACTTTTATAAACAGTGGCTTAACTGATTTTTTGGGCCCCCCGCAAATTATTTTCAGTCCCCCGCCCCCCATTTATCATAATCGTACAGTTTCACCCTATCCGTATCCATTTTTCTAGATTATGGGATAAGGTTGCATGACCCAGACGTTTCCTAACCTCCAAATACAGTCAGTTCCAGCCTGCAGCATTGTATAGTTTTAGTGATTTAATAACGCCCAAAAGGTTCTCAGTTTGGCTAGTTATAATGTTTTTAATAGTTTCATCACGTCAATGTAGCATAACTACCAACAAATTAAGCCGACAAGTGCGAGTCAAAACGTGAAGCCAGACGTCCATATCCCAGGTCAGCAATTCGTTCTGTTCCTTTCAAAACGTGGAAAAGGTATTTGGAGTGGATTTATATTCAGTTTGGAGTGAAATGGCCGCTATAGCGTTTACGGTTGTACCTTGAGGTTTTGAAAAGGATCTTATCATGAGCCCCCGATTTATCATTTATCACTATCCTAATGATGATTCACCTTCAAAAACACAGCTCAGAAACTTTGCTGACACTACTACAAACCGTTTAAAATTGTTATTGTAATGATGAAATATTTGTTAAAATAGCTAACTTTAAAGTTTACTTTTAAGATAATTAGAATTGAGGAAAATTAAAATAATAAATCTTATTGCAGTTTTAAAGTGTGTCATTTATTAAACACTAATCACAACGGATGAAAGATCTATTTTAAAGTAATTGGAATTGAGGAAAATTAAAACAATAAATCTTATTGCAGTTTTAAAGTGTGTAATTTATTAAACACTAATCACAACGGATGAAAGATCTATTTTAAAGTAATTGGAATTGAGGAAAATTAAAACAATAAATCTTATTGCAGTTTTAAAGTGTGTCATTTATTAAACACTAATCACAACGAATGAAAGATGTAGGGCCTATTACTAGGCTAAAAATAAATTAATTCTTAAAGTTTGACTAACAACATTATTGCTATTTTGAAATATTTTGAAAATTAAATATAATAATTTTATCCCACTACGTGGGCCCACCTGAGCTCTAGCCTCGGCTCGCGGGCCCCGCCGCTTCGGTTTGCGGGCCCCTTAGGCCCGTGGCCCCCCCACACACCGCGGGCTCTGCGGGCGCGGCCACTTTAGAAAACTATACAAATTCACGAAAACAATTCAATTACAAATTAATTCAATTAAAATTCAATTAAAAATCAATTAAAATTCTAGCTACAAAATTCTTTTATACTCCAAATTACGACGTCTCCTGTAAAAACGAAGAGAAATTACCCTTTGGACCTGTGTGGATTTGTCTCCGAATATTTAAATGCCTGATATATCAGTACATTTTAGTAAGGTTCTATATGAAATACAACTCAAAACCTACACAAACAATTTTTAACCTCCGCTTTTTAACCCGATCATCGCTCTATGCCCAATTTTAGGTCCTAAAAATCCCTAAAATTGAACCACTCCACCGCTTCCAACATCGCGGCAGTGTTTCCACTCAGCGGTAAAAAATATCCCACACGCTGATACAAAAAATCCCACTTTATCCCACACTTTCCCACTGATTTTCCACCAATACAACGTAATAATGTATTAGTAAAATATTTATACCGTTAGAAAGATTAGTACAGTATTTAGATTTACTAGTTACCTATATTTTACATTTTAGTACCTCCCTCAAAGGATTTTGAGTAATGCGACATAAATGGTACGGTTTGCCATAAGGCCAGCATGTGAACTAACTTAATTAAATAATTTAGTTCCGTGAGAGGCAATTATTTAATAATAGAGGCCTACTGATATTTTTATTGGTAGTGCTAAATAGTAGGAAATAGGTACTAAATAATGGCAAATATTTTACTTGTTAATTCCAACATGGCCAGGCCAATGACATTGTCGTGATTCAGTGTTCGTTCTGGGACTTTATAAAATAATAATAGGTGCGGACAGAGAGGTTTAAAAATGGGAAACCCCGCAACTGCCAGTACGACGAGGAAATCCACTAGAAGTGCTACTGCTAAGGTGCTCTGGGCTAGAGCAAACTAGCAGACGTAATGTCATAATGCCATAGACTAACTACAACTACAGTAGTTAGTCTTTGGTAATGCCAATATCCAAAAATATCCCACTTTATTCCACAATCTCATTTTATCCCACACGCAGTCAAAATATCCCATATATGGGATAAAAATCCCTCAAGTGGAAACACTGCATCGCGGCTTGACAAGCTATTCCAGCTAGAGGTCAGGCCAGTCGCTGCTCACCCACACACATGCAGAGCCCCGGATGCTCACTCACACACACACACACGCAGAACCCTCCCCTCAACTACCCCCAACCCCCAACCCCCAACTTCCCAAAGTAGTCAAACCACTTTCAGTCAGCTGAGCTTGCTACCCGCCTGCCCTGAACCGTCGTCGGGCACCAAGATTCTGAAACGGCATATAGCAAGCAGCACAGCGGCAACTCGACTCAACTAGCCTCTCCGCATTTGTTATAAACATATTTATTTGTTATACAATTTTCAGCGGTTAATATACCATTTAAAAATGTCATATTTAATTAATTCAGTCTTAAAGATTATTTGTTTAAGTCTCTCAAATTTAAGATATCACTGATAAAATTAATTATAAAATGTATTTTAACAAGTTGGAAACGCTCTACTAACATACAAATAACCCTATCGCAGCAAACCTGCGTGCTCAGCGAATTTCCAATGCATAAATATGTGTCTCGCTACCACATAAAGCCACTTACCAAATTACATAACAATACATATATAAATAAGTGATATATACCATTTTTATTATCGATTTATTTGGACTTTACCATCACTTCTAGTGTTTAAAACACTAGAAAAAATAGTGTTTGAACACTAGAAACAATAGTGTTTGAACACTAGAAACAATAGTGTTTGAACACTAGAAACAATAGTGTTTGAACACTAGAAACAATAGTGTTTGAACACTAGAAACAATAGTGTTTGAACACTAGAAACAATAGTGTTTGAACACTAGAAACAATAGTGTTTGAACACTAGAAGCGTTAAGTAAAGCCCAAATAAATCAATAATAAATTCAAATCCATCGCTATTATGAGTTTCAAAAATACAGTATAACATTTTATTTTAGGGCTGAGTACGCAGATTTTTGCTGACACAAGGAAAATAAGAAACTTTTTATATGCAATTATCAAAATAACTCAAGAAGGTGAAGCTTCATACCTTTATTAATTTAGGTTCATAACTAAGGTAGGTAGGCCCTATCAAACATTATCTATTCTCCATAAGAATAACACTAAGGCTGAGTATGCAGGTTTGATGCTTCGGGTAAAATTAAAAAAATTATTTTTCATGCAAATACGCCAGAACTAGGTGAAGTCACATACCAAAGTTTCGCTAAAATATGATAATTTTAAAGAAACTGGAAATAGTATTTTTTAATTGAATTAAACGACAGATAATTTTAATCAAATATTTGTTTACAAAAATCGAATTAATACAGTTCATATGATAACGGTTTTTAACAAGATCCAGTATCAAGTACTGAAACAAAGTCTAAGGCATCAGTAAACTACTGGTAGTGATCCTAACAACATATTAAAATATCAGAACTAACCGTTTGTTTGCGATTTTAATGTACTGTATATGATTGGCCTAGTAGAGCAGTGGTTGAATATTTTTCTACTATAGTGAAGTTTGTAAACTTCTAATGGGCCCAAACAACGGGGGGCAGATTGGTAGTACCCAGATAGGGAGGGAGGCAAATGGTTTCCAAAAATATACATTACCACCAAGAGATATCCTGGTAAACCATGTCAGTCAGGTCCCGAATTTTGTGTTGATTGAATTCCTTTACAGCAACTTTAGGGACTGATGCGGGCAGTTAACATAAAATCAATAGTCACGGTCCGAGACAGTCCGTATAAACCACAATACACCACGTTTAAGAGTAGGACTGGCTGTCTTTACCCAAAAACAGGCTGTGAGGGTAAGAGTAATTTTTTCTGTTAATGTGCAGTGTAAAAACTTGAAAATGACACATCGATTGTCCAAATAGGTTGAGAAATAACGAGGTAGCGGGCCGAAAACGAAATTCCTTGGAGATTTAATATATAAGACAGGGCTGTATTTAAGACCTCTGGGGCCCCGGGCGATACGAAAATGGGGCCCCCCTAACATAAATACAAGCATGTATGTAGGTATGTATACATGCAAAAGTTATTTATCTATTCCGTAGTATAATCTTATTAATTTTAATTGTCTAGTCTGTAATAAATACACAAAATATACAAATAATTAACAAATTTTAATTTGTTATGAAAACTTTAAAAATTTGCAAAATAAAAATGTTGTATTTAATTTTCCTTACAAGATTTAGTATGGTTTTAGCTCTCAAGCCTATATACAATAATCTAATAATATACTAAGTTAATATACAATCAAAAACATTATGACTAGTTAAACCAACAACTTAAAAATTAAAACAAAATATCTCGTGTAATTGCTTTACCACAAAAATCATTGTACTAATATAATTTAAAACAATCAAAATATAGCACATATGAAAGAAATAAGTTTGAATTCAATACCCATTGAATCAATTGAATTGATCAATTGAATTAATCAATACACATTGATTTGGAACTCTTTAAAAGGTCGTTGATCAACATACTGCTGGATGGACTTTATTAACTAGTATTTCATGCAGTATAGACGGTAAAAACTCCTTCTTTCTCGGTATTTCTTGGCTGAAAAATCATAAATTATATGTTCAAAGTAACATAGGCAAAGCCAACGAAAAATATAATTTTCTACACTCTGGTTTAATGCTAATTCAAAGGTAACTTTTTACAAGTTTAAACTTTAAAACATGTTCTTTTTCTGGATGCATTTGATATTATCGCACATAAAAATATTCTTAAAGAGATTTTAATATTTGGGAATGTAGTAAAAAGTCAGTTATATTGTAGACGTTTGTACATTATTTTCGTGATAAGTTTACGTGATGTTGATACAATGAAATATTATCTTTATCATTGGGCCTTGTTTCTTCCTACGTTAAACTTGATGTGGGGAGTAATCGGAGGTTTCAGTGTTGTCAACGATGATAAGCATATACATTACGTAACACTCACTGATACCGGGGCAGTGCTGATCGTATTGAGTAAATTAATTTGAAACCATCCTCATCTTCAAACTATTATCAAATCCAGCAATACTGTATAATAGGAACAAAATAACAACAAAAAACAGGCTAAAAGCTACCGTACCATTATTATTATCATCTTTATTATTAATTGTATCATCATATTTAGGATAACCTCAAACACTTATGACTACTCAGTGTCCTACGTTAAGGCCACGCTCCCCCGTCGGTCATATTGGATTGATTCTCCAAAAGCGCAATGCTAAGTAAACATCTATTTAGGACCCACATTTTAATTTCATTTTCAATCTGATTTAGGTAATCTTTTTTTGACTACTCAAAATAAAGTAAAGCGTGATTTTTGCGAGTAAAAATTCGTATAAGTGTTACAGATTACCAGAAAAAATTGTCAAACTTATAAAAAATTACATTTGTATTAAATATTATAATTCATTTTCAAAATATCTTCCACAATAATCACCCGCGATAAGAATATCTTTCAATTTACACCAAAATCAAAATTTTATCTCAAGAGATAAGCGAAAAATTGGGGTCTGAACTTAACATTATTCTAATGTTATAAAACCAATATGGCCGACAGGGTAGCCGGCTCTTAACTGACTTTCGTAACCAATTATAGTTTTGATACTATTATTTAATTACTTTCTATTTGGCTGTTTGTTCCTAATAATTTATAATATATCATACTGCGTTTTGTGCTACAAGAACAACAAAATTAATTAAATCGGCTTGAATGGAATCTGCAACTTCCAAGTACGGCAAAGCATGGCTGATATTAAACAATTTACGGTGTTAGGGGACGGGCTAAACAATTATAGCTAATTATATTAAGATCATATTTCAAAAATATACAATATATACAATCTATGCTCAGCAAAATATTTCTTTCTCTAAATAAATATTATAATCTCTCTCTCAAAATATTATAATATGGCTCTACAATGCCATAAAGAAATATACAGTAAAAAATATTCGTTAAAAAAGTACAATACAATAATGAATGTGTTGTATATTTTACAAGTTCTCGGATAAAAAGTTTGCAAACCACAATAGAGAAATTAATAAATGATATTTTGTCTTTGCTGTCGATTATTTGCAAAACCTAAAAAGCTAGCGTCGGGGTAACTTGACTTTTCTAGAACTAACAAATTCACGAAAACAATAATTACAATTAAAATTAAAATTCTAGCTACAACATCCCCTTCTACTCCAATTTGCAATACCTCCTGTAAAAAATTAACCCTTTGAAACTGTGAGGATTTGTCTCCGAATATTGATATGTTTGATAAATCCGTACATTCCAGTAAGGTTTTGTAGGAAATACAACTCAAAACCTACCCAAAATTGTATTTTTAACCGCCGCTCCGATCAGCGCTCTATGCCCCATTTTAGGTCCTAAAAATCCCTAAAATAGAACCACTGCAGCGCTCCAACATCGCGGCTTAAGCCCGTAAGCCCCCCTCCTATCACCGTGCTAAAACCACCACAGTGTCCTATGAAACATTTTGATGCTGACATTCAAATTTCTTTCAACACCCATTGAAACACGTTTACACATATTTGAAAATTATAACTACATCACGATGGGTTCTGTCTTGAACAGCTTAACCTTGACTCGTTTAACCTTCACCCAGTTACGTTTATATTCAGCGTTGTTTGTGTAGTTATTTTTTGGATAAATAGACTCCTCAAGGGTAATCGTAATAATCTTAGTTAAAACTTGCGGTAAGTCATTTTATATTTGGATTCCTATCTAAAATGACCCCTCTCTCTTTTCTCGCAAAATAAAACTGATAGGTAAAATTCTCATAAAAAATCAAATAGGTTTTTATATTCAGAATTGGAGAGAGCTTTTCACCTTTTCACAGCAAGAACAGGAGTGGAGTTTTTCATGTATTTATTCATATTCCCTGAAATACGGTATGAATCGAATTTCACCAAAAGACTCCTTTTACTCGCTTTTCAATAGTGTCCAAATCCAATCCACATTTCTTTGGTGCAGCAAAGCAAATTAGTTGTAGTCATAATCACAACTGCTCTTTGACTGGCGGTGGCGCTACACGCGGGACAGGGGGTGGCGCTACACGCGGGGCAGGGGGTGGCGCTACACGCGGGACAGGGGGTGGCGCTACACGCGGGACAGGGGGTGGCGCTACACGCGGGACAGGGGGTGGCGCTACACGCGGGACTGGCGGTGGCGCTACACGCGGGACAGGGGGTGGCGCTACACGCGGGACAGGGGGTGGCGCTACACGCGGGACAGGGGGTGGCGCTACACGCGGGACAGGGGGTGGCGCTACACGCGGGACTGGCGGTGGCGCTACACGCGGGACAGGGGGTGGCGCTACACGCGGGACAGGGGGTGGCGCTACACGCGGGACTGGCGGTGGCGCTACACGCGGGACAGGGGGTGGCGCTACACGCGGGACAGGGGGTGGCGCTACACGCGGGACAGGGGGTGGCGCTACACGCGGGACTGGCGGTGGCGCTACACGCGGGACAGGGGGTGGCGCTACACGCGGGACAGGGGGTGGCGCTACACGCGGGACAGGGGGTGGCGCTACACGCGGGACAGGGGGTGGCGCTACACGCGGGACAGGGGGTGGCGCTACACGCGGGACAGGGGGTGGCGCTACACGCGAGACAGGGGGTGGCGCTACACGCGGGAAAGAGATAACGTAAACCACACAATTTTCATAGATTTTTATATATTTGTTTTTCGGATTTTATTTTGTATAGCTGTCACCGATGGTTCTTCATCTGAATAGAGAAAGAGCGTTATAAAAATTACCAGCAACACAGGGGTTCCGACATAAAGGAAATTAAAATTATAAATTTTACACAAGAGCTTGATCCAAATCAACTTACACCTATCTTTAAAGGTTAACTTCACAAACGAAAATTTCACCTAAAAATATAAAGTAGGAACTCCTATTGGCCAGATACTTGGGAACCTGTTTTTACGGGGGACTCTTAAAACAAGGCATGAAAGTGACTATTTTGCCTTTTAATGCACACTGAACGCAGCATGAAAGTATGGAACACTCATACATTAGAAACTGCGTCTTCAGGGACGGGAAGCATGGATTTGTTTGTAAAGAACTTTATATTATTCCACACTGAACGCAGTATGAAAGTATAAAACACTCATACATTAGAAACTGCGTCTTCAGGGACGGGAAGCATGGATTTGTTTGTAAAGAACTTTGTATTATTCCACACTGAACGCAGTATGAAAGTATAAAACACTCATACATTAGAAACTGCGTCTTCAGGGACGGGAAGCATGGATTTGTTTGTAAAGAACTTTATATTATTCCACACTGAACGCAGTATGAAAGTCTAAAACACTCATACATTAGAAACTGCGTCTTCAGGGACGGGAAGCATGGATTTGTTTGTAAAGAACTTTATATTATTCCACACTGAACGCAGTATGAAAGTATAAAACACTCATACATTAGAAACTGCGTCTTCAGGGACGGGAAGCATGGATTTGTTTGTAAAGAACTTTATATTATTCCACACTGAACGCAGTATGAAAGTCTAAAACACTCATACATTAGAAACTGCGTCTTCAGGGACGGGAAGCATGGATTTGTTTGTAAAGAACTTTATATTATTCCACACTGAACGCAGTATGAAAGTCTAAAACACTCATACATTAGAAACTGCGTCTTCAGGGACGGGAAGCATGGATTTGTTTGTAAAGAACTTTATATTATTCCACACTGAACGCAGTATGAAAGTCTAAAACACTCATACATTAGAAACTGCGTCCTCAGGGACGGGAAGCATGGATTTGTTTTTAAAGAACTTTGTATTATTCGGTGATAACGGCGTTTTACACGGTCTCACTTACGAAGACCACCTCTTTCTGTAACACAATAAATCTTAAAGTTGAAAGGGATGGATTCCTCTTTATTATTTTATTTCTAGCATTGTTCGTTGCTAAGTCGCCCTTGATTGGACATTGTAGGCTAATTTTATGGTACAGGGAAGCCTTGCCCACTGCAACTGAGAAAACTTCCTTGGGTAGGTTTTTTTCTGAAGTGCCCTCTAGCTAGACCCTTATAGATTAATACTCCCTCAAATATTAACAGCCTTTTCCCCTAGCTCATCATGTGCAATCGTGGTTATAAGCCCGTCAAGGAGAGAGTATCCGTAGCGTTCTTGATTAAAAATGTTCTTAGGTATACACTAAAGGCGGTCCCCCACTTCTCACAAACACGCCTCAACATCCGGCCGAACATTCACTGAACATTCCGTCCCGTATTTTCCCGTATGTATTAAAACGTTCGTGCAGCTCCCACACTTCTCGCGAATACTTCGAACATTTGGAGTTCGGGCGGGTTCACGAGAAGTGTGGGACCACCTTAAGCTGCAAAACTAGTTCTTATAACGTTCATGAAAATATTAAATGTTAATGTTTTTAATGAAATGAATTATGTCTTTTTATTATTTTGTTCTTATCATTATAACATATAGACATAACAAAAACAGTTTATTAACTCCTTAATTGTTAAGTTTACAAAAACAAATGTTAGAATAATTGTTATTCTTGCCGAACATCTTTCATTATATTATTTATAAACCTGGCATTTATTTGTTATAAAGATGTTTACTGCTGTTTTATTTTAATGTTTGATGATTGGAATCATAAGTCGTTAGGCACAACAAGCGCGAATCATTATTCACGAACAAACATTGCCGGAATGACAGAATACACCGCGGTTCAGGGGAGTGTACTATTGTAAGATGAAGAGAACAGATGAATATGTTCGTGAACCTAGAACATCTGTGTTCGGTATTGGCATTATTTTCATTGTGGTCCATGTATTCGGATTTGATTTGTTTATAATAAAATCTTTGAACTGAAGCATTTAATGTCTGGTATTTTTAAAATCATAAAGATTAGTATTCTTGGTAAAAACTCATGATTTTAACAAAATAACTAATATAAATAGAAAACGAGGTCGCACGCAGCACGCTGACGTGAGGGAAGTGAATTTCCATATAAAAACGTTTAAAACTCAATATCAATGTAAAAACATACATGTATTCCAATTTTTATTGAAATCTGAAAACATTGATTTTTTGGCTGTTCTGATGCTCCTGGTTTAATTTACCTGCAAAGCTGGGAATACAATTTTGTGCATTGTAATGTTAGGAGAAGGTCCATCCAGGCTTGAAAGTAGGCGTGAGGTTGCTGGGGATGATAAAAGTACTCTAACAAAGGAGTAGCAGCCTTTTCTAGTGTAAACCCCCCATAAGACAACGTACTGTGTTTAGTCGAAACACATTTTCTTTAATAACTCGGTAATTATTTATGCTATAATGACGAGAGAGGGCTTAAAACTTTCGCCTCACTAACTCTCATCTTATTAAATGCATTAATTTTACATATGGGGGGCTCTTCTGACCCTTTTTGGGCCCAAAAACTAAAAATTTGAAAGATTAATCCCCAAAAAAGGGGTTTGGAGTTTTCCGATTGTTTTGCCAAACGAACTTGTCCAACTGATTACAGAATGTGGCCGCTAGAGTGCAAACACACACACACACACACACACACACACACACACACACACACATATATATATATATAAAATTTTGAACGACCCCCCAAAACGTGTTCAGGGGGTCACGTTAAGAACTTCTATGGTGGTCCCGGACTTTTCACCGTGCGGTTCATGCTATAATAGTTCACTTTCCAAAGGAAATTCACTAATAACTAAGCTTAAAGTTCTATAAAACTGCCATATTATTTATTACCAAATTAACAGAACTTTTATCAAATATATGAAAATATAGATAAATATAAATATAACTGGCGAAACTGAAAAAGTTGGATCTTTGTGGGTGTAATGATCCCCATGATAAGTAATAATAAATAAAATAACACTCGCAATGGTCATCTCGCCATCCTAACGGTTAGCGTCTTAGACTTGGGTTCAAGGGGTCACGGGTTCAAATCCCGGGTGTCCAGAAAAATTTGAGAGGTTTGGACCACTTCCCCTGAAAGCGTTTGTGTAATCTCATAACAAAAATGTCGTTGGCGTTGAAATAACAAAAAAATATATACAAAATTGCCTTTTACCTGCACCTACTATGACAAGCTCCCCTTTCACCTTGGCCCTCCTTGTTCGTAGTCAGCCAGAGGATGGGCTAGGGCTTGGTGGGGGGGGGGGTTTCTCCCCCAAGATTGTGATCCCCAGCTGAATATGGATTCTTTGTCAGGCAGCCTAGAAGGTCAGAGCGGACGCTGTCGTTGCAGTCACGGGAGTTTGCCCTCTAAAAGGTCAAAAGGTTAATTTACTCACCCCCAACTTTCCATTTGTAGTTCCTTTCCTTCCGGTGACCTGCGCAAAACCATGTGGAAGACGACTCAAATGTCACTGCAGGGGTTAATCTACAAATCTGACTAACAAGCGACGGAGTACCAACAATAATTTTTATAAAAGTTAAACATTGTATTTGCTATAACAATTGTACACCTGTCGTTGGATTGCTTTATAAATAACCTGATAAGGGACCATACACATATTACGTAACGCACTTAATGGGGGGAGGGGGTATGGCGTAGCGTTATGTGGGGGAGGGGGTTTGGATCAACGTTACGTAACTCACACATATTAACCCTAAGATCTGGCGCACTCCCGTATCTCTTGATACTATTGTATATCTTTCAAAACTACAAAAATAATCAAATTGATATATAAATCAAGTTTAAAGTTAGTTATATAAAAATACTTCCGTCATAATATTTTAATAACAGTTAAAATAAAACAAATACATAACGTGTTTTGAGTAAGTTCTTTACACCTATGTTTTGTGTTGTTTTAGAGTGTAAAATCACGACTTGATACAGCAATGCCACCCACATCTTTAGTTGTTGAAGTTGTTTTGTATTTGTATTAGTTATAAATTAAATATGTCCCTTTTTAGCTGACATAGTTTATGTTTATATTTTTAGTAACAGTTTCGTTTGTTTGTTTACATTTTGCTTTGAAGTAAGTTATTAAACAATGTTGTTAAAAGAAATACGTTAAAAGTTTAATGTTTCATTGAAATCCATATTTCAAATTGCTGATAAAACTATGTTTTAAAGGTTTAAGCTGTTTTACTACGATTGAGTTACGTAACACATTGGGGGGAGGGGGGTATGGTCAAGCGTTATGGTGCGTTACATGGGGGAGGGAGGGTCTGAAATGTCGAATAAATGCGTTACGTAATATGTGTTGGTCCCTAAGAGGTGGACATCTGACCTATTGTTAATTAAAAACAACGCAGGCAAAATATTAGATTTTAACACCTTTTCGCTTTTGCGAAGAGAGAAAGAGTATCGGCATTATACACATAATAACCGAACACGGGCTGCAAAGGTAATCCTGCCGTGTGTTGAAGGCAATTTTAATAAAGGCCCGTTGACTGAGGTTCGTCGGGATCAAAGCAGGCCATGTTAATTGAGTCACAACTTCTCCACTGCCTGAATAGCTTTGAAAACTTAGTATAATTGGATATGCTGTATTTTAAAAATCTCTCGATACATAATTATTAAATCACGAATACATATTTTTCAGTTAAAACGTTTTCATAAAGTTTAAATTGTAAGGTAATTTTTAATTTTTAATTAATAATATGTAAATACGATTGGTTATTTAATAATAAATAAAACAAATATTTTGAAGGTTATATATTTTTTTTTAACAAACTAAAAAAATGGATTTGAATAAGCTGCTAAAGCCTAGCCAGGCGTTATTGCAGCTAAAAAAATCTAGATTTTGTATAAATTGTTTTGTCATACTAAGTCAACTACTGTATTCCTCCTCCTTATCAATAAAAAAGGTCAATATAAAAAAACATAAATCCCTCCAAAATATTTGGCGTAATATTTTTATATATAGCACTAAACAACATAAACAATATTAAATACCCCCGTAGCAGCAAACCTGCGTACTCAGCGAATTTCCAATGCATATATATGTATCTTAATACCACATTAAGCCACATACCAAGTTTCATCAATATACATTCATAAATAAGCGATTTATGACATTTTAATTATTCTCCATAAGAATAACATGGCGGCTGAGTATGCAGGTTTGCTGAAGCAAGGAGTACAAAAAATGGGGTTTTATACAAATATCAATATAACTCATGTAGGTAAAGCCACATACCAAATTTCATTAATTTATTTTCATAATGAAGGGAGATAACACGTTACTTATTCTCCATAAGAATAACATGGGGCTGAGTACGCAGGTTTGCTGCTATGGGAGCCATTGGTAAAAAATTTTTGTTTTGAGCAAATATCAAGGGTTCACAACCAGATGAAGTCGTATACCAAGTTTCGTCACTATACGTTCATAAATAAGCGACATACAAAAATTTTCTTTTCCTCCATAAGAATAACATTAGACAACGTACTGTGTTTAGCACTTTCAATATCTCGGTAACCAATTGACGTAGAGGAATGATCGAAATACCAAATTGTGTGTTTTTTTAAGCTGAATCGAATGGTCAAAACTAAAATTTGACTTTTTCAAAAATTATATGTAAAAAATTCAAAAAACCCATTTTTGGGGTACAAAACCCCCCTAAAATACCCCCTCGGATAGGTCGATCTGTCTGGTTTTCGAACTTAAAGTCATAAATGCTGCTTTACATGTTTATACCAAATTTCTTCAAAATCGGATCATTTTTACGAGAGTTATCGTGCTCACGGACACATATATATATATATATATATATATATATATATATATATATATATACAGTATCGAACGAATGGTGTTTTTGGGGTCTGGGGACCTCAAAACGAAAAGTTATCATGGTCCCGGGCCTAGGTCTTACCATGCCGACTACGGTAATAGCTTCTTCCCTATAGGGGAAATTCGCTAAAAATAAATAAATAAAACAAGAATCATGCTTTAAAAGATTATTTAAACAAATAACAAGATAATAGAACTGTAACAACAATAATAAACAATTATAGGTATTTGAATGCTGTATAGTTAAATAATACTTTTGATTGACTTTTGTGGATTTAAATCGTGTTATGTTTTAATTGTTGTGGACATTTGAAAAGCATCAACAGACAAATCAATAATAATTTTCAAAACTGAGTTTGTAAATAGTATTCCGCACAAAAGACCCACTGAACCATCAAGTCGACAGGGGCTTAAGATTTCAGTGACGTTGGAAATGAAAAATGACTCCTTTTATCCCTAGCCTGTTATTAGTCTGGTAATGTTTGATCAATAATGAATTAATGATCCCGTCTTTCCATCATTTTCATTCGCTGACGACCGCCTCTAATGGCTTTGTAATATCCCATACATTCGGTTACAAATCCTTTATTATCTTCTCTATCTTGTCAGATAGCAATGTTTTGAAATGGTTTTAATTTTTTTGTTATTTTATTATTTATTATTTTATATTTGTGAATTAGCGCATTTCCCGTAGCCACACACACATATACCGATGTTGCACACGCCGGCGCCGTTGCCATAGGTGGTAACACTTAAGCCAGGGAACGTGATAACCTGTTGACGTTCCACCGTGTGAACGATACACCATTCGTTCAAATCTGCATTTATGTGTAAACATCAAGAGGTATGCATAAATATGGAACACTAAATAACTCCAAAACTATTGAGCACAACATAAAGGAACTTCGCAGCCACGCATTTATGGGGGTCTCTTCATACAGTGACCTATCACACGATAACCTTGCATCGAAACTTCCAATATTTATGACATTTGGTATAGAATTGCGATGTTGAAAGTGAGGTTTTACGGAAAGTTTACCTCCCGGAGTTTGAAATTTCCTAGTCTACGTCGTGTTGCGTCGGTGGACATAGTAATACAAAATGGAATACATTTAACAAGGAATCCCACTTGCAGGGCCGCCACATCAAGGTCGGGCCCAGGGCCACATTCTGACTGCGGGGCCCCCTCCCCTAACTTATCAAAACAGCATTCTATGACCCCACCCCTAACTAATATACACGCCATAAAATTGCCTATTTTAACTAGTAAAATTAATTTAACTGATTAAAAATACACCAGTAACTCGTCGCGAACCAAATCTAGCAGATAGACAGACAGATAAACAATTTTTAACATAAATTTAAATATCTTTGCTGCTGCATACAACATTTTGGTCAGAAGAGGTTAACGGAACTGCCAATCTATCCCTTTATCTACTTACTGATTTAAAAAAAAAAACTTTGTGATTGTTTAAGTTTTGTCTCAGCTTCTCGCTCTGACTTCTCTTTCATTTTCGTTGCTACAGATTTGTGTTTATATGACATTCTAAGTTTTGAACAATTACTATTCTAATCCATTACAGATATTATAAAAAAAACACAAAACAAAGAACAGTTCGCCACGAAACGGTGCCACGAACGGTGTGTGTTTGCACGAAATGTTAAAAAAATCACAACTAAACCGTTCTTTAAAAAATGACAGAATCGACACTGATGCAATAGTGGAAGTAAAGAAACTGACTTGTATCAATGACTACATGTAGTCACTGCTAGTAGTGACAGGAATGGAGTAGAGCATGCGGAGGGCGTGAGGGGCGAGTCTAGCGCATGCGTGATGTTAAAGACGACGCGACCCCGACGCGACGCGGCGTCGCTCTGTCGCTTCGGTGTTGTGTGCATGTGCGCGCGCATGACTCAAGCAGGACAGGGAGAGAAGATTGAGGCCCTCCGCGACATCGCTGCAGGAGACATCCTCGCCAGTGAATTCAGTAGCAGAGTTAAAGGCAGCAAAAACGCGACAGACTTTTCGTCGCGTAGACGCCAAGCCTACCGCGTAATGGACTTCCCTGTGTGCAAGTTACACGAACGTTTTATCTGTCGCGTCGAACCCTGTAAACTCCGCGTCAGCGTCGGCAACGCCCCCAGACCGGTAAACTGGCAGCAAAGACGCGGAGGAAATTATGTTCAGCGTCAGCGCTTTAGCTGTCGCATTTTTGCTGTCCGTATAACACGGGCTTTTCTATGATGCAACAGACAAAAAAGCGGCAAACCTTGCTAAATAATTAGTTTTCATATAGATTTTCGAATGTTAAATGATAAATGACATTTTATTTTTCATTGGTCCTACAATAAACTATAAATAGCAAATAACATGTAAAACTTTTACCATTTAAAGCAATAAAAGTCGGTAATATTTTACGATATTTGCGGGCCCGGGGACAGTAGTCCCGGTAGCCCCCCATGTGGCGGCCCTCCATTTCAATTTCAACCCCTGGTATAACCATTTGCACCCCGAATGTGCAGACTGCAGGGAGTAAGCTACATTAGAACACGTGGAGTAAACTCATCTAGAAATACTTAGAAATCCTAGTGAGTTATTAAGTAAGAAACTAGCGTAGCTGGCGCACTGTCAAGGAGAAACTCTGTCCGCCAATGTGTGTAGGCAGTTAATCTTAAGTGTTGCTATTTAAAAAGATCAATAATGATCTTATTATTAAGTTAATTCAATAATGATAAAAATTACTTTATTAATAAACCTTATAAAATTTCTCTATTTCTCACTCTCTCCCCCCTCTCTCTCTATCTCTCTCTCTCTCTCACTCTCTCCTCTCTCTCTCTCTCTCTCTCCTTCTCTATTTCTCTCTCTCTCACTCTCTCTTTCCCTCTCTCTCTCTCCCCCCTCTCTCTCTATCTCTCTCACTCTCTCCTCTCTCTCTCCTTCTCTATTTCTCTCTCTCCCTCTCTCTCTCTCTATCTCTCTCTCTCACTCTCTCTCCTCTCTCTCTCTCTCTCCTTCTCTATTTCTCTCTCTCTCACTCTCTCCCCCCTCTCTCTCTCTCTCTCTCTCTCTCTCTCTCTCTCTCTCTCTCTCTCTCTCTCTCTCTCTCTCTCTTGAATGTGAAATCTTCAGGCGGCTGTTGGAGAGCACACTTAAACCCAACACGGAAGGGTGCTTGCTGTATTCGGCTATCAACGACAATAGTATTATTTGTATGTCGTTCGCGTCTACCAGTTAAAGTTCGTCGGCCTCCTCCTCTTGGCCGTCCTGGTCGACGTCTTATAGTCTCCATTATGTCGAACTTTTTTTGGTTATGTTTTGATTTTGTGCAAATAAAAACTGGTGTTTTGTTGCCAGCTGTACGTTCAATAACCATTTTTCAGGGTCAGATTTGATTTGTTTAACCACTTCCTTAAATAAACAGCTGATTTCTCGATCGTTGGTTTGTAACTGCATATTATGTCCATGGGGAAAATCGCGACTTTGACCCCATATTTTCTCATGTCCACGGTGACTTTTATAATTTTTTTTAATTGATGGCAAAACTACATGCTAAGACCTTTCTAACGACACCTTGGACATGGTGATCGGTAGCACCACCGCTCCAAAACAATTTTGACAAAAATATGCCTAGCGTATTAAAAATATAGATAATCAAATGATAATACTTTTCCGACCCAAGCTCACAGAAATATTATACTGCAGCCTGTACCTAATTAAACAAGATTTCACTAAGATTAATGCCGGAGCGATCAGGCGTTGTTCCTGTTGCCGAGTTATGGGAATTAATAAAGATTAAGCACTCTCGGAAGCTGGGGCTAATAAAGGGAATGAGGTTACCACGTCAGAACACAAATGAGTTGGAAGTAATTCAAAAAGATTAATGCGCATGTTCGGTTCCTTCTTTATTACTTACTTTGTTATTAATTCAATCGTCTAATGAGGGCAACAAATTGTTTACAGGAAAAACCACCTCTTCGTGTTTGTCAGGTATTATGGTATAGGTACATATTATACTGACTTATTGATTGATTTTCTTAGGTAAATGAACTCTATAGACCGCTTTTACATAAGCTATAGGAATTTGGCATGCCTTGTCCCTTGAATCCCTAAGAAATTGTCAAAATTTAAAATATTAATATCCTTAAAACGATGACGGACATGTTGAACAAATCAAAATGATGTATTTTTACCTCTAGTGGAAAAAAGGAAGGTCCTGTCGAAACAAGAAAACCCCTATGTGCTGCGAATTTTAGACGATCTACAACTTTGTAGCCAAGAGTTTTGCTGCTTCCCCCTTTCATCCTAGGTAGAGCTAGATTTTTGTTTGAAATTGCAAACATTTTGTTGTATTGTTAGTGAATTTCCCCTATAGGGAAGAAGCTATTACCGTAGTTGGCAAGGTAAGACCTAGGCCCGGGACCATGATAACTTTTCGTTTTGAGGTCCCCAGACCCCAAAAACACCATCGTTCGAAACTGTATGTATATATATATATATATATGTGTGTGTGTGTGTGTGTGTGTGTGTGTGTGTGTGTGTGTGTGTGTGTGTGTGTGTGTGTGTGTGTGTGTGTGTGTGTGTGTGTGTGTGTGTGTCTGTGAGCACGATAACTCGTAAAAATTATGCTATTTTGATGAAATTTGGTATAAACATGTAAAGCAACATTTATGACTAAGTTCGAAAACCAACCAGATCGCTCCATCCGAAGGGGTATTTTGGGGGGCTTTGTACCACAAAAAGGGGTTTTATGAATTTTTTACATATACATTTTGAAAAAGTCAAGTATTGGTTTTCACCATTGGGTTCAGCTTAAAAAACACACAATTTAGTTTTTTGATCATTCCTCTATGTCAATTGGTTAACAAGATATTGAAAGTGATAAACACAGTACGTTGTCTAATGTTATTCTTATGGAGGAAAGGAACGATTTTATATCACGCTAATTTATGACGAAACTTGGTATAAGGCTATCTGGTTGTGGTCTATTGATATTTGCTCAAATGAACAATTTTTTGCAAAAGGCTCCCGTAGCAACAAAACTGCATACTCAGCCCCCATGTTATTCTTATGGAGAATAATTATATGCTATGTCTCCCTTAATTATGAAAATAAATTAATAAAAACTGGTATACGACTTCACCTAGTTGAGTTATATTAATATTAGCGTAAAAACCCATTTTTTGTGTTCCTTGTTGCAGCAAACCTGCATACTCAGCCCCAATGTTATTCTTATGTAGAATAATTAAAATTGTATATACCGCTTGTTTGTGAGTGTATTTTTATAAAACTTGGTCAGTGGCTTTATGTAGTATGAAGACATACGAGGAATATATCTCTATATATCTCGTATATATCTCCATTGGAAATTCGCTGAGTATGCAGGTTTGCTGCGACGGGGGTATTTACATGGTTGGTCACCCTAATATTGTACTGAAATAAGTAATACTCGTATAATAATATGTTTACACCATTATGTCATAACAACAGTACTTTATAACTGCTTCTTTTAGCGAATTTCCCCTATAGGGGAGAAGCTATTACCGTAGGTCTCATGGCAAGACTTAAGCTCGAGACCATGATACCTTTTTGTTTTGAGGTCCCCAGATGCCAAAAACACTATTCGTTTAAATTTATATATATGTATATATAAATATCTATATATGTGTCCGTTAACACGATAACTTGAGTAAAAAAGGTCCGATTTTGATGGAATTTGGCTCAAATGTGTACAATGACATTCATGACTTTAAGTTCAAAAACCAGAAAAATCGGATCATGGGAAGGGGGGTTTATGGGGGTTTTAAATTTTCCAAAAATCAGTTTTTTGCATTTTTCACCCTAAAATTTTTAAATAACTTAATTTTGGTTTTGACCATGTTATAGAGCTTAAAAAAACAAATAATATAGTTTTTTTAATTATTAACCTGGGTTGAGTGGTTGCGGAGAAAATCCAAAAAAACCTACTCATAAAATCTCCCATGTTAATCTTATGGGAAAACGGTTTTTGGTTTTTCCTCAGTTCATTTTAATGTAAACTTCACATTTGCTTTTACCAATCTGTTCAGCTCCACAAAACAATCATTTTGATGTTTAAGTTGTGATTCTACGTCCAACTGTTGCAGAGATATTCAAAGTGCTAAACACAGACCGTTGTCCAATGTTATCCTTATGGAGAATAAATAAAATTTGATATCTCGATTATTTATGGATGTATGTTGATGAAACTTGGTACGTGGCTTCATGTAGTATTGGTGTATTGATATATGCACAACAAATTGATTTTTTGTTGATTATTCCCGTAGCAGCAAACCTGCGTACTCAGCCCCCATGTTATTCTTATGGAGAATAACTAGAATGTTATATAGCGCTTATTTATGATTGAATATTGATGCAACTTGGTATGTGGCTTCGCCTGGTTAAATTCTATTTATTATTGCATAAAAACAATTGTTTGTGTTCCTTGTTTCAGCAAACCTTATTCTAATGGAGAATAATTAAAATCGCTTATATGTGAATATATTTTTATGAAACTTGGTATTCGGCTTTATGTGATATTAAGACATATATTATGCATTGGAAATTCGCTGAGTACGCAGGTTTGCTGCGACGGGGGTATTTATTTAAACCCTGGAAAAGAATTCAAACACGTTCGTTTTTCTAGGCATTTTTATATTTTAGGCCAAATAAAAGTGTTTATTAGCTACTATATAATATTTATTTTATGTACGTAGTAGTTTACACCCTCATAGAAAAAACAACTTAAGGTTTGGAAACTTTCAAGATTTTATTGCTTAAAGATAATTTTCTTTCACTCTAATTTAGTACTTAGAGACCTAATAACTAGCATATGTCTACATCATAGTTAGTTTATAGTGGTGTAGCCATAGAACCACTTTCAAATATTTTAACCCCAATTAAATCTTTTAACATAATGGATTTTTTTTCATTATGGTTTTTCGGGCTTACATAGTGAGTAAGCCTTTGAGGTAGGTTTTATTAGTTACAGATTAATTTTACTCCCCACAATTATCATAGTTCAGGTAGTTAGTGACAGTTTTATTGTCAAACATATAGGTAGAGGGTGCTCCAATCATGGGCTCTTACTTGATTCTCCCATAAGGTCTCTGTTAACTTATAGTACAGATTATCCGAGATGGTTGATCTATGGCTCGTAACAAAAGAAATACCTGGTGATTTCAGTAAGCATAATGTCGATATCACAAATTCATTTGATAACAATTTCATAAAGAATCGTAAATATTGAATATTTCATTATTTTATTAAAATAATGTTATTTTTGTGGTATCCAAATTTTGCTCAATGAATTCACTAGGCAATTTTTGCTCTTTTAAAAGAGTAAAAAATCTACGATATTAGATAATCCATTTACAGGAGGGACAGGCTTTGAAAGTTAATATCGGGCTTACGGGAAAAGCAGGGAGAAACGTCAAAAGTTTCGTGATTAGAGCACAGTCTTAAAGTTCTTAAGTTCTTAAGTTAAAGAATATGTTTACCTTTTTACATTTTTCACACACTTTGATAACACCGTGAGGTCTATAATTTGGCACACGATATCTCCTTACTGTAACATATATGCAGAAACACTCATATAAGCATTACAAATAAAGCGGTACAAATAATTTCAACCTAAAAAAAACGAGATCGCACGCAGCACGCTGACGTGAGGGAAGTGAATTTCCACATTCAAAACTTTAAAAACTCAAAACCAGTGTAAAAACATACATTTATTCCAATTTTATTGAAATCTGAAAACATAGATTTTTTGGCTGTTCTGATACTCCTGGGTTCATTTACCTGCAATGCTAGGAATACAATTTTGCGCATTATTAGGTCAGGAGATGGTCCAGTCAGGCTTGAAAGTAGGCGCGAGGTTGCTGGGGATAAGAAAAGTACACCAACAAATGAATAACAGGCTTTTCTAATGTAAAACCGCCATAAGATAACGTACTGTGTTTAGCCGATACACATTTTCTTTAATAACTCTGTAAATATTGATGCTAGAATGAAGAGAGAGGGCTTAAAACTTTTGCTTCATTAATTCTCATGTTAATACATGCATTAATTTTACGTTCGGGGCTTCTCTGACCCGTTTTGGGCCCAAAAACTCGAAATTTGAAAGAATAATCCCCATCAAAGGGGTTTAGAGTTTTCGGATTGTTTTGCCCACCGAACTTGTCCAACTGATCATAGAAGGAACGTCGCTACCAAATTTGAAGTAAATCGGACAAAAAGGGACCGCTAGAGTGCATACACACACACCCACATACACACAAACACACACACACACACACACACACACACACACACACACACACACACACACACACACACACACACACACACACACACACACACACACGTATATATAATTTTGAACGACCCCCCAAAAAGAGTTCAGGGGGTCACGTTAGGAACTTCTATGGTGGTCCCGGGCTTAAGTTTCACCGTGCGGGGCATGCTAATAGTTCACTTTCCATTGGAAATTCACTAATAATCCAATGAAAAATTAGTATTATTTGCATATTTTTATCTTAAAAGGAGATGCACCGGGAACAAGCCATCGAGGCAATTCGGCGTTGGAACAACGGTAGTCTCTCGCCAGGTCCCGTGTAGCGAAGCCAATCAAACGTGAGCTCGCCTGAACGATCAGAGCCAATCAGCTGTCAGCTCGCCGAAGCACCTGTTAGACTGAGGCTTTACTATAGTTTCATTTATAACTTGTACACTCTGTTCTATGAGTACCAACATATAAGTACTTGAGAAAAAAATATCTCTAATTAATTCGGCAAGAGGTGGTTTATTTTATTATTTTAAAACGATAGTGCGTTAAAGGTGGAACGAAAATCAACTGAAATTCATTTTTTTTGTGTCGAAAACAAATAAATGCATGACAATTGTCAGGTATACAAAAACTCTCACATCACTCTCACTCTCACATTTGTTGTCAACAAAGATTAAACTTGTAATACAAATGTCTACATGTTAAAGAAGACTGTAGGATGCCACATTTATTTCAATCTCTTTACGTCAAAGGCTTTCAAGCGTTACAGAATAACTAGAGCGCCCATTGCTCGAAATCAGGCAAAGCTCTTATCACTTTCATATACACTATAATAATAATACGTAGTAATGATCGCTATAGGTCTTGGCCATTAAAGATTTACTAAAACCACATGAAGAATCGTCTTTTAACAGTTTTTAGACAGCATGTGTTGTCATCGTTACCTGATTGAAGCAATAAAAAAATAAAATTTTCAAATCGATTTTAAAAAGTAGTTTCATAATTTTCAGAGAGTAAATATCATAAAAGTAAGTCAAATCTGCAAATACTGGCAAATTGAACTTTCATTTAATGCAAACAGCATGTAAATCGGTCTTGTCGAAGTGTCAGAGGAACTGTCTAAAGAACTGGAAAAATGCGAATTCTTACCCCAAGTTAAGATAAATTTAATTCCTGTTTTTAAAGTAGTTACCGACCACATATTTAAAATAGAACCAAAACCTGCAAATTTAGGAAAAATTATTTTTCATCTAGTACAAACCGCATGCAAGTCGGTCCAGTGGCAGTCTCAGACGAACTGTCGGCCTGCCACACACTACATCGAACGCGAGACGACACGTCACGACACGACATGTTGACGGAAGACGTCTTATACGGCCCAATTAGTATGAGTTTAAACGGAGTTGCCGCACACTATATCGAACGCGACACGACACGTCACGACGATTTCTGTTTTGTTCTGTTTTGTTCTGTTTTGTTCTGTTTTGTTCTGTTTTGTTCTGTTTTGTTCTGTTTTGTTCTGTTTTGTTCTGTTTTGTTCTGTTTTGTTCTGTTTTGTTCTGTTTTGTTCTGTTTTGTTCTGTTTTGTTCTGTTTTGTTCTGTTTTGTTCTGTTTTGTTCTGTTTTGTTCTGTTTTGTTCTGTTTTGTTCTGTTTTGTTCTGTTTTGTTTTGTCGGATGCGTCTCAACACCGTCCGACACGACAAAACACGACGCTTCCGACGACCCCTCATGACAGGGCAGCGCATGCGCAGAGTGACTTTACTGATTTTGTTTGATAGCGTTTTGACGTAAAACGAAAATTTCCGTCCCTTCGCCAGACGTAGAAAAAACGCTCTATGGCGTTTTATCGTCGTGTCGCGTTTTGTTCGATGTAGTATGCGTCAGCTCCATTTCAACTCATACTAATTGAGCCGTATAAGACACCTTCCGTCAAAATGTCTTGTCGTGTCGTGTCGCGTTCGATGTAGTGTGCGGCTGGCCGAAGGGACGGAAATTTTCGTCTTACGTCAAAACGCTATCAAACAAAATCAGTAAAGTCACTCTGCGCATGCGCTGCCATGTCATGTGGGGTCGTCGGAAGCCGTCGTGTTTTGTCGTGTCGGACGGTGTTTGAGACGCATCCGACAAAACAGAACAGAACAAAACAAAACAGAAATCGTCGTGACGTGTCGTGTCGCGTTCGATCTAGTGTGCGGCCGACCTTGAGTTCGTTTTTGCGATTTAAATACACAAATCCTTAAATAGTGTAAGGATTCGAGACAGTAATTTTAGGGCAGATACAAATAATTTGTTATTCTCGTGTCTTAAACTTACAGTACAACTCATTCTCCTTCCTCTAAGCTCTAGTTTACCATCAGGCCAAAAAGAGCGAAGAACTCTGTAAGATTTAATGTCCAAAGAGTCCCAAGCTAATCGTTTGTTTCGGTGCGGAGCTTCGAAGACCCGGCGTAGTGACGTAATGGTGTTCGAGTAAGGTTCTGTTTTCCTGTAACGTCGCGTCGTGTATAAATCCAGCAACTATAAAATGTCTAGATTTTTCTGATTCCTAAGGACTTTTACAGTTGTCTATTTATTTAAGGAAAACTGTAACTATTTTACACATTTTATAATTGCCTTGATTTGTTTATGATTCTCATTAAAATTTCTTAATTGTTCATTTTTTGTTATTATTACATATATCCAGTATACTATAAATGCAATATCTCAGAGAATGTTTGAGTATTTGATCGTAAATGCTTGATTTTGTATATATGTGAAAAGTGTTACCACTATGTGATCTAAAATATTAGACTATAGGCCTACATCTGTCAATAATCATGCAAATTTTGAATAATTTATATTCGCAGGAACGTCGAACTATGGGTATTGTTGGAAAGTAGTTACCTTTGACATATAGTATGGATGCAGTTATGGCCTTGATAAATTTACATTCAAGTGCTTGTTTAAATGTTCATTTCGGTATAATCCGTACCTGTAATTATTTTTATCATTATTATTTTTCTAAGTTATTATTTTTATAAGTTAATGTTCATACTAAATTTTTTACGCTTAGTATTATATTTTTTAATCTATGGTTTCGTAAACGCTAATATTGACCATTGACTCGTCAGCTAACCAAAGTAATCTTGATTTCATAGTCCTTCAATGGCGTTTTGCTGAAGAAATGTGCTTCCCCTCCGAGCAAATATGTAATCACAAATAATCATTGTGGATTTGAAACAGCAATGTAGGAATTACCTTTGTTAACAGCACGTGTCGGATGATCGGGGCAGTTCGGTTCGCCTCGGGAATGCTCGGGGGTAGTCGGGCGGTCCAGATGCAGACTCCAGACTCCAGTGTTCGATAGTGAGTGCAGGGAGAAGGTCGACAGGATCTCTCAGGTACGTCTCCTCCAGAACATATGGGACCTCTTCCTCCGCCCTTCCATAGTTGTTCCACCTTCCTCTTGTTTGGCTAACTTCCGTCATATTTCCAATGACACGTGAAGGCAGCGCGACTCTACAAACTATCTAAAACTGTTTAAATGTCCGTTCATTTAAAAATTTATTTTTTAATGCAAAATTAAGGCATTCCTGAGAAAAAGTGATAAATTATTTTAAGGAAACGACTTCGGTATTACATTATCGGGTGAATAAAAATAATGTCTTCAGGATGATATATATTGCTTGGTTTTGTGAATTAGTTATCCGATGATAAAACGAAATATTTATTGATGGCAAGGACCTATTGCTGAAAAAAGCATTTGTCAACAACGTTATTAGTTTGACATGATTACAATTACTGTATAATTAGTTGAAACTATTGTAAGTAGTCGGTCTCGACTGAATCGAAAACACTTAATTACTTCCCTTAGATTTTATCTTAAATTCTACATAAGTTGGAGTGTAAAATAAATACTTATCGTGTAAATTAAATGAAAATGAATTTTAATAATGAATAAATTTGTATAACTAAGGAATAAATAAACAAGAAATAAACAAGTATTCCCTCATTTTCTTTTATACACCTATTGTGACTGAAGGAGAATGATATAAGTTTCACACGGTTTTTATATTTGGGTTTGCGGAAATTGTTTTGAGAAAAGCTTTTGATTAATAAAAAATACCAATTTACTAAGCCCAATATATAGTTTGGTGGATTTAACGAGACAAAATATTCATTTTAACATAAAACGTTACCCCTCGTGTCTCTACCCACATCTAGTATGTGATACGTTATTTTATTTTTGATGATTGTTAGCTCTGTGAAAGTTATGTGAAGACGGACAGTGTAGATGAATGATTCAAACATCTTTACATTTTTAAATGACATAGTGTCTATTCATAACTTAGTCTGTAAATAGTTATTTACTGAATTAACTCATTCCCATAAAGTCTACAAAGAAACTTGATAAATGTTACCGCGAAAAAGGTATGTTTTAAACATTTTTCGTTACTAGGATAAACTGTAAGTTTAGATGGTGCAATCATTTTAGCATCTTTTTGATACAATTATTTATATCAGGTAAAACATAGATTTTTTGTGTTTTTATTTGATTTAGAAAGCCAGATATAATAAAATCAGACCAACACAATTTTACTTGCCAGATTTATTAGACAACTGTTCCGGGTATTGCATTTTGCCAGATATCTCATAAAATATTTTGCAATATTTTTTACGTTTCTTTGTTTGAAATTCATTGTTGGTGATGACATTTTTTACCTGTTATTATAAAAAAAAAATAAAGTATACTACTTAGTTTCACTGCAGAATGAGCTTACTGCTGAGGGACTAGTTACTAAACACAATGGTAATTACATGTTAAATGCAACAGTCTACTTTAAATATCTAAAAAAAATCAAAACGTCCGTAGTTTATTTGTAAATAAGAATTGAAACTTATAAACCATGTTTGAAAATGGTTTAAAAACTGTTTTTTATTAATTATAATTACGAATATTTGTGTATGTATTGTGAATTTAAAACGTGAATATTTACAAACGTGAATAATTTCATTTCAAAGGTGAATATTTACAATCATGAATATTCTGTATTTAAAATTTAAACTTATAAATTTTTATGGTTATAGTTTTTTTTTATATGGTAACGGTTTTAAGATGTTTAAGGTGTTTCAGAGATAGCTTAGAGTCGATATCAAGTGTCTGATTTTTAAACTAAGATTGATTATTTATGACATGCACATTAGTAGTAAAAAACAACGTTTTAACTATATAATTTCTGTAAAGACAGCCAATGCGAAATATTTCCGAAACATTACATGATTATTATACCCGGTGCGATAGCATTAATAAATTAATCTTATTAATTTATTATAAATTATAAAATAAAATAAAAAATAATTTAAAATGATTTAAATATTATGAAATATATAAAATATTTTTAAAATATTAAAATATATTATGTATTATATTATTTTATATTATAATATTATTATTTATATTATATAATATTATTTTAAAATATATACAATGAATATAAAATTAAATAATATAAAATTATTATAGCATTATAAAATTAATCTTATTAGATAACGCAACCCTTTTAGATCAACATATTTGGGTATTTCGCTATCTAACTGTTAGCATTAGACTTTGATTTAAAGCCTCGAGGGTTCTATTTCTGGTGTAGACGGCTTAGACTGATATAAATCCAGCACACAACAACCAGTTACATGTTTTCTTAAAAGTGAATCCATCCCTACATCCCAATGAATTTCTTAAATTGTTTGTACTCTCATAATGAAATTCCTCTGTTCTTCGAATAAGACAAAATTAGAAATTTATTTGAAATAATAAAATGCAGGATAATTAAAATTATGCTTTAGCACAACGCATCATTAATACAAAACAACAAAAACACTTTAGGCAGTTGTAACTAAACGCTAAAACAGTTACAACACAGACAGGTATGTTTGTAAGTTCATTCGTCATCGGGAAAATACCAACTTGCAAAATAAAACGAATTAAATAGATTTAAAACTACATTTCTCAGGTATGATAGTTTCTCGTTGTTGTGGTAAAGGACTAAAGAAACTGAACCTTGGTGACTTACGAGAAATTTACTGGAAACGGATTCAGTAACTTGGTGCGATTATTGCGAGTTCTGGAAAAGTTATCTCCCCCCAGATAAGTGAGAACAAGAGCCTGGGAGTGGAGAGTTTTGCTGCAGAACTGTTCACGTAAATGTGATGAGAAAATTTATGAACCCACTGTAAGTAAATAATAAAACACAATATATGATTTGAATTATTATTGTTAACAACACCAAGGTTCAGACTCTTTTAGATAACGTTATGTTGAATACTTGAGCCATGATTGTAGGATTGACTGTACTATAATCAAACGTTCCCATATTTTTTTCTGTTGAAATTATAATATTACCAACTATATGGGTTTCAAAAATACATTTTCAATAAACCATATAACAAATTAGGTAAATTAACAGCTGTACAAAACGCTTCTGTAAAATTGGATTCGGAATGTTATTATGGCACTACTTTAGTTTTTGATCAAGATAATACCCATCACTGTTCTTAACCTTTCTATAATACTCAATTTCATGTATATTTATTTCGATGACTTTGAATTTTTATTAATGTTAAATTTAAAATGAACGACAATTGGTGAAGTAAAATGTCCAAAACAAAACATTATATTAAAAAATAAGGCGATTTTTTAAATGGTCTACCGGCGAAACTATTAGGTCATGCGTTGATGCGTAAAAGCCCTTGGCGTCTACATGTGCCTTTTGGGGGTTTGGAAGACGTCCACCTTCAGGGCTCTGCCCCCTGGGCTTTTAAAGTTAAAATGTTAATCTTATGGAAGAACAGAAATAAATTTAATTGAACATTTAAAAGCAGCAGTTTATTCTAACAAACAATACAGAAACAAGATCAGCTGTTTTAAGAAAACCTCTGGAATGGCATTTCAATGTAAACCAATAAGATGGTATTTGAGCTGGATATTCCCCCAAAAAAGTAAAGAAAAATATAAAGAAAGTAAAAAGTAGATGGTACGGTTATTTTTTTATATTTAAATAAATTTAGATAAAAGTCGTATTTACATTTACTACTTTTATGTTTTAATTTGATCTATTACTTAACTTACAAATTTCAAATTAAATTTACAATACTTGCGTTATAAAAACCCTGTTTTATGATTTTACTTTAAAATCTTATGCAAAATAATAATTGGATCAACATAAACGATTCTTCTTCATTCAGATCCTTATACTTTGTTACCATTATCTCTCAATTACATCAAGCATTTTTGACCGGAAAAATTTATTAAAGTTACAATTTGTTTAATATTACTATATTTCCATACAAATAAAATATATTTATGACTATTTACTTATTTAGGTTCAATTTATTGCTTAAGCTATCAATTTTTGATTGTGAATAATTTCACAATTTGATTAATTTCGTATTATAATACAATAATGACCGCAATCGAATTGATCACCATAAATTTGTTTTAGATCATCGTTATATGTTATCAAACAAACGCTCTTAATAGTACACCAAACGAGGTCCATTAAGTGAAATTAATCAATATAATCTATTTCACATTTTAATTTATACATATGTCCCACAATATACAAAAAATAACTGTCCCACAATTTCTAATTTACTTTATTGTAATGGTAGAGTTTTTTTTATTAGGTTATAATATTCTTATATATATATTTTTTTATTAGGTTATAATATTCTTATATATATTACGTATCGCGAAGCTTGCAAAAATACTTAAGAATAAAAAACAAGAATATTTGTTAACAAAATAAAATAAAAAAGTTAAAGAGCGATAAGAAAGTATCCATGAAAGAGTGGTAAAATGTATTCGCTTTGCAAGCTTTTCTGCTGAAGTTGATGATGGCAAATCATTAATGTTTAAATTACATTCACAATGTAAATGCAGTTCTAAATTTACCAGTTTTATGGCAATTATCTTTGCAATGTTGGAAATGACATTAGCATTAGCATTTTTATCACAAAATTAATTTTCATTCATCCATGACGAAAAATTGCACTTATTGGAGTTATTCATTGAACTAACGTTTGTTAATTTATATTTATTTTAAACATATTTCAGTATTTAAACAATAGTTAAGACATTTTTTTATACTTCAACCGATACAAGTTTATTTGTATTATTTACTAGTTTTATTTGTAACACAGATTACCAAATAATATTTGAATTTATATACTTCATCATTTATTTTTTAATTAAATGTTCGAATTATTTATTCAAATATCAGTTTTATGTGATATTTTCCAATAATAAAACCAATGCTACGCAGATGTTTATGTGCTTTTAAAGGTTTTAATTAAATAGTTGTATCTTATTCTAAAAGCCTTATTTTGTTGATCCTAATATCCCTCATGATATAATTTTTCTTAAGTATATTATTAAGATCAAATTATAATTATTACCACTTTTATAGTATACTTAATTATTACTGTTATTATTATTAAGATTAACATTAATATAGCTATTAACATTTTCCTCGTGAAATTCAGACGAAAGTGATGTGTATCTTCATTACATAGGCTAAACTTCAATCGACATATTGGCAGTGACATTTTTCAAATAATTCAATATATTTTTAACTAACTGGGCTTTTTATTCCGTTAAAGACTACCATAAATATGCTTTTAATGTTGTTTTTCCTTCATATAAATACAATCGAGCTTTCGTTATGGAGGATATAAAAATGGATGTCATGTTTATATCAATATAAAATATTTAAACATATAAAATATTTCTATCAATATAAATGTCAATATAAAATATAAAAACGGTCTAATACTTAATTAGGTAAATATTTTTTTAAATTTTAGCCAATGGATTTAGTTAAAAATATTGATGCAATTAAAAAAGAAAACCAATTTCAATGGCTTCTGTTTTAATATGTTTGGAAAGCTTCGAAAATTGGAAAGGATTGAGTTACTACATTGGAGTCAACGCGTTTGTTATTGTAGGGAGCTCGGAACCTCTCCTCTCCAGCGATATGTGGGCCCCATAAGATAACAAGCAAACACATTGTTACGTGCTGGGAAATGTGTGATAGGTCTAAAGCTAAAATATTACAGTTAAATTAAAAATATTTATATAAACTTTCATTATGTAAAAGACACGCTATGATCCATCTTAGGGACTATGAACTCTTTTATTAGTTATCAAAACTTGTTTTACTTCCAAGAAAATAAATTATGAATAGTACCAAAAAATACAGGAAAATAAAAATAAATACTTTTTATTCTGAACTAGCTGGTACCCGGTGCGAGTTCGTTTGCGTGTTTCTTTTACTACCATTCCCATTTCTTTACCGATTGGTAAAACTATTGTTACCATGGAAACTTAAATGAAATCATTATTCCATAAGGTTAATATGATAATTTCAAAGTCCACTGGGGCGAAGCCCTAAAGTCCTAGGACCTTGATTAGTGGATAGCAACCTTCCTAGTGTTAACCTGAATGACTGTGAACAGTTTCATCGCAATCGGATGAGTGGTTCAGGAGCGCATAGCGAATAATCATACAAACAGACAAACAAACATTGTTTTTTATATAGGTAATAGAGATTACTGTAAAAAATATTTATTATTGTAATGTAATGTATTAAACATTTAATATAATATTTATATAGTTTATGCCGCTGAGGTTGATGGTGAGCAGTTAGGCCTATAATAAAACTCGTTGTTATTTTGTATTTTTCAGCTCAAGATGATATAAAACGGTAAAAAGAGCATGTTGTTTTTAAATATGGCAAAAGTAAGGCAAAGAAAAAGCAGTAATTGTGATGGAATGGCAATTACTGGTAAGGGCGGTCCGGGTTAAGGCTTTGAAGGCCCGCGGTCGACGGTCGCGCCGCGCCGCCCTTAATTAGACCTTGGTTTAACACAAGGGGAGCCTTTGCTTCTTATGACAGCGAAGGGCAGGGTGATCGAAAGGTTTCCTTACAAGCAGAGCGAGTCTTGCATTTGTTATTGGGTAATTTGATGTGTTTGTACTTGCACATTTGTTGGTGCAGTTTACTGCGCTCGTAGGTTTGTAGTAAATAATTAACCATGTGAAACGACATACAAGTTGTATTGAAATACGAAATATACACATTTTTATTGTTTCCATGATGTGAGATGTTTTTATGTTCACCTACGTAATTTTGAATTTTTGATTGTCGTAGTGCAATATTATCCTATCCTCTTATATGAGCAATGTTTGCTTGATTGTTTGGTTGGTTGGTTGCGCAATTATCTCGAAAACGGCTCCGAGGATTTCCTTAAAATGTTGGAAATAACAAAGTTAAGGTATAAAAATATGTTCTGCACAGGTCTCATCCCCAGTAAAAATCAAATAATGTTAAAAAACGAAATTTAAAAGTTGAAAAAATTATCACTGGGCTTATGGAGTTTAAAATCAAAACAAAAGAATTGTAACAGCTGTTCATAATCAAACAGGGAGCTGTCAAAGTAATACTAAAATGTTGTTTATGATTATTAAAATGTCGTTTTCTGAGAGCAGAGATTAAAAGATTTGAGTGAAGATTACATATAGAGCAGTAAAATAAATCAAAGGGACATTGAGCTATAAATAACAACTGGAGGGACCTTAAAATGTAGAAAAGAGGCAAATGAGTTATAAACATCTGATTATCAGTAGGGGGAAGTGGTGACATATTACTCCAAGTCTTCTAAACAAACTGAGTGACCTTCCCCCGAGCAAAGCTCGCCCCCAGGTACTTTAATTTAATCTTAAATCTTATGGAGTTGTTTAATAGTTTACAGCGCGAATGCTGATTTAAATCAAAATAAAAAATTGTTTTTTAAATAAATTTGGCGATTCCTTCTCTGCAACTGCAAATATTACAGTACCTCCACTTGTTTAGTTAAATGTTGATAAACATGTTTTACGCTTTACGTTACTGAAAAACAATGAACCAGACACAAAGAACCCATCATGCCAATCACACCCACACCCTCTTCTGAAAACCGCCATCCCAAATTGCAGTGTTGTCACCATGACTTCATGTTTGGATCTATTATTAGTTTATGGGACGTTTGGTGGACGATGAGGCACGACAACGACACAGCAACACAGTGAAGATTTATTTATAAACTGCTTTATAAAGTTAAGACTAAAAGGAGTTTGAGAAACAGTCCGTCACGTGTGCGCAACGTTCGCATATCTTACGATTTTTTCTGTCCGATAAAAATTACTACGAATGTAACTAGCCTTTCGGTAAAGTCTTAAAAGGTAATCACGGGATGACACGTGTCCGCCAGAGGTCACGTTCGTCTGTCTGTGATTTGACTTTTATCTTGACGCCTTTCTCAGGTCTCGGTACGAGACTTGGAGAGAAAAATGTTCTCTATTTTCTCGGAATTAATGTTCTCTATTTTGTTATTAGTGAATTTCCTTTGGAAAGTGAACTATTAGCATGACCTGCACGGTGAAACTTAAGCCCGGGACCACCATAGAAGTTCCTAACGTGACCCCCTGAACACGTTTTGGGGGGTCGTTCAAAATTTTATATATATATATATATATATATATATATATATATATATTGCTTGACTTGTATATTAGGGCTACTAATATTATTATTTTTAAAATCATTACTAACGAGTACCCTTTTTTTGAAACATTTTTTATTTTGACTGAAGATGGCCATTATGGTTGAAACTAGTTAGTCAAAATAAAAAATGTTTCAAAAAAAGGGTACTCGTTAGTAATGATTTTAAAAATAATATATATATATGTGTATGCACTCTAGCGGTCGCATTTTTTGTCCGATTTACTTCAAATTTGGTAGGGACGTTCCTTTTTATAAACTGTTGGACAAGTTCGTTGGGCAAAACAATCGGAAAACTCTAAACCCATTTTTTGGGGATTAATCTTTCAAAGTTTGAGTTTTTGGGCCCAAAAAGGGTCAGAAAAGCCCCAGATGTAAAATTAATGCATGTTAAAAGATGGGAATTAGAAAGGCGAAAGTTTTAAGCCCTCTCCCGTCATTCTAGCATAAATATTTACCGAGTTATTAAAGAAAATGTGTATCGGGTAAACACAGTACGTTGTCTTATGGGGGTTTTACACTAGAAAAGCCTGTTATTCCTTTGTTAGAGTACTTTTATTATCCCCAGCAACCTTACGCCTACTTTCAAGCCTGTCTGGACCTTCTCCTAACCTTATAATGCGTAAAATTGTATTCCCAGCTTTGCAAGTAAATGAAACCAGGAGTATCAAAACAGCCAAAAAAAACAATGTTTTCAGATTTCAATAAAAATTGGACAAATGGATGTTTTTACACTGATTTTGAGTTTTACAAGTTTTTATGTGGAAATTCACTTCCCTCACGTCAGCGTGCTGCGTGCGAACTCGTTTATATTTATATAGACAACCGTAATAACCTTATTCCATCTTAATTTCCTGGTTTCTCTTCTCATAAAATCTACCCTTAAAAATGAGACTCCTGGAGTATTATTTTTACTTTTTCAAAATGTAGAAATTTCAGAGCTACATTATTGAGTCATTTTAATTTCCCACAACAGTCTCGATTATTGTTCCACTCACTGGCTATTGCTACTGATTTAGTTGTAAACTACAAATTCTTCACACCAGTTTATGTGAAAATTTGTTTTCGTTTTCAACAGTGATAGAATGCTCCATCTAAAACAATATATAATAAAAGTGTTGATAATAAAGGTTGTATATCAGGAAAATTAATTATTTGCTGCATAAGGAATAATAAAATAATAATTTCTATTTCTGTTATTGCCAAGGATAAGTATGTTGTGCATCGTATTCTCACGTCCAGGGCAAGGTCGTAAAGATACGTTGGTTATTACGTGACAAGAGATGAGGCTAGATAATGTGTTTCTGGCCAGCTCTGGGTCACCAAGTAAATTCTAGAGGCATCTAGAAAACCGGAATAATTTAACGATCGAGTGACCTCGGAATAGTTTACGAATCGCATTTTCGGTTTATAATTGTTTCATTATGACATTTTTAATATTTTAATTACAGATATAGAAATGTATACTCGGACCTGCAAATCAGTAGTCTGCGTTTTGGTCATGATAATGCCTCAAATTTTATTTTTATTGTTTTAGCGAATTTCCCCTATAGGGAAGAAGCTATTACCGTAGTCGGTATGGTAAGACCTAGGCCCGGGACCATGATAACTTTCCGTTTTTGGGTCCCCAGATGCCAAACACACCATTCATTCAATACTGTATATATATATATATATATATATATATATATATATATATATATATATATATGTGTGTGTGTGTGTGTGTGTGTGTGTGTGCGCGCGTGCGTGTGTCCGTAGGCACGATAACTTTCGTAACAATGGTCCGATTTTGATGAAATTTGGTAAAAACGTGTAAAGCAACATTTATGACTTTAAGTTCGAAAACTAGTCAGATCACTTTATCCGAAGGAGTATTATAGGGGGGTTTTGTACCCTAATTTTTTTTGTTTTTTACATATAATATTTTAAGAAATCTAATTTTACTTTCCACCATTGAATTGGACTTAAAAAAACGAACAGTTTGGTGTTTTGATAATTTCTCTACGTTAATTGGTTACAGAGATATTCAAAGTGCTATACACAGTACTGTACGTTGTCCAATGCTATTCTTATGGAGAATAAGACAAATTTTATATCTCGCTTATTCATGAATGTATCCAAACAATACTTGGTATATGGCTTTCATTTCGTTGTGATCTATTGATAATTCTCCAAAAAAACAATATTTTGCCGATGGTTCCCGTAGCAGCAATCCTGCATACTCAGTGCCCATGTTATTCTTATGGAGAATAAGAAAAATGTTATGCCTCACTTAATTATGAACATAAATTAATATAACTTGGTATGTATCTTCACTTAGTTGAGTTACATTGATATTTGTATAAAAAGCCATAATTGTATTCCTTGTTGCAGCAACCCTGCGTACTCAGCCCCCATGTTATTCTTATAGAGAATAATTACAATTGTAGAAATTGCTTATTTATTAATGGATACGGCTGAAACTTGGTATGTGGCTTCAACTGGTTGTGGTCTGTAGGTATTTCCATTAAAACCTAATATTTTCTGCTCCTTGTTGCAGCAAACCTGAGTACTCAATCCCCATGTTATTCTTACTGAGAAAAATTCCAAATTTTGTATACGGCTCATTTGGGAGTATGTATCTATGAAACTTGGTAAAAGTGGCTGTATATGGTATATAAATATATGCATTGGAAATTCGCTGAAGATGCAGGTTTGCTGCGACGGAGGTATTTTAAACTACAGACATAAATTATTTTTAATAATTACTCTCGTTTTAAAACCTATTTTTAATTACTTAATTTATAAGTGTTAAGTCTTAAGCTTTAAATAAATTCCGATTGAGAAGAGGGAATACTTGAAGGAAAACCCTATAGACACAAACTTCAAACACTCGTCGGAAGTGTTTGAGATCTCAGAAGATTTGAATAAAACAAACTGGAACAGATGTAGCATTCATCTCCCTTTAAATTGCAAAGGTGATTCCTACTGTGGGATATACCGCCCACAAACGATTTGGTTTTGTTACACTATGAGTAACAAAGACTAAACTTAAGAGTTTTTACATCGAAAACCTGAAACCAAGGAGAGGCTGTTTTATAGACAGACAAATGTAATCACATTACCCAATCGTTTGAGTTGTCCGCCGTGTCGGTTGTAAAAGCAATGGTCCCCCAAAGACGAATAAAACACAATAGTTACCAGTCAAATGGATACCAAGTCTATCTGTTATTTTAGTCGTGTGGGTGGTATCTGCAATGCTTATTTGGTTTAATTTCCTCAATAAGAACGTTAATATTACCGTAGGTCTCGTGGTGACACAAACCTGGGAGTTAATCACGTTTGGCACAGACGAGTACGAGGACAATAGTGTTCAATAGACAATAGTGTTGTGTGGTGTCAGTGTGTGTGAGTGTGTGTGTGTGTGTGTGTGTGTGTGTGTGTGTGTGTGTGTGTGTGTGTGTGTGTGCGTGCGCGCGCGCGCGTCAGTGTGGTGTATTGTGTAGTGTAGTGGGGCTCATGAACCAGGGAAGGGTGTTTTACTGCGATTTTAACTTTAAAAAATGGCTTCATTACTGCAAAGACATTCATTTTTATCGCCAAATATTTTCACTTTACTATCTTAAAAAAAATATTTTTAACGGAAAATAATCGAGCATTTCAAAATTTCCCAGATCTTTCAACCGATATAAAGATGGACATGTAAGGCCCAGGTTGACATCCCGGGGTTGAAACTAAGGCTTTGCTATTAGAAAACTATTATTCATTTTTTACTTCATAATCCAATATTTGAAAAAGATAACAAAAATATTATAGAACATAAGATTCAAGAGCTTAAAATGCCACAAGTTGTTTACAACCTTCAAATCCGCAAAAACATCCAATTTTCTCCCTTATTAGTGAATTTCCTATGGAAAGTGAACTATTAGCATGACCCGCACGGTGAAACTTAAGCTCGGGACCACCATAGAAGATCCTAACGTAACTCCCTGAACACGTTTTAGGGGGTCGTTCAAAATTAGTATATATATAAATATATATATATGTGTGTGTATATACGAGTATGTAAGTATATGTGAATGCACTCTAGCGGTCGCATTTTTTGCCTGATTTACTTCAAATTTGGTAGGGACGTTCCTTTCTATAATCGGCTGGACAAGTTCGTTGTTCAAAACAATCTGAAAACTCAAAACCCCTTATTTGGGGATTAATATTTCAAATTTCGAGTTTTTGGGCCCTAAAAGGGTCAGAAAAGCCCCGGATGTAACATAATGCATAGAAAAACATGGAAATTAAGGCGAAACTGTTAAGCCCTTTATCGTCATTCTAGCTTAAATATTTACTAAGTTATTAAAGAAAATGTGTATCGACCGGACACAGTACGTTGTCTTATGGGGGTTTTACATTGGAAAAGCCAGTTATTAATTTGTTGGTGGACTTTTATCATCCCCAGCAACCTCACGCCTACTTTCAAGCCTGACTGGGCCTTCTCCTAACCTTAAATTGCACAAAATTGTAATCCCAGCAATGCAGGTAAATTAAACCAGGAGCATCAGAACTGCCAAAAATTAATGTTTTCAGACTTCAATAAAATTGGAATTAATGTGTTTTTACACTGATTTTGAGTTTTAAAGTTTTGTACGTGGAAATTCACTTCACTCACATCGCGTGCTGCGTGTGAACTAGTATACTAATCAGTATAATTAAAACTTGGTTTATAGGTTAAATTTTTCACTAACTGACAGAGGACTAACTTTGGGACATGTTGCCCCCTAGTCCTGTGGGGGATGAAGGGGCGCTTCTCCTCTTAAAACCACTGTGCATAGCAAATGATTCTGTAGTGCTTCCATAAAATGGATTTGGGTGGATATTTCTGAAAACAAGCTCATTGTAAGATCGTGTATACAAGCTAATGTACTTTATATTCTGTAGTTAGTAAATATTAAAACTAACAATTGTTAGTGTAGGTTACAATTGGGCCAAAAGGGAGAAAGTACGTGTCAGTTTCCTGGTAACGTTTATTAATTTTAAAATAACAATGGAATGGTAGTAAGAGGGATTGACTGGATCAGTCAGTGCTGGATTGTAACAGCAACAATAATCTCCCAGTCAGCAGAGATAGTTATGACTCTGATCGGATTCACCCGTCTATTAACCGGAACAGAAACCTGATTGGTCCACCTCTCCCCTACCCTTGCAATGGTATCTTGCGTCATTGTTGAGCTTGCCTGGATAATCCTGTACTCTACGAGGCTGGGACAGTAATAACAACAGGGTTAGCCAATTTAATGTGTTAGTACCGTCGAGCATCTGTGCACCACTTCAATCTTAATTGGAATATCGAATGACTCGCTTTGTACGTCAACTCGCTATTATAAAAGTAGGGCTATTCAAGTAAATACAACACAGGAGAGATAATTGCACGCGAATTGTGGTGAAGGAAGTTCTTGTTTCAGAAAATGTTAATTTCAATTTTAGTTTAACTCTTTTACAAAAAGTATATCACTACTTTAGGTTACATTGTAAAACTGTGAGTCTGGTCAGTGAAATTAATGTTTCGCATTTTTAGTGAATTTCCTTTGGAAAATGAACTATTAGCATGACCCGCACGGTGAAACTTAAGCCCGGGCCCACCATAGAAGTTCCTAACGTGACCCCCTGAACACGTTTTGGGGGGTCGTTCAAAATTATATATATATATGTATATGCACTCTAGCGGTCGCATTTTTTGTCCGATTTACTTCAAATTTGGTAGGGACGTTCCTTTCTGTAATCAATTGGACAAGTACGTTGGGAAAAACAATCGGAAAACTCTAAACCCCTTTTTTGGGGATTAATCTTTCAAATTTCGAGTTTTTGGGCCCAAAAAGGGCCAGAAAAGCCCCAGATGTAAAATTAATGCATGTAAAAATATGGGAATTAGTGAGGCAAAAGTTTTAAGCCCTCTCTCGTCATTCTAGCATACATATTTACCGAGTTATTAAAGAAAATGTGTTTCGACTAAACACAGTACGTTGTCTTATGGGGGTTTTATTCCCAGCTTTGCAGGTAAATGAATCCAGGAGCATCAGAACGGCAAAAAAATCACTGTTTTCAGATTTTAATAAAAATTGGAATAAATGGATGTTTTTACACTGATTTTGAGTTTTAAAAGTTTTTAAGTGGAAATTCACTTACCTCACGTCAGCGTGCTGCGTGCGAACTCGTTTCTTATTATGATTGTTTTCCGTGTGTATGAGTGATACATGAAATAACCCAACCTTACAAATTTGTGGATGGCCTGTGTTAGCCTTGCTATTAAAAGACCTTATCAAATAAATAAATAAAAATACATATTGGTGTTGTTGAATTTTAAATTGGTTATATCATCGTAAGCAAACATTATTGAACTTCATATTACAGGTACCCAATCTTAGCTTTAATTTAAAAAATAATATATGTAATAACAAGATGTATGCGTTAAAATTGGCCTTTGTTTAGAATAGCTATAGATCTATGAACGATATGTGTTCGTGTGCCAATCCCATGAACGCTAAAGTGACACTAACTCGTCCAACGTAGCTGAATTGGTAGCCCATACATACAGCACCGACCGTCAAATCCGATTTCAGATTTTCGTTTCAGACTGGTAATTTAACTTCCACAATATTTTTTTTAGTACGTGTACGCAAACTTAACGAGTAAAACAGTTTTTTACTTTCTCACCTTATACATAGTATATGGAGAAAGTATTGTTGTCGTCAAAAGTTTCGAATTTGAGTTGTTGGTGGATATATTCGTTTTGGTGCTCCCTGAACCCAAAAAAGTGATTTTTACGTGATGTTTGTGTGTCTGTCTGTCTATCTGTCTGAATGTGTACAGAGCTACATCTCACACCAATTGGCCGACTATGATGAAATTTGATATGTAGGAACTAGACCACGATATCTCTAGGTGTTTTTTTATTTTTTTGAATTTTTGAGTTGTAAGGGTAATTATCCCCCCAAACCGCCAAAAAACATGAAAATCAATATTTTTCAAAAACAGCTCTGACGATTTTGATTAAAGTTTTAGCCATTGGTAGAGCTTTAGTTTTCCAACAAAATGACACCACCCGTATTTCTGTAAAAACTAAATAATTTAGTATTTTGGATTGATATTCTACGATTGCTAGTTGCGGGGAAAATTTAAATTTTCATTCTGCGTTAAACGCAGTACGTTGTCCAATGTTATTCTTATGGGGAATATAAAAATACTATTCCCTTATTCTCCCTTATTTACTGATCAATTTCGTTCAAACTTGATATGCTTGTTAAGTTAGCATTGACCAACAGAGGCAATTCGAAAAATGTTACCCCTTAATAACCGGGGGGGAGTAAGGGGCATTTCCCCTCTTAAAACCGCGTGTGTAGGAATGGATTCTGTGGTGCCTCCAAAGCAGGGATTTGGGTGGATGTTTATTAAAACAACTTGTTTACAAGATTTTCTGTACATTCGACCGTGCTTTGTATTATATATTTAGTAAATAAAAAGTAATTTATTCATTAATGTTGGGCTAAAAGGGAGAAAGTATGTGTCAGTTTCCTGATACCGTTTATTTTAGTACGTGTACGTAAACTTAACGTGTAAACAGTTTTTTTAGTCTGAAATCAATATTTAATATGCCTGATGTTTGTGTAGGTAGCACATTACATTTATAGATTTTCAAGTAAAATGATTATTCTAAAGTACAACAGTACTAATTACAACAGTAATTTTAGTGATTGGAAAAGCACATAAAATTTGCTTACTCCGTCGAAGAGTAAAGATCTTAAGTAATGCAATTGATCTTAATTGATCTTAATTTTTTGCAATCGCATAAACATTTTTTTGGATGGTAACTTAATTAACTTACAGTGGGTTCATGTGCTCAGGTGTCTATACTTGTTTGTGTACAATACCAGCCGAAAGAAACTAATAATTAATTTATATACTTATTAAAATAGGTATAGAACAATGAACGATATATGTATCTACAGGTACTCTATATCTGTAATAAATACTATTCATACTTTTTCGTGTTTGGGAATAATTTATTTTAACTATGTAGTGTGATTTTTATTTTTACTCACTGAGTGAAATTTACTGCAGCATGTTGTACCAATACCAATACCACACCTATCAAGGGGGTTTAATATAAAGTGTTTTTTTTTAATAATATGTCCAGTTGAAGCTATATAATTTTAAAATACCTCTTAATAATACATTTTGGACAATTGCTTTTAGAAAACATATAATATTAAAAAAAAATGTTCTATGTAATTGAAATATTAAAAATATTCTCTCAAATTCGAATTTGATATACGCGGATCTCTACAATTCGCATTTTGAACATAGGTTAAAAAATGAAAAAATTGCAAACAGAAATTTGTTGGTGGAATTTGTGCACCGAGGTCTTCTGATTCAAATACCAAGTTTTCTACTGCAGGTCAGGTGAGCTTTCGCCGCCATATTGGAAAATGGCGGTCATATTTTTTAATTTTGTGTGCCATAAAAAGGGAACCTTTCATCCGATTTTGTGAAAATTTGTAAAATGAATATATCTTGGAACCTGGTGAAGCCATAACCCTCATTTCCAGATCCAACTAGTATTTTTGTGCGTTTTCACCTTTACAAATGTGGTTTTTAAGGTTTTTGACCATGTTTTTAAAAATATTTTGAAATACTTGCCTTCATGTTGTCGAGCGTAAAAAAAACAACATTTTAGTATTTTTAATCATGATTTTATCTTGAATGTTTCTGGATATAAGCGAAGAAAGATTGTCGATTTAAAATGCAGTACTTTGTTTATCAATGTTTTTATTATGGGATATTAATAAATTTTCAGACCAAAGTCAGTTGATCATATATTTCAATTTTTACCTACAGTTAAAACTTCTTGGCACTCAAAGCAATATAAGTTATTTGCAACAGGTTAGCAGGAGAAAGTAGATCGACTCATCGGGACTGTATTTTCTCATCATACCCTCGCAATAAACTATTGTTTCCAGTACTATCAGCTGTGATTGAAACCAATCGATTCCCGATAGGCCGGGTAAACAGTCCGAGTAAAACTGCAGAAAGGTCTAGGCCGGGAAAGAAGATTCCAAAATTTCTCACCACGAGCGCTGCTGTTCTACTTACAGTATTCCATTATATGGTTGTTAAACAGCTGACTGTTTCTAGCAACATAAATAAATTAAACAATAACAAACCTCTGATGTTGTTAGTTGTAAAAGTGTAAACGTACTCAATAGTGGTTGATTCAAATATTAATATTCCTAAGTCGATATTGAAAATTAAAGGTGGTATGATGAAAAGTACTGTTCGTAACTCGTCCGAAAGTGCTATACCGGTGCTTGCTTGGCTTCGCCTCGTACTTGACACTCGATTGTGCACCAGTAACGGCCACTTTCCGGACTTGTGACGAAATATACTATATCAAATATGCATTTTGATCTTTTCTCCTGGACCAGTCATCGTGTAATGATGATTCAAAAAGCAAAATGTGTAGTATTTTATGTAAACATTGAAGTAACTTAACTTCAATGAAAAAGTTATATTTGGGAAAATATTAAAAAAATAAGGAGAAAATATATAAATACCCCCGTCGCAGCAAACCTGCATACTCAGGTAACTTAACTTCAATGAAAAAGTTATATTTGGGAAAATATTAAAAAAATAAGGAGAAAATATATAAATACCCTCGTCGCAGCAAACCTGCATACTCAGCGAATTTCCAATGGAGATATAAATGTCTTAATACTACACAAAGCCACTTACCAAGTTTTATAAAAATATATTCACAAATAAGCAATATATACAATTTTAATTATTATCCATAAGAATAACATTGGGGCTGAGTACACAGGTTTGATGCAACAAGGAACACAAAAAATGTGTTTTTATGCTAATATCAATATAACTCAACTAGGTGAAGTCGTATACCGGGGTTTTATCATTTATGTTCATAATTAAGGGAGACAGAGCATTTAATTATTCTCCAGAAGAATAACATGGGGGCTGAGTACGCAGGTTTTCTGCTACGGGAGCCTTTGGCAAAAAATTGTTTTTTGGCAAATATCAATAGACCAGAACGAGATGAAGCTGTATACCAAGTTTCGTCAGTATTCTTTCATAAATAAGCGAGATATAAAATTTGTCTTTTCCTCCATAAGAATAACATTAGACAACGTACTGTGTTTAGCACTTTCAATATCTCGGTAACCAATTGACGTAGAGGAATGATGAACATACCAAATTGTGTGTTTTTTAAGCTAAATCCAATGGTAAAATCTAACATTTGATTATTTCAAAAATTATATGTAAAAAATCAGAAAACCTTCTGGAGCGATCTGGCTGGTTTTCGAACTTTAAGTCATAAATGTTGCTTTACACGTATATACAAAGTTTAATCAAAATCGGATCATTTTTACGAGAGTTGTCGTGCTCACGGACACACACACACACACACACACACACACACACACACACACACACACACACACACACACACACACACACACACACACACACACACACACATATATATATATTTATACAGTTTCGAACAAATGGAGTTTTTGGGGTCTGGGGACCTCAAAACGAAAAGTTATCATGGTTCCGGGCCTAGGTCTTACCATGCCGATTACGGTAATAGCTTCTTCCCAAAAGGAGAAATTCGCTAAAAACAGTGTTTTGTGTAACCAAGCATATATGATTAATATCTACTGATCTATGTAAGATTCGAAGTCACGATAAACTAAACTTCCTTTAAATCTAAAGAAATATGTTTTCCTCTATATTTAAAATTAGTATGCTTCGGCTTTTTAGAAATTTTTATAGATGAATTTCAAAAACCTATTTACTGGGGCTGCGTTAAAATTGATACTTAATTTTGAAATGCGAATTAAATTAGTATTCGGTTTAGATTTATGTGCAGACTATAGAAGTGTCGCTTCGTTGGGTTATGGTGTTTTAAGCTGTAACGAGCTTTAGTTTGCAAAGCCCCTTGGACTCGACCGCTTTTGAACTGCTCTGCCACCACAAGCCGCGGCTGTTTTGAATTTTGATGATTAATTAGATAACTCACTTTGGTAATAGGTAGAGGTCGTCTGCGAATATATTTACTACATTCACAATAACGAAAGATTATTAATGTTTTATTTTACTTTTTTAATAATCCTGTTTTCATTTATAAGTAAGATATTAACATTGAGATATCAAGTACATTAGCGATTTAGGATGTAAGTTAGTACCAAGCAAGAGAAATATCAAATATAAAAAAATTGTTTAAAATATGATTAAGATACAACACCATGTATTGCCTTGTCGTAGATATTGTTTTTGTTTAAAGTTTACCTTCAGTAGCTTTTCAGGATCCGTTGAAAACAAAACGCCACTGAGTTACTGTTATTGGTTTACTTCTGTTATTGTGATAACCTTCTGTACGTAAAAGCAAAAGACCACTTATTCAAGATCAGCTTTCATGGAAGTCTGCTGCTTTCAGTGATTTATGCCACTGAGTTACTGTTATTGGTTTACTTCTGTTATTGTGATAACCTTCTGTACGTAAAAGCAAAAGACCACTTATTCAAGATCAGCTTTCATGGAAGTCTGCTGCTTTCAGTGATTTATGCCACTGAGTTACTGTTATTGGTTTACTTCTGTTATTGTGATAACCTTCTGTACGTAAAAGCAAAAGACCACTTATTCAAGATCAGCTTTCATGGAAGTCTGCTGCTTTCAGTGATTTATGCCACTGAGTTACTGTTATTGGTTTACTTCTGTTATTGTGATAACCTTCTGTACGTAAAAGCAAAAGACCACTTATTCAAGATCAGCTTTCATGGAAGTCTGCTGCTTTCAGTGATTTATGCCACTGAGTTACTGTTATTGGTTTACTTCTGTTATTGTGATAACCTTCTGTACGTAAAAGCAAAAGACCACTTATTCAAGATCAGCTTTCATGGAAGTCTGCTGCTTTCAGTGATTTATGCCACTGAGTTACTGTTATTGGTTTACTTCTGTTATTGTGATAACCTTCTGTACGTAAAAGCAAAAGACCACTTATTCAAGATCAGCTTTCATGGAAGTCTGCTGCTTTCAGTGGTTTATGCCACTGAGTTACTGTTATTGGTTTACTTCTGCTATTGTGATAACCTTCTGTACGTAAAAGCAAAAGACCACTTATTCAAGATCAGCTTTCATGGAAGTCTGCTGCTTTCAGTGATTTATGTTTAGTATTCAATGAGTTTGGGGTGAAATTATACCCTTAACTCTATATAACACTTGGGATAACTTTATATACCATTAGACGTTCCCCGACCTCATATTAGCGTCATTATAACTTCATGGAACATTTTCATTGTTCATTTAAGGGCAGTGATCATTTTTGCAGACATTTCATAATTTAATCTCGAAAGCTTCGACCGAAAAGCAATTGAGAAAAAATAAATTGTATATCTACTTATACTAATTTGTAGGTATTATAACAGAAAACAGTAACTTTTAATATAGTAAGCTTAAAACGTACAATTCGTTCATATCTAGAACAGATATTATGCACTTACCGAGTTTATGTCGTATCTTTTCGAAACTTCGTTTAGCCACACTAAGTGTTTAATCTATAAATTTAAAAACGGGACCAATTAACCAATTCACTTTTTGTGACTATTATACTAAGACTATAAATAACCCAGTTTAAGAGATCCCTCTTCAGGGATCCCTGAATATTTCCGGCGTCTTTTCCAACTGAGAGCCCTCTCTAATTCTGCTTCAGATCGAAATGTTTTGAACTCGACCGACTCTGAAGCACCAAAACATGGTTAATGCGCTCCCTGCACACCTGCTACCTGTAACTTTTATGTTAGTAGATTGCTATCCACTATCCATCATGTCCAAGGCTTTACAATGAATAAAAAATACATTTCTTTTTATTGGTATTCACATAAGAAAGGTAAAAACACGTAAGAAATGTAAATAAATGTTAAATATAAATACCCCCGTCACAGCAAACCTGCGCACTCAGTGAATTTCCAATGCATAATATAAGTCTTAATATCACATAAAGCCGCATACCAAGTTTCATAAAAATATATTCACAAATAAGTGATATATACAATTTTGATTATTCTCCATAAGAGTAACATTGGGGATGAGTACGTAGGTTTGCTTAAACAACGAACACAATCAATTGGTATTCATGAAAATATAAATAGAATTCAGCTAGGTGAAGCCACATACCAAGTTACATCAATATACATTCATAAATAAGCGATATATACGATTTTGATTTTTCTCCATAAGAATAACATGGGGGATGAGTATGCAGGTTTGCTGCTAAGGGTATAATCGGTAAAAAAAACTCTGTTTTAGCATTTAACAGTGTACCACAACCAGATGAAGCCGTATACCAAGTTTCGTTAGTATACGTTCATAAATAAGCAAGATATCGAATTTTTCTTGTTCTCCATAAGAATAACATTGGACAACGTACTGTGTTTAGCACTTTCAATATCTCTGCAACCAATTGACTTAGAGAAATGATCAAAACACCAAATTGTGTGTTTTTTAAAGCTGAATGCAATGGTGAAAAATAAAATTTGACCGTGTAAAAACTTCAAAAAACCCATTTTTGAGGTACAAACCCCCCCCCCCCCCAAAAAAAACCACTTCGGATGAGTCGATTTGTCTAGTTTTCGAACTTAAAGTCATAAATGCTGCTTTACACGTTTGTACAAAATTGCATCAAAATCGGACCTTTTTTACGAGAGTTATCGCACCCACGGACACAAATATATATACAGTTTCGAACGAATGGTGTTTTTGGGGTCTGGGGACCTCAAAATGAAAAGTTATCATGGTCCCGGGCCTAGGTCTTACCATGCCGACTACGGTAATAGCTTCTTCCCTATAGAGGAAATTCGCTAAAAATTTACTTTTTTGCTACGTAAAGGACCCCAGCGACAAGTTCTGCAAAACTTGGTGGGGCCAAGTTTTTGTATATATATTTTGAATGAAATATATGTATGAAATGAAACATAGACAGGAACTCCTGTTGGCCTCTTTAGAGCACCTGAGCTATCGGTGATTTAAATTATTTTAAAATACACAGTCAGTGGTGCAATGCATATGTGCCTGTATTAAAAAAGTTAAATTGTAATTTTAATATAAATACCTCAATTTAATTACAGATAGTTTTTAATGTCATAAGTTAGTTTACATTAACTGTTATGATCTAGGGTATTTTTTGTTCTGAAAGTTTAAAAGGGTATCATAATAATTTATCGATCCATCCTATACAGTATATTAAAACACAAAATAAAAAAAAAATTCCGGGGTGTGAGACTTCCACTGGACCGATTTACACGCGGGTGGTGTCAAATGAAAGAGAATAACCCCTACATTTGCACATTTTAACTTAGAGAGCGTTTGGTATCTGGTCAGTAACTGTTAAACAAATTAAATTAAACATTTTATTAAAGCAATTTAACATCGGGTAAAATTTTAACTTTATACCTCTTTGATCAGGTCATTTGAAGTTTCCACTGAAACCGTTTTACACGCGGTTTGTTTTAAATTAAAGATAAACCTCTCTATATTTGCACAATTTACTTACATTTTTGAAATAATTTCATTTAGAATATAAAATACCCCCGTAGCAGCAAACCTGCATACTCAGCGAATTTCCAATGCATATTAATTTATCTTAATACCACATAAAGCCACATACCAAGTTTCATCAATATACATTCATAAATAAACTATTTATGACATTTTAATTATTCTCCATAAGAATAACATGGCGGCTGAGTATGCAGGTTTGCTGAAATAAGGAACACTAAAAATGGGCTTTTATACAAATATCATTATAACTCAACTAGGTAAAGCCACATACCAAGTTCTATTAATTTATGTTCATAATTAAAGGAGATAACACGTTAATTATTCTCCATAAGAATAACATGGGGCTGAGTATGCAGGTTTGCTGCTACGGGAACTATCGGGCAAAAAATGGATTTTTGTGCAAATATCAATAGACCACAATGAAATGAAGCAATATACAAAGTTTCGTCAGGTTAACTTGATAAATAAGCGAGATATACAATTTTTCTTATCCTCCATAAGAATAACATTGGACAACGTACTGTGTTTAGCACTTTCAATATCTCAGTAACCAATTGACGTATAGCAATGATTAAAACATCAAATTGTGCGTTTTTTTAAGCTGATTCCAATGGAAAAAATAAAACTTTACTTTTTCAAAAATTGTATGTAAAAAACTCAAAAAAACCATTTTTGGGGTACAAAACCCCCCCAAAATACCCCTTCGGATAGGTCGATCCTTCTGGTTTTCGGATTTAAAGTCATAAATGCTGCTTTACACGTTTGTACCAAATTTCATCAAAATCGGACCTTTTTTACGAGAGTTATCGCACGCACGGACACACACACACACACACACACACACACACACACACACACACACACACACACACACATATATATATATATATATATATAGATACATATATATATATATATACAGTTTCGAACGAATGGTGTTTTTGGGGTCTGGGGACCTCAAAACGAAAAGTTATCATGGTCCCGGGCCTAGGTCTTACCATGCCGACTACGGTAATAGCTTCTTCCCTATAGGGGAAATTCGCTAAAAGAACTTTTAAAAACTATTTTATCACTATTTTACTTTTATCTAATCAGCTGATTATTAAAACACATATGATGTGTATCTAAGAACAGGCAATCGTAGCCAAAGGAATCAGTTGGCTTAGAGAAAATCATTAGTGGCCAGTATCTTACGACGAAGCATTGCATATATTGAAATTACTGAAGTCGATTCAGGCTGACTCAAAAAATTAATATTTTTCTCATATGTTGCAATTACGATATTATTTGACACAATCTACAATGTCAATTAGTGACATCGCATGTTATTCTTTTTTAGTTTCGCCCCTTGAGCTCAGAGTAAAAAATAACGCTAATGTTCGTACTATTTCTCCGTGGCTCCAAGAAGGGCGCTTCATTCAAGCCATCAAATCTCAAAACAAGAGTAAACAGGTTATGACAGTCATCCACCATGAAGAAAAAATCGAAAAGTTTCAGACCAGCTGACTGGATTTAATATGTCTGTATACACTCTAATACGATCGAAAAAGCGTGATTACGTCGAATATTTCTTATAAGTCAATGCTGCAATCTGCGTGGATGATCATGAACTACCCTAGGAATTTATTTGTAAACATTATGAGTTTAAGAAATCAGCTGATTATATCAAACAACTCCATTCAAATTAACAGACAAGGGAATTTAAAACATTGTCATAAGACATAAGACGCCTTAAGATTTAAATTATTTCTTCCGTTCTGTTTTTTAGCGAATTTCCCCTATAGGGAAGAAGCTATTACCGTAGTCGGCATGGTAAGACCTAGGCCCGGGACCATGATAACTTTTCGTTTTGAGATCCCCAGATGTTAAAAACACCATTAGTTCAAACCTGTATATATATATGTATGTATATATGTGTGTCCGTGAGCACGATAACTCTGGTAAAAATAATCAGATTTTGACGAAATTTGGTATAAACGTGTAAAGCAGCATTCATGACTTTAGTTCGAAAACCAGACAGATCGACCCATCCGAAGGGGTATTTTTGGGGGGTTTTGTACCTCAAAAATGTTTTTTTTTTAGTGTTTTACATATGATTTTTGAAAAAGTCAAATTTTAGTTTTATCATTGGAATCAGCTTAAAAATACGCATAATTTGGTGTTTTGATCATTGCTCTACGTCAAGTGGTTACAGAGATATAGAAAGTGCTAAACACAGTACGTTGTCCAATGTTATTCTTATGGAGAATATGAAAAATTGTATATCTTGCTTATTTATCAACTTATCTAGATGAAAATTTTTTATATTGCTTATTATCATTGTGGTCTATTGATATTTACACAAAAAAAAATTTTTGCCGACAGTTCCCGTAGCAGCAAACCTGCGTACTCAGCCCCCATGTTATTCTTATGGAGAATAAGTAACGTGTTATCTCCCTTAATTATGAACGTAAATTAATAAAACTTGGAATGTGGCTTTACCTATTTGAGTTATATTGATATTTGTATAAAACCCATTTTTTCTGTTCCTTGCTTCAGCAAACCTGCATACTCAGCCACGATGTTATTCTTATGGAGAATAATTAAAGTGTCAGAAATCCTTATGAATGTATATTGATGAAACTTGGTATGTGGCTTTATGTGGCATTAAGATAACATATATATATATATATGCATTGGAAATTCGCTGAGTACGCAGGTTTTCTGCTACGGGGGTATTATTTAATTTGAAATTGAAAAATTTGACAGAGTTACAGAGAGAAGTCGTGAGTCACATTGTGCTAATTTAGAAAAACTACAAGTATTTCATTGTTGGTGACTTTTCCCGTAGGGTACCATCGAATGCTCAAAATTAATATTATAACCGTCGAATTTCGTCGGGCACCAAACAGTTTAATACTGCAACAGCTTTAATATTCGGACTACTTATTTAATGTTTCTTTTTATTCATACCAAACAAGAATTAGACTGGGTTGGTTAGATTGGTTGTATATATTTATTTTGTAAACGTTTTCCTCCACTTAAAAAAAATAAAGATTACTAAAAAATACTCTTAATATTCTTTCTTTTTTATGTGTTTTGGGTATTTAGGGTTTATATACTTGGCGTGATACTTTTTGGAGGTGTAAAAACTAAAATACAAAATTTACTTTATACATATTTGAACTTCAGTGAGCCACTTATTTTTAAGTTTTGTTTTCATCCTCTGTTAAAGTGAATCGGGTCCCATAGCTAAAGGGGTGTTTTGATCAGCCAACGTGAATGTTTGATAATTTTACCTCCTTTGGAGCGCGTATCACAAAAATGGGACGACAAAAAGCTCTCGTTAAAGAGACAGCTGGCTCATTATTTTTAAGTGTATGCACTCGGACCTGGACCGAAACTGTGTCTCAAAGTGGCATCTCCCCTTTAAGGCTGTGCAGTCAAAAAATTGTTAATACTTTTTCTCACGCTTTTTGGAGTATTGCGATTATAAAAATCGTAAATACCCATTTTTTTGAAAAAATATTTCCGTTATATTGGGTTTTTCCACCTTTGAAGTAGTTAAAAACGGCCAGTCATAAATCTTTCAAAATTGGTTTATGTATTTTCAAAAAATATACTTAAGGGTTACCTAAATTGATTTTAGTAAAATATTCATTATTTCAGGAGATACATTTTTTATCTCAGTTGTTAGTGAATTTCCTTTGGAAAGTGAACTATTAGCATGACCAGCCCGGGACCACCATAGAAGTTCCTAACGTGACCCCCTGAACACGTTTTGGGGGGTCGTTCAAAATTTTATATATATATAGACATATATATATATATATACACATATGTATATATATAGACATACATATATATATATGTGTTTGCACTCTAGCGGTCGCATTTTTTGTCCGATTTTCTTCAAATTTGGTAGGGACGTTTCTTTCTGTAATCAGTTCGACAAGTTCGTTGGGCAAAACAATCGGAAAACTCTAAACCCCTTTGTTGGGGATTAATCTTTCAAATTTCGAGTTTTTGGGCCCAAAAAGGGTCAGAAAAGCCCCAGATGTAAAATTAATGCATGTAAAAAGATGGGAATTAGTGAGGCGAAAGTTTTAATTTCTGTCTAGTCATTCTAGCATAAATATTTACCGAGTTATTAAAGAAAATGTGTTTCGACCCAACACAGTACGTTGTCTTATGGGGGTTTTACACTACAAAAGCCTGTTATTCCTTTGTTACAGTACTTTTAACATCCCCAGCAACTCACGCCTACTTTCATGCCTGTCTGGCCCTTCTCCTAACATTATAATGTGCAAAATTGTATTCCCAGCTTTGCAGGCAAATGAACCCAGGAGCATCAGAACAGCCAAAAAATCAATGTTTTCAGATACAAATTGGAATAAATGTGGTTTTTACACTGATTTAGAGTTTTAAAAGTTTTTAAGTGGAAATTCACTTCCCTCACGTCAGCGTGCTGCGTGCGAACTCGTTTATAGATACATACAATAAAACCTACAACCATTCTTCCGTATTCAATTCAATGATACAACGGATTAGCAACGTACAGTTTGTATAGGACATATAGTTAATACCTTTTTTTATTTATACACTAGCTGTGTACCCGTCCTTCGTACGGGTTGTATATAAATGGTAGATTAACTAAAGAAAATAACAACCTACATCATTTTACAATATTAAAATTACATTTTACACGTTTAATGTAGAATTAAGTCAAATTTAACGAAATATATTGACAGATAGTTCCGGTACTGTTGCCAAGTCGAGGAACTCTATCGGGTAGTGAACGGTGTGTGGTTTTTGCGACTCCAAATCGGTACACGTAACACTTTGGATTCGATTTTAGAAATAAAATAACTCAAGTACAAACAAATATTAACCCTGTTTCATTTAACACTTTAAATACTTTGATACATTTAATATTTACATTCCAATAAATTGATAGTAATGTAAAGAAACATTAAACTTTAACAACATTGACAAACTACTTTTAAAATCACCATTTTTGCCAGGTACTGTTTTCATTATAATTGTAAATAAACAATTTAAACTTAGAAAAATCAATTTCAAACAATCCAATTAGCCTAAAACCTTCTAACGCACATATAGAACAAAGAAAAAAATTTCATCGAAATCGGTGCACCCGTTTTCCTGTGAAAAGCGAACAAATCATGATCAAAACCGCACAAAATCACAATTTTGAGCGGCCGCCATTATTTTTTCAAAAAGCGTATGCCAGTTTAAAGTGGCCTAAAACCTTCTCACGCATACATGGAACAAATAAACAAAGTTTCATCAATGTCAGTGCACCAGTTTTTCCGTGAAAAGCGAACAAAAACCCGTCCTTGAGCGTTACCGACAGACAGACAGATAGACAGACAGACAGAAATTGAGATAAGACTTGTTTTGGCTTCCCTAGTGTATAAAACGTGAAAATATGCAAAAATGTCATAATTCCAAGCAATGTACAGACAAAACTCTAGTTTTATTTATATAGATTTTTCATCTGTTGATTTCAATGAAGTTTCTATGATCATGATTGTGTTTGTCAGTTTTGTCTAAATATTTTAAAATTTATAATTTGGCTGATTTTCTCTTGTATACTGTACGATAAATATTGCACTATAGAGAAAACTTGTTTACTATTAAGCCCGGCTTCCATTAAACATTGTTGGAGGCCGTTTCCATTCTTCCAACTCGTGCCAACATTCCGCGAAAAGCCGTCTCCTCTCCACGCGCGGAGCGTTCATGCATTACTTCCACAGACAAAGGAATCTATAGATTCGTTTCTCTGTGATTACTTCATACGTTTAAGTGTAACCCCACTTGTGTCTAACATAAGTATGTTAATACAATGCAACGCAAAAACTGTTACAGCGTTTGTTAAATCTGTAAACAAATTTCATACTTACATCGTTTTCCAATAAACTCTCCTTGTGTTTTTTTCATGTCAAACCAAACAGAAGTTGTATAGGCCCTAATTTAAAAAAGAATCATCAACATGTGTTGGCTATAGCCAAGTTAAGTATTTATCTGTCACTGTAATAAATCATTTTTCGTACATTGAGTTTTCTTTAGACTTTAGTGTGTCAGTATGTTTCAAGAAACCAAACTAATATAAGATTTTATTTGCTGGTATAGGCCTACTTATAATTTCTTACACACATAACTAAGGCAAAATAAAAACGATATTAACAATTAGAGGTCGAAATTTTAAACCAGTTATTTAGTTTATGAATCTGATGATATGAACAGATAAGGGGCGGCGTGGCGTCGGCTGCAATCGCTCACTACGCATGCGCGAACTCTGCTCACAACAGTGATGGGTGCTGGGACACCGTTTCCATTATGTTTTGAGCTCTCCTCAAAACATTGCTTGTCAGCTGCATCGGCTCAAAACACATTTTGTTGGCCAACAAAGTTCAAAACAGTTTGCGAGTGTTTCCAATAAACATTTTACTTGAACTTCGTTTCAGTGGCGGATCCAGCTTTAGAGTCAGGGGGGGCGAACTTAGTGGTGGAATACCCCCCCCCGATTTCTATTGATACAAATAATATTTGTAATATCAAAAAGTAACCAAATATTAAAAGTAACAGTTAAATCCCAACATGCACTAAAGTGAACTGAACTATGTAAGGCAGAAAATCAGAACAGCGTTCATGCGCAGAGTAAGGGTATGATGACTAATAATATCAGTGGACACAGTGGATGCGCGGTCAAACTCCCCTTGTCATGGTAACGTCACGTACGCACCACTCTGCCTGCACCAGCACCTGTGCACAGTGGCGGATTTTAGCAATTGCCGTCTAAGGGCTATTAGGAAATTTACCGCCCTCCCCCCCCACTATAATCTCTGCCCTTTTCGCTTATGGTTATTTTGTGACAGTATCTAAAGAAGTTACGAATTAACTAAATGAATAAGTTTAGGAAATTTCTGTTATTTCCTAGTTTAAAAAACCAGTAAAATAATGTATAATTGACTTGATTCACATTAACACTGTTTAATATCCAATATAGCCTGCTCAATGGCAATCAGTCCTAGCCCTAGAAACAAATGTTGGTGTTAAAAGCAGTGAAGCAGTGCTACTTTTAATAACAAGAAAATCCTTCAGTAAAGGCCTAAATATCCCTTTTTATACTTCATCAAAACATTAATTTTTTCACCAACGCATTGACGATTGAAAATTATAATAAATAACCTATAAATAAGATGTGATGACACTGTAGCCTTAAAATTCGTAATTCGGACCATTAGCCTCAAAATTCTGTCTATTTAAACCATTAATTAGTGCTTTTCAATACAGTTTTTCAGTCATTTTGTAATTTATACTTTTATACAACGAATTTTGTATGTTTTAGGCGATCAAAATATAAAATTAATTGATGTAGGCCTAATTTTCATAAAACTCTACACATTTTCAAACACTTCTTCTAGTTTCACCTCCATGATGTTGTAGATCCAATGAATTAAAATATAATACCTACAGGCGTCACTACTCTCTGACAAATAACCTTCGTAAAGCGTGCCGTCATATTTGGTATTTTGTCCTGTTGTGGTGTCAACTTGTTGGTTGGACGGTGTCATTCGATGTACAAGGCGGCTTGTTTTCAAACTACTTGTTTTCAACACTATTTTCAAAGCCATATTAAAAGGGTGTTTTCATTTAACTCAAATTTAACTTTGCTTCGAGATAAACAATAAAATTACATATAAAATATGTCTTAAGATTATAAAGTTAAATTTAACATCATGATACGCCTAAAATGCGACAAGATATTAATTTAAAGACTTCAAATATCACAGTTTTTCATTTAATGAAATGGGAGATTTTGACACCGTCCCATACAAAAAATATATATAGAGGTCTCAACTGGAGTAAAAAACTGCAGCCTACATGCTGACCACCAGTTTGACCCTCTGTCAACTATACTCCCACAGCAAGAAATCAAATCAAATCCTCTTTTCACAAATTATGTTGGTTAGTCTTTATTTATCTTCGGTCTGATGTTTTGTTTAAAAAATATCCTCCAGAATGAACGATTATGTGTGTTAGCCTTTGATGGTAAGTATAAGACGACTGAAATAACTTTCTTTGTTACCTTGAGTTTGAAAATGAATCGACAATATCATTGTAGTTTAAATTTTGTTATTGTTAGCTCAAATTCGATTGTTCGATTGCAGCACTTCTCAGCCGTGTGCCTTGGTCATTATTGATATTGTGTAAACAATAATTTTAATGCTATGCGATTGTATAGGTAAACTTGGAAGCAGGGGCGGCCCGTCAGATTTTCAGTGCCCGTGCAAAGACCAAACTTGCCGCCCCCCTCCATAACAACTAAAACCTCCCCCCCCCACCATAGCTCTGAAATAAGTCTGACGTACGCGCCTCGCTCCCTCGTTTGTTGCGTTTGCGTTGTTTCTGGTTCCGTGCGATACTGATCACCTGAAATGACAAGCTATGGAGCACTGTCAGCTCAGAGACTTGAGTAATTCAAAATCTTGATTTCATTTAGTATCGACATGGAAATGCTGAGTCACGATAACTTTGAAATCATACAGCAGTCACATCTGCATGGCTGTTCTGAAAAACCTAAAATTAAAAAAGGGAAACAACTAAGCAAATTTAACTAATTTAAGTAACTTTAAATTTAATTTAGTAAGGCCAAGTCTACACTCTACTCTAGGTCTGACTTGTCGTGCATTTATTTATGTGTTGCTTCGGCTACTATATCTTGTCCAGGATGATCTCGAGGAGCGGCGCGCGTCGTGGTGGTAAGCTACCTGCTACGATCGCACGGCTCCCTCACACTGACGCAGGGGATTATTCGTTGACTTCTGCGTATCAAGAAACAATTATGTGTTTGTTTAAGAAAAATAACGAGTTCGCACGCAGCGCGCTGACGTGAGGGAAGTGAATTTCCGCATTAACATCTTGAAGAAATAGAATAAAGGGTTTAAAACAACACTGGTAACTTTTTTTGAAAATTGAAAAATGTAATTTGTTGGCTGTTTTGATGCTTCTGGTTATATTTAAATTGACTATTAGGATGGCAATGTTGTACATTATGAGGTTAGGAGGAGGTATAGTCAGGATAACAAGTTGGTAAAGGGGTATTGGGGATGATAAACTACATAAATATATGAAAACAGCCTTTTCCAGTGTGAAATCCCCATAAGACAACGTACTGTGTTAAGACAATTGACATTTTCTTTGATAACTCGGTAAATATTTGTGCTAGAATGATGAGAGAGGGCTTAAAACTTTCGCCTTACTAATCTCCGCCTTCTTATTTCCATTAATTTTACATTGGGAGCTTTTCTGACCCTTTTTGGACCAAAAAACTCAAAATTTGAAAAATTAAAATCTCCAAAAAAGGGGGGTTGGAGTTGTCCGATTATATGTAAAGATATATGTGTATATATATGTTAGCGACACCCCAAAACGTGTTCAGGGGGTCACGTTAGGAACTTCTATGGTGGTCCCCGAGCTTAAGTTTCACCATGCTAATAGTTCACTTTTCCATAGGAAATTCACTAATAATGAAAACAAACCTCAAAACTGAGAAGGAAGGGAGAAGTACAAACTGATAACAGTACACCTGTTCTGAGCGTGGGAAAAAGATTTCTTCCGGGGGAACCAAAAAAATCATCAAAACCGACCAAGGTTCTATCGGTTCCGGTAATTTATTAGGCTGAAGTTTGCAATCAAAAACAGCAAAGTTTGCTGTTAAAGTTATTTTTGTTTTTGATGAAACTAATGTTTTATGAATATAGATTTCTGATTATTGTTTCTAATGTGTAACACGTTTTTCAGTTATACAAACTCTATCTTCGAGTATTTGGTCTTTAAGGATTTTTGTAGCTATAAAGGTTAATTTTTCTGATATATTGAATCTTATCTTCTAAAAGTGTTCTGATCACCTAAGTTTGATACCAGTTACTCCAAAAACTGAAGTTGGCTGTAAACATGTTTTTTTCGTTAATACAAACGAAACTCATCTAAGGTACTGCCACTTTGGAAGAAATATAGATGTTTAATCAATTAACCACGACGAAAACACAACTAATCTGTGATGACGAGAAGTATTTTTAATTCTTAACATTGTCCACTCCATCTCCAATGCCCCGAAATGGCTCAGTTAACAAATAAGAACTTGATTGAAATTATACTAAACAGAGACGGAACTATTAACTATATTTTTCAAAGTAAGGACCATACAAGTACCGAAGGAAGGGGGCGCCAAAATCTGAGGGGGCGTATCATATTTTCCCCTCTTATTAAATATAATAGCAATATAAAACTCGAATCATTTTAACTTCAGTTAAAGATGAAATGCCGACTCAATACTCTTCAATCCCCAAACCATATATTTCCTCAGCTAGGAAGTAGTTTAAAATAATCGAAGATGGCGGATTAAATTAATTAGTTGAATCGTGTAACTTGATATTTTAACATTTCAATTTTCTTTCATCGTATTGCGAGTATTATTCACACTCTCAATGTCACAAAACGACAGAGGTCAAAACAGCTTTTCGATTCGGAATAGAGGGGAGCGGAGTTTGTGATTATCTGATTTGTGAATTTAATATTTTAAGTATAATGAATGTGCAACATGGTGAATGCACAACATACTTCCCAATAATGCCTTTAACAATTTATAATACTAATATACAACAAATTTATAAAATTAGTCGGATTTATATTTTTTTCAAATACTTTATTTTAGCGCTACGGACTACGCCCCCAATCCCACACACACCCCATGGCCCGTCATGAGCGCCGAGTGCCGCCCCCCCAAAAGCGCCGCGCCCCGCGCGCCCCGTGCTGGAGCTAGTGATGGGAACCATCGGATGAAAACAAACGATTCATCCGGTTGTTGAGCGGCAATTCATTCATCCGATGGAAACTCTAGTTTTCATCTGGATGATTCATCCATTCATTTACGGATGAACCATCTGTTCCCGTAGTTTCATCCATTCATAAAACCATCCGTTTGGACAATTCATTCCCTTGCGTTAGAAACATCTGATAATATTTATTCATCTATCTGCCATCTGCGTGTGTTGAGTAGTTTTTAATTTTATTCCTGACAGCACGGCAGTAGTAGGTTAAACTTTAGATGTTATGTATAGGATTACTTAATCTGATTACTAATCAAAGGTTTATTTGTTATATAAACACTTTATTATAATAATCTATGCGGTGGTTTTGTTGTTGAAAAAAACCATGCACATATCAAAATCGCAGGATTACGATCGTAAATAAAATGTTGTTCAAAAAATCGTGTTTATTTTACAACATTTTAATTAAATATCAGTTACAATAAATATTGGGCGATTTGATGTCAATTAATAATTATTGTTGACAAGAAAATGTTCAATTAAAAGTTGGAGGAATTAAAACTCACAATTCATCAGATCGGTGTGAAGTAGATTTATAGGCTGAAACAACCATATTATCATATAATTATTCATTCAGGTGAAATATCTAAAACCCGAAAATGGGCGATTCATCTATTAATCCGTTAAACATATGAAGCGGATATTTTGACAAAATAAATTTAATGTTGGAGGAATTAAAGCAGTTTAATCGGAGTATATTACATAAATAAGCTGAAGCCAACAATCAAACAATGAACTAGGCCTATTCATTCACGCGAAACATCTAAAACACCCGTGTACGGATGATTCACCTATCCATACATTAAACAGATGAATCCTCCACACAGCAGCGCAAGCAGCTGCCCCACTGCCAATGAGAAACCATCCGATGAATGGATGAATCAGGCGAAACATCTGAACCCCGCGTTTGGATGTTTTATCTATCCGTCCACTGAACAGGTGAATCCTCCGAACCTCAGCGCGGGAAGCTCGGCAATCGGCAGTACCCCCACTACCAATGAGAAACCATCCGATGAATCATCCATCTGAAAGGATTGGATGAATGGAAAAACCATCGGATGATTCATCGGATGGTTAAAATAAGTCGTTTGTCCCATCACTAGCTGGAGCACGGCTCGCACTGCCCTAGAGCCGGTACTGCTTGGAAGTCCGTGAGTTGGACGCAGTCATAGTGGCGCAGGCCTGATATGTAGTTCGTGGCTTGCCGCCCTTTCTCTGTAGCGCAATCGTCTTGTCGCTAGTACGGATGAATGGCAAATGCATTATGACTGTTTTGAGGAACTGTGGCTTTGAGGAACTGTGTGAGGGACTGCAAGCGTAATACATTAGTCTCTGATTACTACCTTTACTTTTAAAAGGGTGGCACATTGTCATTGTCATCCGTTTTCATCAAAATGTTCCCCGTGTCAACATTTCTTTTATAAACAACTTATTAATTTTCTGTAAATTTTCTGCCCCTAAAAACTAGCCGCCCTGGGCTACAGCCCCTATACCCCCCCTCCCTAAATCCGCCACTGCGTGCACCTCACCGCCCCGCTCACTCGAGCTACCGCTGTTGTATCTGATGAGATCTGATTGACACATTGACACTCACAACAGAATGCACACTACACAACGTTAATCTGTTAATCTTGACGTTTGCCCGGTTTGCCGGCACCCACACCCATCCCGAGTAACGCGACGGTGGTTTCGCTGTAGTGATGGGAGTATCGAATACAGAATCGAAAATTGTATTTAAATTTTCCAACTTCAATCTATTCCGGCGGTCGATCGTCACCAGTTTGTATTCAAATACGTATTCGAATACTTGGGTGTATTGGAATACACTGTACTCGAATACTTCAAAGTATTCGATTCTCCCATCACTATTTCGCGGGTAAAAAAAGAAGCAGGGTAATGGTAAAGGGCAGTCGCGGGGAGTCACGTCGTCCCGTCAGTGCAGCCAACTGTCAGGAGTAACCAGAACGAAATTATCACTCCCACTAACTGTTTATGCTTAGTGCCACAACTTTAGTATGCATACAGACCGTTTAGAAAAATAACCTATGGTAGGCAATGCATAAATTGGATTGGCGATAAAGAATTAATGGCAACACATTTAACCAGCTGCAAATTAAATAACTGCACTATTTTTATACAGTATATAACAAACATTTCTGACTTGAGGGGGGGGGGCGATCGCCCCCCTCGCCCCCCTTGGATCCGTCACTGCTTTGTTTTGAGTTTAGTTCAAAACAATGTTTTGAGCAGAAACTGTTAGAATGGAAACGGGGCTTTAGGAATACTTTTTATATTTCATTTTAAATATTATTCAATGGTTTGCTGACACCTAAGACTTTGTTTTAAATTTAATATTTGTGCTTGGTTGTTATCAGATATTTTATCCGTGCTACAATCGTATTTTATACTGAATCTTGTTAAAAACCGTCAACATATGAATCAATTATCAACCAATCAATCAATCAATCAATCAATCAATGTGTAAGACGCCGACGCAACAAAGGCGAATATGAATGAAGATGAATGTAGAATGGGTGAGATGCCTTGTAGCCTCGTCACTGACTAAGACTTACTTATTCTTTAGCCAGGATCATTAATTAGCCCAATTAATTTATGTTACGTTACTCGTTTCTGATATGTATATTTCATCGACTTAATTTAAACAATGCTAACTCTTTGCGACAGCTTCGCTTGTTCACCTCATTTAAGTTTTACTATCAAATCAAATAACACAACTGATCAAATTCCAATACATTATATTAATCGCTGAAAAATTGTATGACAAATAAATATGTTTATAACACATGCGGAGAGGCTGGTTGAGTCGAGTTGCCGCTGTGCTGCTTGCTATTTGCCGTTTCAGAATCTTGGGGCCCTACGACGCGACGTTCAGAGGGCAGGCGGGTAGCAAGGCGGCTGGAGAAAGTGGTTTGACCACTCGGGAAAGTTGGGGGTTGGGGGTAGTTGAGGGGCGGGTTCTGCGTGTGTGTGAGTGAGCATCCGGGGCTCTGCATATGTGTGGGTGAGCAGCGACTGGCCTGACCTCTAGGCGGAATAGCTTGTCAATAGAATCGACTGCACCACCTTAAGGCTATAGTTTCACAAGACTGGGGAGAGAGGGTTAATAGTCGGTTGCTCGACTAAACTGAATTAGTAATACCGGCTGTCATGAAAAGGTTAAATATCCTCCAACATATTACAATATATAAAGTTAAATTTACTGTTAATTTCATCGTGATTATCCGTATGATTACATTTGAATAAGTAATCCCTAGTAGCTGAAAACAAAACTTGAAAAAGAATATAATATACTATGTCAAATAACTAAATCATACCTGAATTCCGTATTATCACGAATGACTTTGAGAGTTCATGTTGCATAATGCTATGTGTAAAATGCAATATGTGTCTTAGCTGATACATATTGTGTTAGCTTAGCGTGTCTTAGTTTATGTGTTTTAGCTTTGACGGGCTTTTGAGATATGTTGTTTATTGTTCGTTATTCAAGTCCCTTCAGTAAAAGAGATAAATCCCATATGTATTGAATTATTGTACAAATGTTGGTTTTAGTAGTTTTTATTTTGGTTACATTGATATACATTATTATTTTAACTATGCTATTTTTCAGCAAACCTTTTTTATGTATTATTTTATAGTCCGGATTTGCTATAGATACAGTATGCAGTTTTCTTGGTGCTGGAAATATTTATTTCCTTCAAATTTCTTTATTTTTTACATATTTTAAGTTAAACAAATCAAATATAAAAATAATAGTTTGGTTTTTAGAATTGTAAAAACTATAAATTAATAGTAATTTACACCTTATCGCAAGAGTAAAAATTGGTTAAAATGTATATGCCTGTTTAAATAACATTAGATTATTTGATCAAATGAAATATTTTAATAAAATGTGGTTAAATTGTTGCAATATAAATTATTGCAATTAGTCCTTGTAAAGTAGTCATATTGTCAATTAGCTGTGTATACAACCAAAATTAAATTGCGTTATGAAGTTGGCAGTTGCCTGTTGAACTCCACAAATAATAAACTCGCGTAGCATGGTTCCTCTATTAAAGTCATTTAAATATATTTCGTAGGTCCTCTTAGCTACAGCGTCCCGACAGATCCCTGACGACGCCAATGAATACAGAGTCTTGTAAGAAGAACAGTTCCCGTGTTAAAAATTCTGTCGCTTATTTCAAGTTGGCGCACTGGAAATCCGTAGTTTTGCGCCTCACCGCTGTGAAGCGCCTCTAGCACTGCAGACCGGTACCGAAAACACGAGGTGTTGCCGTGGCCTAGATCTAGATCCCTTCGCTCTTTTGTCTTGTAGTAGGCCGGGGTTGGCTGTAGTGGTGGTCGGGGGGGGGGGGGGGGAGTGGCTGGGTAGACAGCGCGCGCTGCCTCGTGCCCGAGCGCAAAACTAGAGGCGGCGGCAGCGGCAGCTTCTATTCTAATCATGTTTTATGCGTTTATTCCAACATTTGTATTTTGGTTACTCCTGATTGATTAAAGAAAATATTTGCTTTAAATACAACTTTTATAATTCAAATTTGCCAAAAGAATGATTATATACATACCAGCAGACCCCTTACGGCTTCTCCGGAATTTATGATTTGAACAGAATGAAATACAATTTTAATTGTTTGTGCTGCTAGTGTTTATAGCCCGACTCTCCGCTTTTGTAGCAGAGAGTGGACCAACTGTATTTAGTATCAGTAAAAATAGAGAAGCTTCTATAGTCTATCTTGGTTAAGTTACAAATTGTCGATTGTGAAATTTCTACAGTTACTATAGTTATCGCAAAATAAATTTCTTACTCATAAAAACTGTGTAGTTGTGATAGCTAATATGGAAGCTAATAACTGAAACCTATTCTAAATTTAGATTTGTTTAAAATTTACTATAAATAATTCCAAAATATTATTTTTATATTTAGAGACAAATCGCTTGCTAAAATATTAAAGTCGTAGTTCCAAGGGTTTGTAGATATTTAACTTACGAGTTAATATGATTCGTTGACGGGACAGCGAGGGAGCGGTAGCATGTGTGCACCTGACAAGTAACCGGATTACTGGATTAACGTCCAACACTCCTGGTTTTGTCGTTAAACCGTCGTTTTGACACTAAAATGTCACATATTCTGCAAGTGACTAGTTAACACTTCAACTCTGTTATGTTTCTTGCAATTTAATGAATGCCTGCGAGATTGACAGGATTCACCAAGCAACACACTCTGGGCTCACCATATTGAGATTGACAGGATTCACCAAGCAACACACTCTGGGCTCACCATATTGAGATTGACAGGATTCATCAAGCAACACAATCTGGGCTCACCATATTGAGATTGACAGGATTCACCAAGCAACACACTCTGGGCTCACCATATTGAGATTGACAGGATTCATCAAGCAACACAATCTGGGCTCACCATATTGAGATTGACAGGATTCATCAAGCAACACAATCTGGGCTCACCATATTGAGATTGACAGGATTCATCAAGCAACACAATCTGGGCTCACCATATTGAGATTGACAGGATTCACCAAGCAACACACTCTGGGCTCACCATATTGAGATTGACAGGATTCACCAAGCAACACACTCTGGGCTCACCATATTGAGATTGACAGGATTCACCAAGCAACACACTCTGGGCTCACCATATTGAGATTGACAGGATTCACCAAGCAACACACTCTGAGCTCACCATATTGAGATTGACAGGATTCACCAAGCAACACACTCTGGGCTCACCATATTGAGATTGACAGGATTCACCAAGCAACACACTCTGGGCTCACCATATTGAGATTGACAGGATTCACCAAGCAACACACTCTGGGCTCACCATATTGAGATTGACAGGATTCACCAAGCAACACACTCTGGGCTCACCATATTGAGATTGACAGGATTCACCAAGCAACACACTCTGGGCTCACCATATTGAGATTGACAGGATTCACCAAGCAACACACTCTGGGCTCCCCATATTGAGATTGACAGGATTCACCAAGCAACACACTCTGGGCTCACCATATTGAGATTGGCAGGATTCACCAAGCAACACAATCTGGGCTCACCATATTGAGATTGACAGGATTCACCAAGCAACACACTCTGGGCTCACCATATTGAGATTGACAGGATTCACCAAGCAACACACTCTGGGCTCACCATATTGAGATTGACAGGATTCACCAAGCAACACACTCTGGGCTCACCATATTGAGATTGACAGGATTCACCAAGCAACACACTCTGGGCTCACCATATTGAGATTGACAGGATTCACCAAGCAACACACTCTGGGCTCACCATATTGAGATTGACAGGATTCACCAAGCAACACACTCTGGGCTCACCATATTGAGATTGACAGGATTCACCAAGCAACACACTCTGGGCTCACCATATTGAGATTGACAGGATTCACCAAGCAACACACTCTGGGCTCACCATATTGAGATTGACAGGATTCACCAAGCAACACACTCTGGGCTCACCATATTGAGATTGACAGGATTCACCAAGCAACACACTCTGGGCTCACCATATTGAGATTGACAGGATTCACCAAGCAACACACTCTGGGCTCACCATATTGAGATTGACAGGATTCACCAAACAACACACTCCGGGCTCCACCATATTGAGCCTAATCTTCGTTTCTCCTTGGATCCTTGGAACAAAACTTATTATCTATATCAATTTCAATTTACCCTTGAACGTTTAAGAAAATTTACTAATATCACGCTCTTAAAATTATCGTTTTTACAATAAATAAAGCATTAGGACAGCATAATTTTCAAAGGAATAACCCATATATTAACGACATGTTTAAGTTCTCATTTAAATAACTTGCTGTTGGGAATATTTTCTTCGGGTGCAGTTGGGTCTTAATCTAATAATCTTCGGTTTAAATACTGCAAACCCTTGTTCAAAGAGCCAAAAATTCTCACAATAGTCAATCTTTACATTTTTCTTGTTCTTTTAGATACAAAAACCAACATAAATCAATATACACCCAGGCAAAATATACATAGTCACAACACCACACATAGGCAACAATTAGATGTCCCAGGACCGACCTCTTTCACAGGTAACTCTCTCGAAATAAATTCCATTACATCTTTTAACAAACTGCCTAATTCAGCAAAAGATATAACATTTTCAAAATTTGAGAACTCTGTAGATAATTGGCTTTTAGAGAATCCTTTTCATACAATTCATGAATTTTTTGATGTACCTGTCGATAGTGTGAATGCAATTTTTGATAATCAAAATTGATTGTCCCTTTCTTTGATCTGTGTATAAGCTGATCTTAACGTTGGAAATATTGTTTTGTAAGATCTTGCCTGCATTGTATTGTATTTTGTTGGCTTTGCCTATTTCAATGTGCCTATGTGATCAATGGTAATAAAGTTTCTTATTTCTTACCGTACATGTGGCACCATAAAAAATGTCTAAATGATACTCACAAAATTGAACGGGTGTGTCCAATATCCTACAATTCCTTTGTCTACAGGGTCCGATGTTGAGGGGGAGCTGCCCCCTTGGGTAAAATTACGCGAAACATATTTAGTGACAGATATTGATACAATTGGCAAAAACCTATATAATCTTATGAATATTCCATAGCTAACTTAACTTGCGTATGCCAATAAAATACTTTTCAACAATAAGAAAATATATTTAAACGCGATAATGTTTGATCCCCAACAGTAATCAGTAAGACGGGCTACAAATTAAACAAACAATCAACACAAATTCTCAACATTCTCGATATGACTCGATGGCCGAACGTAACAAAACTGTATGACAAATATTGCTTTATATGTATACAGCTCCCTCGCAGTTTTACACGAAGAAAGTTTCTGTTAAGTTGACGTTCCTTTTACGCCATAGTATGTTTAATCTATGTTAAAACTGTTATTATCAAATAAAATATTCTCATCAGTTAGGATAAAATTGTTATGTTGTAGGTCAATTGGAAGAAGCACAATTGGGTTTTCAAAACTAATTTAATTAAATATAATTACTAATTCAAAATATTAGTAGTAACAATATCTAACCTCCTCAATATTATTTTTACTGTTCATATCTCGTGTATGAGTAAACTATTAATTTATTTTTCATCCTGATTTTAGTCAATGAATAAAATTTGCTATAACTCTGAAATGTTGGTGTTGGTGTCATAAATAAGGTTTATTAATGTCAAACTTTATACTTTGAAACTATTTAATTTTTGGCGACTCTTACATTATTGTAAGACTTTATTACTTACATATATTCACGTCACAACTCAAAATTTGGTAATTGATGTGTCACTACATGTTCCGATATTAATATATCATCTTCAGCTGCTTCTAAAGATGATATATTGGGATCAAAACATGTACTGACGCATCAATTACAAAATTTTGAGCTGTTTTTACCTGAATATATGTAAGTAGTATAGTCTTACAATAATTGTTACTACAGCTCAGGGGCTATAAACATGGATTATGATTCTTACGTTAACTCTTGACAAGTAAAAGGTATGCATGCAAAATAAAACTATACATTGTTTAACTATGTTTAACTATGTTTACCAAAATATAGTTTCATAATAAAAACATAGTGTATATAATTTCAAGTAAGGTACAGTGTTAAATTTTATAAACGATATTACAATGCTGATTTGGGAATGTATTTAACCATTTAACTTTGATTTGGGAAATAGTAAATATGTTAACGTGTCATAAAACATTAACTTATATTTTAAAATGTACAGAGAACATGAGACTTGGAGGATGTGGTGTATCAAATAGAGTTCGAATTGAACAGTAAGTGATAATTTAATATGTTGCTTCCAATGTAAAAAAATAACACGGGACTTTAGGAATATGACTATGACAAAACGTAAATTTCCTTCTACTTAATATTTACTATTCAAAACGAAGTAAAACTCACATATAACCGATAAATTAAAATATACTTGATTTTTTTCGAGTAATTTCAAAATAATTCAAGATATATTGAATCTAAAGTAGGTAATGCCAGAACATTTGTCATAGATTTATTTTACATTATTGTTAGTTTACATTTTGTGCGAGAAGGAGAATTTCCTCCGAACTCCACGAACCACACCTAAACTGCAGACACCTACGCCGGACGTAATTGTCTACGCGAGGAAGTTAATTCATTACCTGAAGAAGATAAGAAGTTGTTATCAGCATGTCTTCGCTCGTATCAGCCTCTGAGTGCGAGTCGAGTTGTGGAACTTCGCATACGGGTACAACTCACCACAACTTCTCTAATTATGTTTATTAAGCTTTGTGTACCCCTACCATGTACAATATTTAATAAACAAGTTTTATTTACCCTGCGTCAATGTATCGTTTGTAGTTCAAAAATAACTACAGCTGACGCGTGCTTGTTGAGCACATCTCAGGTTGCGAACGTCAAATCTGACATATCCTTTTTGGATGAGTTTGTCCTAATATTTAAATACCCCCGTCGCAGCAAACCTGTGTACTCAGCGAATTTCCAATGCATAATATATGTCTTAATACCACATAAAGCCGCATACCAAATTTCATAAAAATATATTCACATATAAGCGATATATACAATTTTAATTTTTCTCCATAAGAATAACATGGGGCCTGAGTAAGCAGGTTTGCTGCAACAAGAAACAAAAAATGGTTTTTTATTAAAATAACAATATAACTCAACAAGGTGAAGCCACATACCAAGTTGTATTCATTATGTTAATAATTAATGGAGTAATTAAATTTCACTTATTCTCCATAAGACTGAGAACGCAGGTTAGCTGCTACGGGGATAGTCAACAAAAAACAATTTGTTGTGCAAACATCAATATGTCAGTACTACGTGAAGCCACATACCAAGTTTCATCAATATACATTCATAAATAATCGAGATATCAAATTGTAATTATTATCCATAAGGATAACATTGGACAACGTACTGTGTTTAGCACTTTGAATATCTCTACAACTGTTAGGTGTAGAATCTCATTTTAAGTACCAAAATGATTGTTTTGTGGAGCTGAACTGATTGGTAAAAGCAAATGTGAAGTTTAAATTAAAATGAACTGAGGAAAAGTCAAAAACCTTTTTCCCATAAGATTAACATTGCAGAATTTATGAGTAGGTTTTTTGGATTTTCTCCGAAACCATTTCACCTTGGTTAAGAATGCAAAATACTATATTTTTTTTTAGCTCTTATTTGTTTTTTAACATGGTCAAAACCGAAATTAAGTTTTTTTAAATTTTAGGTTGCAAAATGCAAAAAACTGATTTGTGGAAAATTTAAAACCCCCATAAACCCCCCTTTCCATGGTCCGATTTTTATGGTTTTCCAACTTAAAGTCGTGAATGTCACTTTACACATTTGAGCAAAATTTCACCAAAATTGGAATTTTTTACTCAAGTTATCGCATTCACGGACACATATATAGATATTTATATATACATATATATAAATTTGAACGAATAGTGTTTTTGGCTTCTGGGGACCTCAAAAAAAAAGTTATCATGGTCTCGCGCTTCATTTTTACCGTGAGACCTACGGTAATAGCTTCTTCCCTATAGGGAAAATTCGCTAACAAACGAACCAATTGAAGTAAGTTCAAAGATTTTGATTTGTTTAGGGGTTTGCATAATCGAAACTGGTCATATGACTGCTGCTATAAACTAAATGTAATCCAGTCAAATTGTGTCCAAAGAATGAGCATCTAAGAATAATATTAATTAGAGTGGGAAAAAGAAAAACAACCACGGAAAAAGTTGAAAATCGCTAAAAATCTAGCGTCACCTGGTACGTACTTAACGGCAACTGTAACGTTACGTTATTTATAAACATACAGTAATACTAGTTTGATGTTAAATTTAAACGAGTTCGCACGCAACACGCTAATGTGAGGGAAGTGAATTTCCGCATTAAAACCTACAAAATCAAATATGTGGTTTAAACACTGGTGACATTTTTTTACTGAAAAAAATACATTTTTGGCTGTTCTGATGCTCCTGGTTCCATTTAAATTCGCTATTAAGACGACAATGTTGTACATAATAAGGTTAGGAGGAGGTCTCGTCAGGATCAAAAGTTGGTACTATATGGGGGTATTGGGACGATAAAACTACATCAAGGTATGAAAAACCGCCTTTTCCCAATGTAAAATCCCCATAAGACAACGTACTGTGTTTATTCAGTTTACATTTTCTTTAATAACTCGGCAAATATTTGTCCTAGAATGTTCCGCTTTGACGTCCAATAGTTCAATATGCAATAATTTTATATTCGGGGCTTTCTGACCCTTTTATGGACCCAAAAACTCAAAATTTTACAAATTAAAATTCCGAAAAGGTGGTTAGAGTTGTCCAATTGTTTTTCCCAACGAACTTGTCCAACTGTTTACAAAAGGGAAGGTTCCAACCAACTTTTCAGGACAAAAATTGCGACTGCTAGTGTGCGAACACACACACACACACACACACACACACACACACACACACACACACACACACACACACACACACACACACACACACACACACACACACGCACACGCACGCGCACGCGCACGCACGCACGCACGCACACATATATAAGTATATATATATATATATATATATATAAAGTTGTTGTTGACCCCTCAAAACGTGTTTAGGGAGTCACGTTAGGAACTTTCATGCTGGTCCCCGGCTTAAGTTTCACCGTGTGGGTGTTGCTAATAGTTCACTTTTCCATAGGAAATTCACTAATATGAACCCTTAACGGCTTTTGTTGAATTTACTAACTACAGTATCGATATCAACTTTATAGAAGCAAAATCTACACAGGACGAATTTTCCAATGTTCCACTGAATTCAACGTAGGTTCTTCAGACTGGTCCTTGCTTTACCTGTCTGGTGGTACCGTTAACCGCTTACACAGCAACTGTGCATCTGTTGCCTCTCCCAATGCGCGTGCGCGAACTCTGTTCACGGAAGTTAGTAAAGCCGCGTAAATGTCCATAGTGTTTAGCTCAGATTTACGTTCTTGTTGTTAGCTGCAACAAAAAATATGAGGCTACTTTGACCACAGTTTAATCCAGTAGGGGAGCGTTCGTACACATTTAAAAACAATATCTTGAGTCTTTTAAGGCATTTTGATTGACAGGGGCTAGCCTGCGAAACTAGCACCGCGCGCTACCAGGCGGTCAAAGTGCGAACTACGCTTAGCATAGGGCTTACGGAGACTTCCTTCACAAGTAAATGTTAATATAAAATGGAAATTATTTTAGTGTCTAGCCACAAATAATTTATTTAATTTCAATCCTAAATTTTCACGGACAAGTTTTGTGATTCGGTCGCGAAGATACAGTGATGCTCGAAGTTTGGTTCTCGCAGGAAAGGTGAAACGCCACGTTCGCATATATACAAACGTGCGAACACAGACTAACGGGTGGACCGATGCTTCTAGGTGTCAAATGCTTCGAGCAAAGATTATGTGTAAATACTTGATCATTGTAAGTTGGATTATTTGTAATATAACACCCTGGATTATGACCCTACACCTCAGAAGCGGAATTTGTTCACCTTTTGCCACTTCTTAAAATTAGTTGGATTTACTAAACTAGTTTTAATGTTTATTTTCTCATTCGTGCCTTTTTAATATTATAGGCTTTTTATTATTTTTTATTATTCTTATTATTTTTTATTATTCGTTTTATATTTTATTATTCGTGTATATTATATGCTATGAGAAGGAATTATGGTGTGCTAAATATTAAGTAACCAGACATTATTTAAATGCATGTAAAGATACTAACCCGAAAATAAATTTTAAAATTTAACGTTTATATGACGATCCGTGTATTTTCTAAGTACTAAAACCTCCAATGTAACCTAAAATGTTACATTTGTACTAATAACAATTCATCGTAACAAATTGAACCTATGGAAAGCTTTAGTGGCTGTGTCAAAACACCAAGAAAACTCAAAAGTAATCCACGTAAATTCATATAATTTATTGTTTTGAGGGGTATAGTGACAAACGGGTCACGTGACTGCTGCTGAAGACGTCTTGGTATGGAGACGTATTGTGGTTTACATTTTAGGCCTCCAGATACTACTATCTAAGTGCTTGGAACAAATTCAAACCGTACCCTGGTTTTTAATACAGCCCTTATAAAACGTTTTATAAATGGTGCAAGGGATTCAACAACCATTAACAAAATACAAAATGTAAATGTGCGACTTGTAAATATCTAGTCTGGGTGGATACAACTATTCTGTAACAAATATAACATAATTTACAAGGGCTCTTACCCTCGGCGGGGACTATCATGCAAGATTACACAAAACGCACGAACAGATCTAAGATCAATTCAAATATTTTGATTTGCTGAGGAGTTTAAATCATCAAACTGCAGCTCCATACTTCGACATCCTGTTTTCAAAATATTAGGCATTTAAGTCCTATATTGGAGGGATACAAAATAAAAAATAAACACTAAGAAATCTAAACAAATTCCTACATTTATCCGTGGCTCGTGGTGGTCTCTGTTGTTGTTGTGGCTGTGTGTGGTAGCATGCTAAAAACACTAAGAAATCCAAACAAATTCCTACATTTATCCGTGGCTCGTGGTGGTCTCTGTTGTTGTTGTGGCTGTGTGTGGTAGCATGGTAAAAACACTAAGAAATCTAAACAAATTCCTACATTTATCCGTGGCTCGTGGTGGTCTCTGTTGTTGTTGTGGCTGTGTGTGGTAGCATGCTAAAAACACTAAGAAATCTAAACAAATTCCTACATTTATCCGTGGCTCGTGGTGGTCTCTGTTGTTGTTGTGGCTGTGTGTGGTAGCATGCTAAAAACACTAAGAAATCCAAACAAATTCCTACATTTATCCGTGGCTCGTGGTGGTCTCTGTTGTTGTTGTGGCTGTGTGTGGTAGCATGCTAAAAACACTAAGAAATCTAAACAAATTCCTACATTTATCCGTGGCTCGTGGTGGTCTCTGTTGTTGTTGTGGCTGTGTGTGGTAGCATGCTAAAAACACTAAGAAATCTAAACAAATTCCTACATTTATCCGTGGCTCGTGGTGGTCTCTGTTGTTGTTGTGGCTGTGTGTGGTAGCATGCTAAAAACACTAAGAAATCTAAACAAATTCCTACATTTATCCGTGGCTCGTGGTGGTCTCTGTTGTTTTAGAGGACCATTTGTTCCGCCGCTAGGGCTAAAATAAAATACACTGTTTATTAGATGTTCGAATTTCCCACCACTTTGAACTTTTAAGGGCGTTAAAGTTTAAAATTGTAGTGTTTGTCAAATGTCCTGGTGATATATAGGAACAAGGTAGGAGCATGCTAAAAACACTAAGAAATCTAAACAAATTCCTACATTTATCCGTGGCTCGTGGTGGTCTCTGTTGTTTTAGAGGACCATTTGTTCCGCCGCTAGGGCTAAAATAAAAATACACTGTTTATTAGATGTTCGAATTTCCCACCACTTTGAACTTTTAAGGGCGTTAAAGTTTAAAATTGTAGTGTTTGTCAAATGTCCTGGTGATATATAGGAACAAGGTAGGAGCATGCTAAAAACACTAAGAAATCTAAACAAATTCCTACATTTATCCGTGGCTCGTGGTGGTCTCTGTTGTTGTTGTGGCTGTGTGTGGTAGCATGCTAAAAACACTAAGAAATCTAAACAAATTCCTACATTTATCCGTGGCTCGTGGTGGTCTCTGTTGTTTTAGAGGACCATTTGTTCCGCCGCTAGGGCTAAAATAAAAATACACTGTTTATTAGATGTTCCAATTTCCCACCACTTTGAACTTTTAAGGGCGTTAAAGTTTAAAATTGTAGTGTTTGTCAAATGTCCTGGTGATATATAGGAACAAGGTAGGAGCATGCTAAAAACACTAAGAAATCTAAACAAATTCCTACATTTATCCGTGGCTCGTGGTGGTCTCTGTTTTTTTAGAGGACCATTTATTCCGCCGCTAGGGCTAAAATAAAAATACACTGTTTATTAGATGTTCCAATTTCCCACCACTTTGAACTTTTAAGGGCGTTAAAGTTTAAAATTGTAGTGTTTGTCAAATGTCCTGGTGATATATAGGAACAAGGTAGGAGCATGCTAAAAACACTAAGAAATCTAAACAAATTCCTACATTTATCCGTGGCTCGTGGTGGTCTCTGTTGTTGTTGTGGCTGTGTGTGGTAGCATGCTAAAAACACTAAGAAATCTAAACAAATTCCTACATTTATCCGTGGCTCGTGGTGGTCTCTGTTGTTTTAGAGGACCATTTGTTCCGCCGCTAGGGCTAAAATAAAAATACACTGTTTATTAGATGTTCCAATTTCCCACCACTTTGAACTTTTAAGGGCGTTAAAGTTTAAAATTGTAGTGTTTGTCAAATGTCCTGGTGATATATAGGAACAAGGTAGGAGCATGCTAAAAACACTAAGAAATCTAAACAAATTCCTACATTTATCCGTGGCTCGTGGTGGTCTCTGTTTTTTTAGAGGACCATTTATTCCGCCGCTAGGGCTAAAATAAAAATACACTGTTTATTAGATGTTCCAATTTCCCACCACTTTGAACTTTTAAGGGCGTTAAAGTTTAAAATTGTAGTGTTTGTCAAATGTCCTGGTGATATATAGGAACAAGGTAGGAGCATGCTAAAAACACTAAGAAATCTAAACAAATTCCTACATTTATCCGTGGCTCGTGGTGGTCTCTGTTTTTTTAGAGGACCATTTGTTCCGCCGCTAGGGCTAAAATAAAAATACACTGTTTATTAGATGTTCCAATTTCCCACCACTTTGAACTTTTTAAGGGCATTAAAGTTTAAAATTGTAGTGTTTGTCAAATGTCCTGGTGATTTCTAGGAACAAGGTAGGAGCATGCTAAGTTTCACGTTGATATAGTTGTCTCGAAGTGGTCTAGGCTTCTTTTACCTGAGTGAGTCAGTCAGTCAGTTACACATCCGGCTGTATAGTTATTTAAATGTATTCATATTACCAGTTATGTGTGAAATTCCTCCGTGTAATTATATTTTATACGATGTGTTTGAATAGGGTGGCATTCCGTAAATACCCTGTAAGGTAAAGGAATAAGATAAAGGTAAACATTTTTCGGTAGCGGCTAGAAATGTAAAATAATTAATGCATTTTATAAAATATTTGTTTAATACCCCCGTCACAGCAAACCTACGTACTCAGCGAATTTCCAATGAATATATATGTCTTAATTACACATTAAGTCACTTAACAGGATTCATAAGAACTATATTCATAAATAAGTGATATTTAAAATATTAATTATTCTCCATAAGAATAATACTGGGTATGAGTACGCAGGTTTGCTGCAACAAGGAACACAAAATAATGGGTTCTTATGCAAATATCAATAGAACTCATCTAGGTGAAGTCACAAACCAAGTTTCATCAATATACATTCATAAATAAGCGAAATATAACATTAGTATTATTCTCCATAAGAATTACATGGGACCGAGTACCTAGGTTTGCTGCTATGGGAACCATAGGCGAAAACATGTTTTTTAAGTGCAAAAAACAATAAGCCACAAGCAGATGAAGTCATATACCAAGTTTCGTCAGTTTATGTTAATAAATAAGCGAAATATAGCATTTGTATTTTTCCCCTTAAGAATAACATTAGACAACGTACTGCGTGTTTAGCACTTTCAGTATCTCAGTAAGCAATTGACGTAGAGCAATGATCAAAATACCAAATTTTGTTTAAGCTGAATTCAATGGTGGAAATTATAATTTGATTTAAATAAAAATTACATGTGAAAACCCCCAAAAATCCCCCTTCGGATGGTGCGATTCGTCTGGTTTTCGAACTAGTTCAAATAAATGGTACTTTACACATTTATACCAAATTTCATTAAAATCGGACCTTGGTTACGAGAGTTAGCGTGCTTACGGGTACACACAAATATATATATATATATATATATATATATATATATATATATATATATATATATGTAGTAAGCATATGGTTATGGTATCCATTTGACGTAGAGCAATGATCAAAACCACCAAATTGTGCGTCTTTTTAAGCTAATTCCAATGTAAAAACTAAAATTTGACTTTTTCAAAAATTGTATGTAAAAAACTCAAAAACACCCATTTGTTGGGTACAAAACCCCCCCTTCGGATAGATACCCCTTCTGTCTGGTTTTTGAACTTAAAGTAATAAATGCTGCTTTACGCACGTTTATACCAAATTTAAAATTAAAATCGGATTATTTTTCGAGAGTTATCGTGCACACACACACACACACACACACAAACACACACACACACACACACACACACACACACACACACACACACACACACACACACACACATATATATATATATATATGCACACATATATATACACACACATATACAGTTTTGAACGAATGATGTTTTTGGCATTTGGGGACTTCAAAAAGAAAAGTTATCATGGTCCCAGGCCTAGGTCTTACCATGCCGACAACGGTAATAGCTTCTACCGTTTAGGGGAAATTCGCTAAAATAGTAGTTCGATAGACAATTTTCAGAACAAACTTTTAATGCAGGGTTTTAAGACGAATCGTATCCAAATGTAACTCTTGGACCACGAAACTTATCGATGAATAGAGATAACATTAGTATACATAGCGCAGGTCTTCGGGTCATCGATAATGTCTGGAAATCCTACTGAGACGTGACCAGCGACATAATTCCCTGAAGCTTCCGCGTAAACGGAAGGAAGATATTAGAACTTGTATCAGTGTATATTCTTGCGTGAAGTTTCAGCAAGTAGTTTTACCATTCAAGTTTCTCAAATATATAACAATAATATACGTGCAATCACAATCCCACTGTCGTAAAGTTGTTGTAGCTTATCCATTCCTGTCCACAAAGCGAAATGTTTTTACAAGTTTTAGCTTCAGTTACTCATTCATTCAAAATGTTTTCCGTTGCAGACATTTTCAAATGTTCCTGTTGTAAAACTTTGGTGCCTTTTACAGCTTGGCGTATTTTGTCTCTTCATTTTTGTGCTAGAACTGTTAGTGAGTTACAATACTAATTTCTTAATTCTCTTAAACAAATTGGTCCATAAGTACTAACTACGATCACCACTCCCTAAAATTGTCATTATGGTGTTACGTTCTTTATAGTATTTTTTTTTAAATAGACATTGAAAGCTCTCAGTTGATTATACAGATTAAACTAATGTGAAAGCATTATGACGCATGCATGGCCATATTAGTTGGTTTACGAATATTTAAAATTTTTACAATTTATAGAGTAGCATGAAACGTTTTGTTATAAAAAAACGGAACCACTAAATTAGTCTCACTAGACCTGAAAATATATTTACACTTAAACTGTATTTACATACAAGACGGTAAATATATAAGGCAATCGATTTCGACCAGTCACACCGGTTATCATCAGGCACAATCTGTGATTTTCTCACAGTGTCTGATTGGGCCTCATAATGACCCTTGTGACTGGGCGAAATCTATCGCCTTGCATATAAGGACAGTCTGTCGGATTCAAAATTATGGATACTCGAGTTTGACTTGCCACCAAAGATTAACCGATTGAGCTACAATAACGGCGGTTACATCAACATTTTCCTTGTATTATTCTTCGTGTTTCAGTGTAAACACCAATTTTAAATTTTGGTTTAACTAATTTTTATTGCGGGTACAATCTATAAAGTACACGATTTTGTAGCTAGCCGCTTTTCTAGCAAGTACGGACTTAAAAAATTCATATTTCCAAAACGGGTCAACTTATCGATTTCAAATTTTGATACGTCATAGATAGATATGTTTTTAGTTTATTTGTTTAATTTTAGATTTTTAAACTTAATTTTATGAAAGCTGTTATCCATTTCGTAAAGTGATGTTTTCTCAGATCTCAAAAGAGCTAAAAACTTGTTTAATGGCTTGTTATGAAGCTCGTGATTTTTATAGTCTAATTTTGAAAGTACTTAAACTAAATCTACTTAGAAACGGTTTATTCAGAGTGATTATTAAGTAATAAATCAGTGTGCGCACGAGGCTGGCTACCGCTGCGGCGTGTTGAAAAGAACGGAGTGTGACGTTGCCGCGATAAGCGAGTTGGCGAGCGCTCCGCAATCTGCAACCAGTTGTCAAAGATGTAGTTGCAGGCTGGTCTTTTTATTTGTTCTCCTTGTTTCTTGATGAACCATACCGCTTCACAGTGGCCATGGAGATTTCTAAACACAATCTTGTTTTCTCGTAAACCGGATACCTCTTGTCACCAGCTTCTTCCCTTCATTCTTAAACAAATAAATAACACTTAAAATCATTCGCACATCCTGCTCACTAAAATGTTCTCTGGGAGGCATCTCGTGGCTCGATGTGAACACAAGCTAAAACGCTCACCAAATGACTCAGGAGAAAGCGAACATCGCTCTTCTGACACATTCCATTAGGGGTGCGTGCGTCATCCTTCCTGACCAACCCGAGGTCAAAGGCCTCAGAGTGCGGAGCGCTCGCCAACTCGCTTATCGCGGCAACGTCGCACTCCGTTCTTTTCAACATGCCGCAGCGGTAGCCAGCCTCGTGCGCGCACTGATTTATTAATTAATAATCACCGTTTCGAAGTAGATTTGGTTTAAGTACTTTCAAAATTAGACTATAAAAATCACGATCTTCATAACAAGCCATTAAACAAGTTTTTAGCTCTTTTGAGTGCTAAGAAACATCACTTTACGAAATGGATAACAGCTTTCATAAAATTAAGTTTAAAAATCTAAAATTATACAAATAAACTAAAAAAATGTCTATCTATTACGTATCAACATTTGAAATCGATAAGTTGACCCGTTTCGGAAATATGAATTTTTTTAAGTCCGTAGTTGCTAGAAAAGCGGCAAAAATCGTGTACTTTTTAGATTCTACCCGCAATAAAAATTAGTTACAACCAATATTTAAAATTTTTGTTTACACTGAAACCCGAAGAATAATACAAGGACAATTTTGATGTAACTGCCGTTATTGTAGCTCAATCGGTTAATTTTTGGCGGCAAGTTAAACTCGAGTATCCATCATTTTGAATCCGACAAGTGTAAATATATGTTTTAATATTCTGAGCTGTTATCGTATCCCGTTTAATTTCTTTGCATGTAATACATAATGGACACAAATTATACGTAGTAAATTATTACTTACGTAAACAAAGTCTAGTAACAAATGCTGTGGACTTTTCTGATGTTCTTGGATCAAAAACACTTCAATACAGTCTGTGTTACAAAATTTAATCAAAATCGAAAATTTAGTTAAAGAACAATCTGTCTGTGAGAGTAAAAAAATTCGAACCCAAAAGCATACGTACTCACAATAAATAATAGATGTTTTTTAAATATAAAAGCATTTGTATCATGATAATTGCTAGCTAATATTCTCGTAATTGCTAGCTAATTGCTTTCGTAAATATTCTCTACTAGTGGTTTAAAGGGGCCATAGCCCCTAACCTTGCTCCAATATTATCCGTATCTGATTTTTTTACTCTTTACATGCTGAGTAAACAATATAAGTAGGAACACATATTGGTTCGAAAACAGAATAGACACTTCATCACATGTTTTAATGTAAACAAAGCAGACGTTTTTAATTCCCATACTTTTCTTATGGGGGATGTTTTAAATTATTTCTTGTTAGCTGGTAACTTTTTAGAAATACTGCTATTTTTCTCGAGTCCTTGAGGGCAAGACCTTTAATTTGAGCCCTCTCCCATCATCCTACGATTTCCCAAACTCCCACAATTTTGGCTTAACAATTTCGCTTATATATAAAGATTGTTTGTGTTTTTTATTTTTGCCTACAATAAAAGCGCAGTCATTGACTATATCTAGTTAGTAAAGATACTTTTACCACCTAGGCATTAGTTTATTAAATTTCTGAGAGTTTAAATTAAACATTACTACCATCACATCCTTATTTTAGTTGTTAATACTGCTATTTAGCCAGTTCGGTTATGTACAAACTTGAACTTGGAATGTTCCTTCATTTCTTTATACTGTAATCTCATCAGGAATCTCTCTGCTCACGTTATCTGAAGAGATGTTTAGAGAAATAAAATATGATTCCCTCACAACTGCTTCCTCTAAATATGATTCCCCCAGAGCAACTCTTGCTGAATGCTCTCTTTCTGCTGTATTCATTTCTTTATGTTTTTACACTAGTTTTAACATATAAAACCAAATCTCTGCTATAAATCATTGCATAACTAAAACCAATAATTTAGTTTATTATTATAGTCATACTAAAAACACAACGTAAAACAGCTGTTTTATAAATGTTTTTTCAATCGCTGCGTCTTGCCTTTCCGCTTACTGACAGCTATTAAACAACTGATTGATTGTTGCTTTGAAGCAAGCTAACTGATTCAATCTTATATCTGCTTATAACCAGATTGAAAATAGCCAAAATGAAAGAATAGTATAGTTATCTCTAGGGCCGAAAGTGACGCTTTTCGATACGAGCTTAAGTTTAACGACCGAGGCGAAGCTGAGGTTCGGAAGATGAGCGAGGATCGAAAAGCCACTTTTGGCCCATGTGATGAACTATATTTTTCGTCTTACTGCACAATATATTATGCTAACTGCTTACTCAAAACTAATATTTTACAACTTGTTTACCTTTAAAAGCTTGCTCCCAAAATGGCTTCCATCTTGTTCTTGTTACTTAAAACAAACAGCTGTTAATACAGATGTATTCAAGTATTTTCTGTTACGTTTGTTTTAGTGTTAGGTTTGACTAACTATAACGATAGGTATCTCGAATGCTGTGGACTATCGATTGCAAGAAGGAATACTTTAGTCAACCGTTTCGAGCTATATCAGGAATCAGATTCGCTGCGAACAGCGTTATCGCTTAGAGCTTATCTTCTCCCTGAGGCAAAATTAAATTGTAATACATATTTATTTCCCGTGTCACTCATCTTTTCGGACTGAAACGCAACAAATATACTTAAACCGACAAAAATGCAACAATGAATTACAAACGATAAAATAATTGATTACAACTCTCGATACAATGGATTACTTACAATCGACGTTCACAAGTTTGCAGATTCACTACATTGATATTTATAAATGACAGAAACGGAACAACTGATGACCTCGATACCAGCTGATTCTTTTCCGCCCAAGGGCTGAAAAGAACTACTTTCGCCCCGTAACGCATGTATTGAAAACAACCGTTTTCCAAGCAGTATGACCATTGACTATATACAACTCATGTATATAGTCAATGGTATGACGAAAAGTGAATTTTTGTACGTTCGGGGTATCCAAAATTGCAATTGTAGGAAAGATTGTGTGACATTCGTGTGGAAAGTGTCTTTGTCACTTTCAGAAAATGATCATGCTCCGCCACGCGTCGCGCAGTAACAGTCTCAAGCGATAATGAACTACTTTACGCTTTTATCACATAAATAACTATTTCTTTCCTATCAGTTATAAATTTGTGTTAGTAAAGGGTGAAACTACGATCGGGCTGGTTATGTTCTGTGACCACGCAGACAACAGAACAATAACCGGAACCTTTATTGGGAGCGAAACAGAAATGCGACTAGGAGCCTTTTGTAAGTGCTTCAAATTATATTATAAATAAAATAATATTACCCTGTCAAATATAAGCCCTTGGAATGAACTACCTCCGTTGCCTGTCTGAAGCCGCCTGAGAGGTGCCTGGGAGTGTGGGGAGAAGAGCTCTTACCCAACAAACTGTTTAGGGATTTCAGGCTAGATAGCAAACCGACTCTCCAATGGATCCTGAAGCTGGATGGTTTAAAGGACTCCCTGGGAAGGAAGGCCCTTCTCTGCTAGTCCAAGAGGTTATCAGGTTCAGGTAGCGGACCAACCTGGGGTTACCAAAATATAAGCTTAGGTGTTTGAAATGTTGAGGACCGAGATTATCTCTACTGGTTGAGGTGTCTTACTGTCCCATTTATGCAGATCTCTTCCTTCCGGTGGCTGTACAATATTCCAAAGGTATAAGAGCGTCGGTAGATAATACTGTTGCCTCCTGATCCCTCAAATATCATGTAATACGATCCGATATTGATATACTGAAGATCATTAGAGTATTTTCATTTGAACCACCTAGAGTATTTCATAAAGTTGTCATCTTATTATATGAGAGCAAGAAATATGTGAAGATTTTTTTAGTGAATAATTAATTAGGCCACAGTACATATATTACTATGGTAGAAATTGAGTATTATTTTAATAGAAAATATTGTAATAATGGTCATACTTTAAGTAAATGAATAAAAATAGTTTCTTTTAGGAATTAAGGATTGATTTAGACTGATATCTGACTTGTGGAGGGTAAAAAGGGATGTATATTTTTCATGTATTCTTATAGAGCATGAAAGCCTGATATTAAAAGTGCTACCGAGCTGTAAATTAAAGGCATCTTGCTTTTACCTCGGTTACTTTTTTACTACCTATTCACAAGCATGAAAAATCGTGGTTTACAGTTTTGCAAAACTAATTAAAATATTCATGCCTCTATACCCATCAAGGATGAATATTATCTAATTTTGTAACTTATTTATAAAAGAAGGAAGAATTATTGAAATACTAGATGCTATGCTCGTGCTTCGCAACGGGGTGAAAATTCAGAGTAGACAAATTGTAAACAAAACAATGACAGTCTGTAGTTATATGCTTCTTATAACAGCTGTTTATTTAAATGAATTGAATTAGGAAAACACACATGTGATATAAACCAAATAAAACTCACCTCCATAAGAATAACATGAAATCTTGGAAGTCCCATGGGGCAGAGCCCTGAGGACATTTATAAAAGGCTATAGGCCTATGACACTCCTCGGTACATAGACTAAATTTATGCAAAGTTTCAGCAGAATTGGTCCAGTGGTTTTGGCGTGATGTAACAATAGACAGACAGACAGACACCACCTCATTTTATAATAGTAGTGATTAAACTATGGCAGTACACATGCTCACGTAGGTAACACTTAATCAGAATTTATATTAGGTTATGCATTCATCAGGTTTTTCACAGACGATAGATGCTAAGTTAAAGTGGTGTTTGAGTTTTAAGACAAGCCCCTTTCATTTAAATCATATAGTCCATGATGACCGTAATAATTATAAAAGCAGGATCAGTCAATCTAATGTTATGTTGATTAAAATGTGTGTGCGACATAAAAAAAACCGTATCCTAGTTTTTAAACTAACAAAATTCTATTCTTTCGCGCTTATTTTCAGAGGAGTTTTTAAGGTAATTGGTTTGTATAAACCTCTTACGGTGTTTGCAATCTTTTGAGGATTAAAATGGAGGAGTATCAATTATAGTCACTATTGGACTGTCGTTGCTGGTGAAATAGATTTATAGGGGTTTCTGTAATAGATAATAGTGATTTCCTTTAGAAATACCAACCTAACAATGAAATTAATAAGGTATTGTTCTATTGAATATATCGTGTACATTGCCTAGTGCATTTAGTACATTTTTATTTAACTAATGAATTTAATTTTTATTTACTTAAGTTAAAAACTGTTGATTGTGACATTGATATGGAACCAATGTGGGAGAAGGGGGGAATTAATAAGAGGAGATTACAGGAAACTGGTAAGTCTGATCCTACCAATAGTGGATGGGCCATTATTGTTCTTAATGTGGACCATTTTCCATCGTTCTCCAGAGAGCTAAAGATTTACGAACGTGGCCCAAGTTTTAGACATTGCTTACTGCGAATCCTCGTGAAGGGTGTCTTTTGAAATGGAGAATTATACTGATAGATTTTCTTAATCAGGTTAACTAGACAAAAGTAATCGTAATTGGTAACGAGTAACGATAGAATACCTTAGTTTTGGGTTTGATAAGTGGTTGTATTCGGAAAACCGTGTTTAACGCGTTGTTATGTTTTCAAACAATCAGTGAAAGACAAATATATTGACAAAGAACTGCGAAGACGTATTTTAAAAATTAGTGATTAGAAATTAGTGAAAATTAGTTTTTACGCTCACCGTGCGGCAATCCAGAGCCACGCGTGTACTGCGGGTATTGCATCGGAGAAATACCACGGCGCTGCCCATAACAGAGTTAATTAGCAAAATGTCTGAAGACCCCTTCTGTTTATATTTGTGACAACTCTCCTCATCACTCCTTGTCATGTTTTCTTGAGGTAACAGTTTTAGCGAATTTCCCCTATAGGGAATTAGCGAATTTCTCCCATAGGGAAGAAGCTATTACCGTAGTCGGCATGGTAAGACCTAGGCCCGGGACCATGATAACTTTTCGTTTTGAGGTCCCCAGACCCCAAAAACACCATTCGTTTGAAACTGTATATATATATACATATATATATGTGTGTGTGTGTGTGTGTGTGTGTGTGTGTGTGTGTGTGTGTGTGTGTGTGTGTGTGTGTGTGTGTGTGTGTCTGTGAGCACGATAACGATAACTCTCGTAAAAATGATCCGATTTTGATTAAACTTGGTATAAATGTGTAAAGCAACATTTATAACTTAAATTCGAAAACCAGCCAGATCGCTCTATCCGAAGGGGTATTTTGGGAGGCTTTTGTACCCCAAAAATGGGTTTTTTGAATTTTGTACATATAATTTTTGAAATTGTCAAATTTTAGTTTTCACCATTGGAGTCAGCTTAAAATAACACACAATTTGGTATTTTGATAATTCCTCTACGTCAATTGGTTACCGAAATATTGAAAGTGCTAAACACAGTACCTTGTCTAATGTTATTCTTATGGAGGAAAAGACAATTTTTACATCTCGCTTATTTGTGAACGTATACTGACGAAACTTGGTATACAGCTTCATCTCGTTGTGGTCTATTAATATTTGCTCCAAAAAATCTTTTTGCCAATGGCTCCCATAGCAGCAAACCTGCGTACTCAGCCCCCATGTTATTCTTATGGAGAATAATTAAATGCTCTGTCTCCCTTAATTATGAATAAAAACTGGTATACGACTTCACCTAGTTGAGTTATATTGGTATTAGCATAAAAACCCATTTTTTGTGTTCCTTGTTGCAGCAAACCTGCGTACTCAGCCCCAATGTTATTCTTATGGAGAATAATTAAAATTGTATATATCGCTTATTTGTGAATATATTTTTATGAAACTTGGTAAGTGGCTTTATGTAGTATTAAGACATTTATATCTCCATTGGAAATTCGCTGAGTATGCAGGTTTGCTGCGACGGGTGTATTTGAAGTCGAATTTGTTATAAGAAACCTTAGCAACTCTTTGACCACTGGCCCAGACGATATTCCTTCTCTTGTTATCAAACATAGTGTCCCATTCATTGTTCACCCTCTAAAATTTATTTTGAATAATTCATTTTTATCAGGCATTTTCCAGAACAATTGAAGCTCTCTAAAATAGTCCCAATAATAAAAAACAAAAAAGAAGGATTTAAAATTAATAGAATAGTCCAATTGCTTTGCCAACAATTTTTTCTAAAATATTCTAAATAATTGTTCTTAACCAAATGATGAACTATATTATAAAAAAATCACTAATAACCCCAAATCAATTTGGATTTCAAAGAAACAAATCTACAATTGATGTGATATACAAACTAGTAACAAGTGTAATGACAAACATTGATGCAGATCTTCCATCTCTTAGTATATTTCTTGATTAATCCCATGATTTTGATAGTGTTAACCATAATGCACTCCTTGATAAGCTTCGATTGATGAGATGTGACAGGTCAGCGCTTGGATTGATAAAATAATTTCTAACAGGACGAAAAAATTTCACTGAACTAAAGAATAAAAGCCATCCAACAAAATCAAGAATATCATCTGATATAATTCATGGAGTACCACAAGGTTCTACTTTAGGACCATTATTTTTCATTATATACATGAATGATCTACCATACATCGTAAATAAAGAAGTAATACTATTTGCAGATGATACAACTCTCAATATTGCCGAAAGTTCAAACAATCAATTAGAAATATCTTCTTTCGTTCAAATTTCTAAAATGGAAGAATGGTTTACGGATAACAGTTTTATAGTAAATGATTTTAAATCCTCAGCTATACAATATTATAAACAGTTTAGTAGAGAAAAAATTTAACATGTTCTACTCGCCAACTCTACAATACCACTGGCAACTGCGTATACATTCCTTGGTTTAACATTACAGCCAAATCTTTCATGGTCATCTCACATTGATAAAATTTGCAAAAAATCAGTTCAGGAATCTTTTTGATAAAATTTATTAATAAATTCTGCACTTTAGACGTAAATAAAACAGTATATTATGCTTGTATCCATTCACATATATCATATGGACTAATTATATGGGCGGGTTCAACCCCAAATGCCAAAATTGTTTTTAAAATGCAGAAAGAAGCTAAAGAACACTTTGACGAGTCCCAAGAAGAACATCGTGCAAACAAATATTCAAGCAATTAAATATTCTAACATTATGGTCAATTTTAGCGAATTTCCCCTATAGGGAAGAAGCTATTACCGTAGGTCTCATGGTAAGACTTAAGCCCGAGACCATGATAACTTTTCATTTTGAGGTCCCCAGATGCAAAAAACAACATTCGTTCAAATTTTTATATATGTATATATATATATATATATATATATATATATATATATATATATATATATATATATATATGTGTGTGTCCGTAAGCACGATAACTCTCGTAAAAGAGGTCCGATCTTAATGAAATTTGGTACAAACGTGTAAAGTACCATTTATTTGAACGAGTTCGAAAACCAGACATATCGCACCATCCGAAGGGGGGTTTTGGGGGGGTTTTGTACCCCAAAAATGGGTTTTTTGGGGTTTCCACATGTAATTTTTATTAACATCATATTTTAATTTTCACCATTGAATTCAGCATAAAAAAACAAACAATTTGGTATCTTGATCATTGCTCTACGTCAATTGGTTACTGAGATATTGAAAGTGCTAAACACAGTACGTTGTCTAATGTTATTCTTATGGAGGAAAAGAAAAATTGTATATCTCGCTTATTTATGAACATAAACTGACGAAATTTGGTATATGGCTTCATCTGGTTGTGGTTTATTGTTGTTTGCACAAAAAAAAATTTTGCCTATGGGTCCTGTAGCAGCAAACCTAGGTACTCGGTCCCCATGTTATTCTTATGGAAAATAATTAAAATGTTATATATCGCTTATTTATGAATGTATATGGATGAAACTTGGTATGTGACTTCACATAGCTGAGTTCTATTGATATTTGCATGAAAACCCATTATTTTGTGTTCCTTGTTGCAGCAAACCTGCGTACTCATCCCCAATGTTATTCTTATGGAGAATAATTAATATTTTAAATATCGCTTGTTTGTGAATATATTTCTTATGAATCCCTGTTAAGTGGCTTAATGTGTTATGTTATAATTCATTGGAAATTCGCTGAGTATGCAGGTTTGCTGCGACGGGGGTATTTATATTACAAACAGCAAGTTTTGTACATTTGAACCTTGATAAATTTTTCTTCAGAAGACAAATTCATAATTATAACACAAGAAATCTCAACCATATAGACTTGCCACATCAAAATTAAACATTCCGACAAAGATGCCCAGACTACATATCAATCAAAATTTACAATAAAATTCCTTCAGAAATAAAATTTTTAAATAACATAAGACAATTCAAAAATAAATTAAAGTAATTCTTTATTGAGAAATGTCCATACAAAATTGAAGATTTTTTAAATGAAAACAACAATGAAAATATAATATAAATTTAAAATCAAAATGTTATGGTTTCAAGATTGGATGATGATTATTTTGTGGGATTCAAGGATTTAATTAATCAAAATTCGATCAGTTATTATTAGCATTACATATTCTGTTAATTTAATTTAGTATTAACCATAGTTTAATTATGGCAATTAAGATGTTTACCAATGAAGAAATAAAGAAATCCAACTTAGAACAACACAGCACAAATGTGTTTTTTACAGATTAAGACTACAAGTTAGGTATTAATAAAACATTAGTTACTGGAAAACCAGATATTATATAAGTTTACATGATGTAATAAACTAGACGTTGAATCTGTAAATATATAGACGGTTAAGTCGGTAGAATCTGTACAATGTGAGTGGCATCAAAATGCATTTATTTTAGGATATAATTTTGTTTATATACAATTAATCTTTATCGAGGTCTTAAACCTGTAATGTAGGGCAGAAGTCTGAGTCTAAAGTGTAAATTTTACATCCTTTTACAATTAGACCAAAGATCGATACCGACAAAAGCAGTTTTGAACTTCAAAATGTTATTGTTTCGTATATTTTTTCTTTAGAATTAAGTTCCTATGCAACCTAGTTGGCCATCACTATTTATTTTTGCTAGTTGATATTTTGATTTATTGCAAACCCTCCAGAACAGTTGAACGATTAATAAAAAAGGTTATGTACTTTATACTCCGTCGTAAGTAGGCTAAGCGTCCAAAGCTACTGCAGTTTCGGAAACTAAACTCAAATAATCATACTCACTATAAATGACAAATTTATATTCAAAAATAACAATTGGATTCATGATTTTGCAGCATCACACACAAAAAACATACTGTATAAGCATATGTTCGTTTATATAAAATAATATCTTAGTGTACTGATTGAAAAATGATTATTAGAATTTAGTTCTCGAAACTTTGGTAGTTTCGGACTCTTAATAAGAACTGAAGACGGGTTATAAATGACATAAACCTTTTATATAAAATTTGTCTTACAATAGGTAAAAGAGTATAATAATGGCAGTGGCTACGTACACGTCCGACGTGAGCCGCTACTGTTCACGTCCGTTCCAAATTATGCACCGTACGTTACTTTTCCTGTGATTTTTAAAACAAATTGAGAGCCAGAAAACCTCCTAACCTAACCTAACGTAACCTAACCTATCCTAACCTAAAGTAACATAACGTAACGTAACCTAACCCAACCTAACCTAAGCGGTAGCGAAGTGAATTTGCCCTTACATTGGACGTGTATGCAGTCACTTCGTATAATAATATTGAATAATAAATTAATAATGAATTTATTTCCTCAAAAACATTGAACATGATTTAGCACACAATGTAAATATAACCTAATATAATGTAATGTCAATATAACTACACATATGCAAATACTACACAAGGTTGCCATGAGAAAGTAAGCAAGTAAATAAAACAATGAGGAAATAATAGGGCCTCAATAATAATAATAATATTATAATCTGTTATTTAACTTCTTGTTAAGACTCCAATTTTAGTATCCCTTTTGTACCTAAGTGCAAGTGAAAATATATGACCCGATTTATTATTACTTCTTCAATATTCTGGACGGTAAATTTTGTCACAAAGAACAAGCGGGAGGTTGACACCAACATTGATTCTGGAATATATCCAATGAGGTTTTGTCCCTTTTTATTTGTTTCACTACTGTTGGATGTATTTGTCTGTTGTTTCGAAGCTCTAATAGAGATATGTATATTAAGAATAATCCATAAATAAATTCTCAATCCGGGGTTCTATTGCTTCCCGGCCAAATCAACAGCTTCTAGTTCAATAAATGCTATCATAAAATAGGTCATAGTTGAGACATACAATTTACAAAATGACAAGCTAGGAAATATATTCCAATATATATTTTATATAATAGTAAAATTAATATTAATACGATTAATATTATCAGGTTTATTAACAAATTAGTTTTAATTGGTATTTCAGTGTATTCGATGTTTGTATTTTAACTTAATTGTAAAGTACTAGCAGTCTAAATTATGTTGGCAAATCGTTTACTATGAATTTTAATTTAAATAATTTTATTTACTATCCATTCCAAACCAATTCCGATGTGCTTTGTTAATGAGAATCGAACAAACGATGTTGTTGGGGCGCCCTTTACACTGCTAACAGTAACTGTTCTGAAACCTGCAGGCCTACTCTACTGGCCGTAGGACGTAGACGTATTAAACATTCATCAGTATGCAATGATATTTCTTTGATTTAATATAAAAATTGCTCTAATCCATACCAACTGCTGTACAAATTGAGTTGAATTTTTTTTTGAAGATGACTTATATTTCAGAAAAAGACTGGTCTGTTCCAAATTTAAAAATTCTTAGGGGCTCCACCCAACTATGGAGTTATGTTCGGAGGCTCAATTCGAGAGCAAAGAGGGTCTTTAGCGATAAGAACCCTAAGTCAAATCCCTCAATGGAGTTCCTGCAGACCTTTTCTTAAGAGCTTGGAAATCCTTTCATTACATTCATTATTCAAATTTCAAGCTATATTCACTTACGTTTTTCCAATTTTAAAATACTACTCACATTTAGAACACAGTTAATTGTAATGTTCTTGACATCACTTGCACTTCATCATTAGGACGGATTATATGGGATGGCATTACATTAACAAGTCCTTAAAGAGATAAAGATACATTGTTATATACAAATGTTAATAAAAGTACTTCAAAGGAGATTTACTAGTATATACAAAGTAGGTAGATTTTTACAGTAATAAAAGTTAACGAGTTTGCACGCAGCACGCTGACGTGAGGGAAGTGAATTTCCACATAACAACTTTTAAAACTCAAAATCAGTGTAAAAACATACATTTGTCCAATTTGTATCGAAATCTGAAAACTTTGATTTTTTGGCTGTTCTGATACTCCTGGTTTCATTTACTTGCAAAGCTGGGAATACAATTTTGTGCATTATCAGGTTAGGAGAAGGTCCAGTCAGGCTTGAAAGTAGGCGTGAGGTTGCTGGGGGTAATAAAAGTACTCTAACAAAGGAATAACAGGCTTTTCTAGTGTAAAACCCCCATAAGACAACGTACTGTGTTTAGTCGATACACATTTTCTTTAATAACTCGGTAAATATTTATGCTATAATGACGAGAGAGGGCTTAAATCTTTCGCCTTTCTAATTCCCATCTTTTTACATGCATTAATTTTACATCTGGGGCTTTTCTGACCCTTTTTGGGCCCGAAAACTCGAAATTTGAAAGATTAATCCCCAAAAAATGGGTTTAGAGTTTTCCGATTGTTTTGCCCAACGAACTTGGCCAACAGATTATAGAAAGGAACGTCCCTACCAACTTTGAAGTAAATCAGACAAAAAATGCGACCGCTAGAGTGCATACACACACACACACACACACACACATATATATATATATATATATATATATATATATATGTCATATAGATATATATATACACACATATATATATATCACATTTTGAACGACCGCCCAAAACGTGTTCAGGGGGTCACGTTAGGAACTTCTATGGTGGTCCCGGGCTTAAGTTTCACCGTGCTGGTCATGCTAATAGTTCACTTTCCAAAGGAAATTCACTAATAAATATCTGCAGTGTATGAGTTAAAATTTTTATAATATTGTTTTTACCGCATCGGAGAAATTGGGACACCCATGCAAATAAATAAATAAATTGGCATACCTAGTTTCAATGATAAATTATATAGAAATTAGCTTTTATTGGAAACGATGATTATTTAAATAGGTTTAATTATTTAGGCAGCCCAACTCATTCACAAAAATGCAGCTGAAACTATTGGTCCCCCCAATCATGGCGAACTCACTCTCCCTGGAGAGGTGGATAACGCAGCATTATTGCATCTGATTAGGTAATGCCGCGGTAAAATTGGCGACTAAAAAGTATTGCCAATGAGAAACAATTGTTTTAGAATTTATTTTAAATAATTTCTTTAGTAGCATAATTCATGATGTTGCAACTAAACAGGATAAATTAACTACGTTTCACAAGACTGTAAACTATATTTACACTTATACTGTACTTACATACAAGACGGTAAAATATACACAAGAGATGGCACAAGGAGATCGATTTCAACCAGTCACACCGGTCGTCATCAGGCCCAATCAGAGAATTCAGGGGAATTCAGAGGAGATTCTCTGATTGGGCCTGATGACGACCAGTGTGACTGGTTGAAATCGATCGCCTTGTACAATCTTTTATGTATATTTTACCGTGTTAAGTACAGTCTAAGTGTAAGTATAGTTTATAGTGTTGTGCGACGTAGTTTATTTATCTTGTTCATTTATTTTATACACATAACTAATAATCTATGACAGATAATAAACATTGTAACCTTTTTGCATATAAACATGTGACGGATATAAAAATTGTACAGTAACATTCCTTTAAACCTCCGCTACATAAACTTCAAAAAATAAAATAACTATTACGAACAACCAATCAGTCATAATAATAAATACCAATTTATCAGTCATCTATGTTTTTATGAAAAACAAATGTATGATTTAAATAATGTATACATACCTTATAACAGTGCCATTGCTATTGACATTTTGGTGACGAGAGTACACCAGGTGCTGCTGCTACCTCAAGGTGTGTCCATATACTGTCTAAGACTTAGACTGCGTAGTTGTTTGTAAACAAAATTTATGACGGTTCCAATTTGCAACATAATGTTGTTTCAACCAATTCCATAAGAAAATAACGAAAAAATAGAAATTGAATTAATGTAGACCTATTAGCATAGCAATCACTGTTGGCGGTTGACGTTCCAAAAAGTATAGATAGTAATTCCCAATCCAAGCAGAATTGACCTAGGTAACCTAAATTAAATTCAGATATAACCATTGTAACTTTGAACGAGTTTCACCAAAAATTTATGAGATTTTGAAACCTGATTTCGGGTTTTAATTAAATATAAATAAATCCAGAACAGTGAAATTAAAAAGTTTGAATTTTATTGCCCTTAAATCTATTCGTACGTTTTATGCTGTTTGATTACTTTAAATTAAATCAAACTTAAATCAAACATGTGATGGATATACAGATTTGCATTTCAAATAAGTTAAAAAGTGAAATAAACGTAATCAATTCATATACGTTGGACTTTTTTGGCATTGAAAACATAAATTAATTTTAAACCATAAAACAAAAATTATTTTTATGATAAACCTATTTAATAACAGAGAGAGAAGTATTTTAGGAGCTTACATTCCTAAAGATAAACGGAATAGTAATACTCACATATGTATTACTAAAATTAATTAAACTCAGTGCAAGGATATATCTGATAGCCTTACTGCAGTTGACGTTGTGACAGGAGTGACTGTATATATAGTCACAACAATAAATACATTGAGAGAGAAATATGTATAGAACAGACGAAAGAGCATTTGCATGCAACAACATTTGAAAAGCGCTGAATATCGGAATGCAGCACCGAATCGAAAAATAAGTGACATTCCAAGTGCACGGAATTGTAAGTTACCAATTTATGCAAAATTTACCTGTGCAATCCATCTTAAATATTCGCTTTAGTTTTCAGTAATGGATAACGCAAAGGTATTCTTAAAATTCGTACAAATAGTATTCTTACCAGATAAACAATATTTTATTAATTATATATAACTTTGTGGTATAATTATCTGTTAGTAAAGCAGTATAAATGTTGAAATATTTAAATTTTAGTCTTGATATATTATTAGAATATAATTTATTTTCTCAAGATACATAACATAATACATTGTTGTTACTTTAATCTATAAAACAGATTCGTTCAAAACTGAATTATGTAGCTTGTTTGCAATTTAAAATAAATAATAAAGGTCCATTTCACTTTTCAGGCTGACATAAAATTTAAATAAATCTAATGAGGAAATAATAGCGCCTCTTAAGGCAATGCCGGTTTTGAGGTTCCATCACTTAAATTAAAATAACGTAAATTAAGCGAACATAAATTATTTAAAAATGTAATAAACACAATTTTCTCAAACTAACTATGTATATAAAACATAAATTCAATAAAAAATAAAATATTTTATGTACCATATATTTATTCATATTAACAATGATATTAAGCTTGGGCTCAATGCATGGAACGATAATAACAGAAAATAAACAAAACTTTATTAATATTCATATAACCTATCATATAAAAAATACATCTATTCTAAAGTTCAACGGTTTGCTCTTTCAAACCGCGCACCGCACTTGTGGCTCCAGGCGGCTCATGGCCCTCCCCAGAGACTTACCTCCGTAGTTCGTCTTATATTCAAGGTAATATAAGTATTAAAACTATGTGCTATACCAATCTTTTAAGCAGTGAAGTTTACACCTTAACACATTTAAGTTTTCTCATCTCCGTTAAACAAATTTAATATACCTAATATAGTGATTATTTTAAATTTAAATTCAATTCTCAAGCTAAGAAAAATTGGTGGATTACTCTGATGAAATTAACCAGTTGCTGCTGATTTCGAATGATACAGTAATTATTTAAATACAGCGTATACAGCTATTTTAATTAAACTAAATAAAACTTAATCATATAAAATAGAAAAAAGTCAAAAATATTTCTTGAGAAACTTTTGCCCCACAGAGTTTTATCAGTTAGTATTTAAATTTGGTAAAATTCATCTTATCTATTTTATTTATTTCCTTTAGTTTATTTAGCTAAATAAAATTCGAACATGCAACAGGAGTGTATAGACTATATAAAATATATTAAAGAAAAACGTTTGAAACAAGGGATACCTTAGCTGCCAAAATTATAAAAAGCGTCTAGAGGATCCAAGCAAAAGTAGGAGGCACAAAGAGCTCAAACCACAGTGAGGGCTGCCTTTGGCAACATTTTAAATCACAGCGTTGTTCGCTGTGTGTGAACTTGTAACTTGCTCATCATTCTGTAGTAGTAGTCCAGTGGATACTGTTTGGTGCAGTTCTCACCTGGTACAAATCCACATGACTGTTTTATTTTTTATTGTCAATCATGTGTGTTTATATCTATATTCACGCTTCTTTTAAAATAAAAAAAACTAATTTCTCACTTATAAGGATGTTCTTTCAATATTTATTAAATAAATTCACCCGCAACGTATCACCGCAACAAACAGATACGGTGTCGAATTTTTGATCAAGCGGTCCTAGGTTCAACTTTTTTGAGGTATGAAATTTGTTTTTAAATTTTTCTTCGTTTATTTGGTTTGGTCCTAACTCTTACTTTTGTGATTTACTTGTGAAGTCAGAAATATTTTAATAATTTTACTTTATTAGTGAATTTCCTTTGGAAAGTGAACTATTAGCATGACCTGCACGGTGAAACTTAAGCCCGGGACCACCATAGAAGTTCCTAACGTGACCCCCTGAACACGTTTTGGGGGGTCGTTCAAAATTTTTTATATATATATGTATATATATATGTATATATATGTATATATATACACATATATAGACATATATATATATATATATATATATATATATATATATATATATATATATATATATATATATATATATATATGTGTATGCACTCTAGCGGTCGCATTTTTTGTCCGATTTACTTCAAATTTGGTAGGGACGTTCCTTTCTATAATCTGTTGGACAAATTCGTTGGGCAAAACAATCGGAAAACTCTAAACCCATTTTTTGGGGATTAATCTTTCAAATTTCGAGTTTTTGGGCCCAAAAAGGGTCAGAAAAGCCCCAGATGTAAAATTAATGCATGTAAAAAGATGGGAATTAGAGAGGCAAAAGTTTTAAGCCCTCTATCGTCATTCCAGCATACATATTTACCGAGTTATTAAAGAAAATGTGTATTGACCAAACACAGTACGTTGTCTTATGGGGGTTTTACAGTAGAAAAGCCTGTTATTCATTTGTTGGTGTACTTTTAACATCTCCAGCAACCTCACGCCTACTTTAAAGCCTGACTGGACCTTCTCCTAACCTTATAATGCACAAAATTGTATTCCCAGCATTGCAGGTAAATGAAACCAGGAGCATCAGAACAGCCAAAAAATCAATGTTTTCAGATTTCAATAAAAATTGGACAAATGTATGTTTTTACACTGATTTTGAGTTCTAAAAGTTTGTATGTGGAAATTCACTTCCCTCACGTCAGCGTGCTGCGTGCGAACTCGTTTTTTTATACAAATCCATTTATTTGTAATATGTTGCTCAAAGAAGAGCCACCATCCAGCGCTCTGCGGAGTTAGTTTAGGTTAGGTAGGGTTATGTTACTATAATTCTTTCGTGAACTGCAGCCTAATTTGTTGTTAATTTTTACACACAAATTAATTTGTAACATGTTGCAAAACGAAGAGCCGCCATACTACGCTATCTTTGCGGGATCAGTCGGGCATCCCCGCCAAGGCTCCCCGACCCAAAAATTTGAGGGCTTTATACCACTTTCCTTAAAAGCGTTTGTGTACTCAATCAAAACTAATGCCGTTGGTGTTGAAATACAAAACAAAATGCCCAGGCCAATTCGCCTCCCCCCACCACTCCCAGCCTGTTGCGCCTCATCCACTAGCTTAGATCCTCTAGAAGCTAGTAAATTGTAAGTACCAAGGGCGTATTAGGATGGTAAGCTATTCGTTTAAACAACCTGAATCACTACTTGAGACTCTTTCGTTCCGTTTATGCTAAAAATATGCATTTATACTCCTAACTTTTATGAAGCCAGTTTTATACCTGGAAATAAAAAAACAACCGAATATGACCTTGAAATCTAGGGGCTGTAACCCTTACTGTACCAGTGAGTTCTAAATTAAATCGTGCTTTAGTTTATAAAAAACAACTAATCTTGAAAACTAGGTCTTTACAATTATGCAATTTGTGATGTTGTTACACCAAAGACGAAGTGTGAGAATGAAACCTGATTTTAATTTATTGTTAGTCAAAATATTAATGTGAAAATAATAGAGCAAGATTTCAAGCAGACTCTTATCTCTTTTTAAAAATTTAATAAACAAATTCAAACGAGTTCGCACGCAGCACGCTGACGTGAGGGAAGTGAATTTCCACATAAAAACTTTTAAAACTCAAAATCAGTGTAAAAACATACATTTGTCCAATTTTTATTGAAATCTGAAAACATTGATTTTTTGGCTGTTCTGATACTCCTGGTTTCATTTACTTGCAAAGCTGGGAATACAATTTTACGCATTATAAGGTTAGGAGAAGGTCCAGACAGGCTTGAAAGTAGGCGTGAGGTTGCTGGGGATAATAAAAGTACTTTAACAAAGGAATAACAGGCTTTTCTAGTGTAAAACCCTCATAAGACAACGTACTGTGTTTAGCCGATACACATTTTCTTTAATAACTCGGTAAATATTTATGCTAGAATGACGGGAGAGGGCTTAAAACTTTCCCCTCTCTAATTCCCATCTTTTTACATGCATTAATTTTACATCTGGGGCTTTTCTGACCCTTTTTGGGCCCAAATCTCGAAATTTGAAAGATTAATCCCCAAAAAATGGGTTTAGAGTTTTTCGATTGTTTTGCCCAACGAACTTGTCCAACAGATTATAGAAAGGAACGTCCCTACCAAATTTGAAGTAAATCGGACAAAAAATGCGACCGCTAGAGTGCATACACATATATATATATATATATACATACATACATATATAATATATATATATATATATATATATATATATATATATATATATATATATATATATATATATATATATAAAATTTTGAACGACCCCCCAAAACGTGTTCAGGGGGTCACGTTAGGAACTTCTATGGTGGTCCCGGGCTTAAGTTTCACCGTGCGGGTCATGCTAATAGTTCACTTTCCAAAGGAAATTCACTAATAAGATTTTTAATTAGTATTTGTAGTGAATCATTTATAATATATATGCGAAAGATGTACTTACTTTACAAATAAAGTAATGCAAATAGTGTACAAAGAGTTATTTTATATACTAAGAAAAAAAACTGAATGAGAACAAAGTTTATCTACATTAGAATGTTGTTCCTCTGTGACTGGCGAGAAGGGAGGCTACATTTCCTCACGTAGCCGAGTTATTGTCCGGCGCACATATTTTCTCCTTTCCTCACTGCAATAAACACGCACGTACCTATCTTGGTTCCTTTGTAAATTTCGGCAGTTTTGGATATAAGTTATTGATAAGGTCTTATTAAGTTGGCTATTTAGAGTGTATGTGTTAAAGTAACTTTGAAAAGTCAACCATGTTACTAAGGTCGAATAAAGGGTTGATCGGTATTATTTATAACACAGGAAATGCTTTTAATTTAATTTCCAAATCCGAAAAAACACGAAAATTAATCTTCTAAAATGTAACAAAAGTTGCAAAAGCATATAAACTCGAAAAGGGAGTTAGAGTTGAATAACGGTTAATATTAAACGTTTAAAGCAGCTAGAGGTAAAGAAGATATATTTAAATTTAATATTAAAGTCCCAACTGGAAGAAATATACTGAGGTCCAAATATGTAAATTCAAACTGCGCTTTTACATTTTTAGCAGCAGACGGGAACGAATAAGAAACGTCAAGAGCAGTAATGTTTCCACCGTTTACACTGACAATCAGCTGTCTGACAAAATCATAAATGTACATTACTTAAAGAAACGAATTAATAAAGAAAACTAATGGACTTGTTATTTGAAATCGAGCAAGTTGTTCCATATTGAATATCAAACTTATTAAAAGTGTTAATCGTAGGCACTATACAGGCTGTGTATAGTAGTTTGCCACGATAATTTCAAAAATAAAAGGAATTTTCTTCAGGTTTAGAATTGCATTGAAAATGCCCTGGAGTCTTACGGACCTCAATAATGTCGTTAAGTGTATACCAAAACTACCTTGATATCTTAGTGTTGTAGGTTGACACGAATAAACATATATTTGGGGGAAAATCCAAATATTCAAGAAAAATATCTAACGATACTTTACAATTTTCAACGTCCTATTCCATGAATAATGGAGACACCGCATATTTTTGTGCTGCCATAAATTATTTTTTCTTAAAAGCTATGTAACATAGTGCAACTTTTTATTTTGAAGTTTGCAGTTGCAGTTTGCAATATTTACTTTGCAGTTGACGCAGTTTTGTTCTATTTGATATACATTTAGTATTTTACGATATTAGCGAATTTCCCCTATAGAGAAGAAGCTATTACCGTAGGTGGCATGGTAAGACTTAAGCCCGAGACCATGATAACTTTTCGTTTTGAGGTCCCCAGATGCCAAAAACACTATTCGTTCAAATTTATATATATATATATATATGTATGTGTGTGTGTGTGTGTGTGTGTGTGTGTGTGTGTGTGTGTGTGTGTGTGTGTGTGTGTGTGTGTGTGTGTGTGTGTGTCCATTACCGCGGTAACTTTTGAAAGAAACACCCGATTTTGATGAAATTTGGCACAAATGTGGAGAGTAGCATTTATGACTTTAAGTTTGAAAACCAGATCGATCACACTATGGGAAGGGGGTTTTATGGGGGTTTACAATTTTCCAAAAATCTGTTTTTTTGCAAATTTGACCCCAAAATGTTAAAAACACTCAATTTTGGTTGTAGCCATTTTATAGAGCTTAAAAAACAAATAATTTAGTATTTCGAATCATTAACCTAGGTTAAGTGGTTGCGGAGGAAATCCAAAAAAACGTGCCCCATGTTAATCTTATGGGGAAAAGGTTTTTAGATTTTTCTCAGATAGTTTTACTAAAAACTTCACATTTCTGTTTATTAATTTGTTTAGCTCAACAAAACAAACATTTTGGTGTTTTAATCGTTGTTCTACGTCCAACCCTTACAGAGATATTCAAAGTGCTAAACACAGTACGTTGTCCAATGTTATCTTTATGGAGAATAAATAAAATTCTATAACTCGATTATTTTTGAATGTATATTGATGAAACTTGGTATGTGGCTTCAACTAGTTGTGGTATATTTATATTAGCACAAAAAAACAAGTTGTTTGTTGATAGTCCCCGTTGAAGCAAACCTGCATACTCGGACCCCATGTTATTCATATGGAGAATAAGTAAAGTTGTATATCTCCCTTAATTATGAACCTAAATTAATAAAACTTGGTATATAGCTTCACCTGGTTCAGTTATATTGATAATTGCAAAAAAAAAAACATATTACTTATCTTCCTCGTTGCAGAAAACCTGCGTCCTCAACCCTAATGTTATTCTTATGGAGAATAAATAAAATGCTATATATCACTTATTAATGGATGCATTTTTGTGAAACTTGGTAAGTAGCTCTATGTAGCAGTGAGTCACATATATATGCATTGGAAATTCGCTGAGTACGCAGGTTTGCTGCGACGGGGGTATTTAAAATTATCAAGTGGTGTTATTATTGAATCAATCATAGAAAAATATGTATTTTTTATCTTGTGTACCTTTAAAGGAAAAAAAGAGTGAGTGTAGCCTAGATATATTATAAAATTTGAGAAAAGTACAAAAATACATTTATGAAGGGTGTTTTTATGTAAAATCTCGATAAAAAATGCTCTTCCTTACATTAAAAGGTGTCAGCATGAACATCAAATGTGAATTTTACACCCTGTTAACATAGATTGAAGGTATAATTTTACATGTTATGCTTTATTTAAAATAGGGACAAAATAAAGATGGAACAAAATTACATGCTGCTTATGTACAACAGTTGTTACATTGTAAATTGTAATAATTAAAATAAAATTACAATAAATTAAATAAAATTACAATTACAATAAAAATTGTAACAATGTAACAATTGTAACAACTGCCATTAAACGTTAAATTACTGGCTCCCGCGCAGATGAATAATTTAGTTTCCACATTTGAATAATAATGATTAAGTTCGTTGTTATGCCACATGACATCTATAATTAATCCTCAACATAATAAAACCCGCAGTTCGTAATTTTGTAAATAGGAATTTGAATTTCGCCACATCCTAACTGGGCCAGTGAAAATAGGGTTTAAAAAGGAAAATATTTCAAGTAGATATGTTTTTGCTAGACAATGGTTAAAATATCAAGTTTTTGTAAGTTTTATTTAATTATTAGAATCAAGTTGTATATTTCACGTTGCCATATTGTCACCACGTTAGTGTTTGCCACCATTTTGGTGAAATGGTGCAATATGGTGAAATATTATATGTTTTGTGCCATAAAGGGTAAGTACCAACCCTAAAAAGATAAGATTAAGACAGCAAGATTTTGTCATAAGATTTTTCTAAACATTTGTTTTAAACATGAAAAACTAATATGTCTTGAACGTGATGAAGCCTTAACACACATTTACAATTCAGATTGTATGTTTGAGTGTTTTACCTCAGGAACGCTGATTTTAAATGTTTATTCAACATGTGTTTTAATATATTTTCCGAAACTACTATGCTCGTTACCGGCATGTTATAAAGCTTAAATACCCCGTAGCAGCAAACCTGCGTACTCAGCGAATTTCCAATGCATATATATGTATCTTAATACTACATAAAGCCACATACCAAGTTTCATCAATGTACAGGGTGATTACAAATGAAATAGACAACTTCAATAGCCTCTAAAAATTAAACTGGTGTATTTCAACATAGTAAGTGATATAGGTTTGTAGGGAATTTTTTAAAGTTTATGTTGGTACAACTGTTGCTGGCTATTGTTGTTGGCTGCTTCCTGTTACAACAACCAGTTTAGCAATATGGTCGCTACTCAAGTGGAAAAAGCTTATTGTGTTCTTGAATTAGCCAAAACAAACTCTGTTACTGTTGTGCAGCGTCATTTCAGAACAAAATACGGTAAACCACCACCAACAAGGCAATCAATTTATGACTGGTATAAACGTTTTGAAAGCAGTGGATGTGTGTGTAAGAAGAAGAGTACTGGAAGACCTTCTGTTACAGAAGAAAAAATTGATAGTGTTCGTGATGTTTTTGTACGAAGTCCAGGAAAATCGACTAGATCAGCAAGTTTAGAATTGCAAATTCCTCAACCTACTGTGTGGAAAATTCTGCGGAAACGTTTGAAAATGACACCTTATAAATTACAGTTAGTACAAAGTTTAAATGACAATGATAAAGTTGTACGTAACAATTTTTGTCAGGAGATGCAACATTGTCTTGAACATGACGACACATTGTTTAATCGCCTAATTTTAAGTGATGAATGCACTTTTCACATTAGTGGAAAAGTTAATAGACATAATGTTCGAATATGGGGAACAGAAAACCCAAGAGAGACTGTACAGCATATACGCGATTCTCCTAAAGTGAACGTGTTTTGCGCTTTATCTTGTGAAAAGGTTTACGGGCCGTTCTTCTTCCAAGAACCATCAGTAACCGGAATAATTTATCTGGACATGTTAACCGAATGGTTAATGCCTCAACTCCATGAAGATAGTTGTAACTTCATTTTTGTACAAGATGGAGCTCCGCCTCACTGGCACTCAGACATCAGAGGGTATCTGGATGAACATCTTTCTAGACGATGGATCGGCCGTGCAAGTGAGGAAAACGTTGTTTCAGCCGTGGCCACCTCGTAGTCCGGACCTAACGCCCTGCGACTATTTCTTGTGGGGCTATGTAAAAGACAGAGTTTTCGTCCCACCGCTTCCTGTTGATATCGATGATCTTAAACAACGAATCACAAATGCTCTTACTACAGTTGACCGTGAGATGCTTCAACGTGTGTGGTCAGAATTCGACTACCGTGTTGATATCTGTCGTATTGCAAATGGTGCACACATTGAACATCTGTAAATATTTTCAATAAAAACTTAAAGAATTCTTCTATATAATCATGTAAGTAATGATCTAAACTTTTAAATAATTAATTTTCTACAAGCTATCCAAACTGTCTATTTCATTTGTAATCACCCTGTACATTCATAAATAAACGATTTATGAAATTTTAATTATTCTCCATAAGAATAACATGGGGGATGAGTAAGCAGGTTTGCTGCAACATGAACACAAAAATTGGGTTTTCATGCAAATATCAATATGACTCAATTAGGTGAAGCCACGTACAAAGTTTCATAACTATACATTCATATATACACCATTTTGCTTATTCTCCATTAGAATTACATGGGGGATGAGCACGCAGGTTTGCTGCAACGAGGAACACAAAAAAAGGTTTTTATGTAAATATGCACTTTGTTATAACTCAACAAAGTGAAGCCACATAACAAGTTTTTTAATTAATGTTCATAATAAGGGAGACATTACATTTGAATTATTCTCCATAAGAATAACATGGGGCTGAGTACGCAGGTTTGCTGCTACTGGAATCATTGGTAACAATTGATTTTTTGGTGCAAATAACAATAGACCACAACCAGATGAAACCGTATGCCAAGTTTCGTTAGTGTGCGTTCATAAATAAGCGAGATATAAAATTGGTCTTATTCTCCATAAGAATAACATTGGACAACGTACTGTGTTTAGCATTTTCAATATCTCTGTAACCAATTAACGTAGAAAAATGATCGAAACACTAAATTGTGTGTTTTTAAAGATGAATCTAATGGTGAAAACTAAAATTTTACTTTTTAAAATATTATATGTAAAAACTAAAAAAAAACATTTTTGGAGTACAAAACCCCCCCAAAATACCACTTCAGATGGGTCGATCTGTCTGGTTTTCGAACTTAGTCATAAATGTTGCTTTACACGTTTGTACAAAATTTTATTAAAATCGGATCATTTTTACGAGAGTTATCGTGCTCACGGACACACACACACACATATACATATATATATAAATAAATAAATATATATATATATATATATATAAAATATACATATAAATGTTTCAAACGAGTGGTGTTTCTGGGGTCTTGGGACCACAAACGAAAAGTTATCATGGTCCCGGGCCTAGGTCTTACCATGCCGACTACGGTAATAGCTTCTTCCCTATAGGGGAAATTCGCTAAAATCTAACAATTTAATATTTTTAATCGTGTTTTTATCGTGAGTGGTTCTGGTGAAAAGTGAAGAAAGCCTTCTGCTACTAAATACAGAACGTTGTCTTTGATGGGGAAGTAATTCATTTCTAGATCAAAGTCATAAATATAAATTGTGTCTATAATTAAAACGTCTTTTGGAACTCAAAGTAAGCAACTTGGCAGTTTTAATGGATTTGTAGGGAAAGTAGATCAAGACAACGTACTGTATTTATCAAATAAGTATATTTTTACTTTTATCTGCAACTAGTTATGATGATTCAAAACGCACAATTTTCAACTATTACAGCATATTTAAGAATGCTGTTAGAAATACAAGGATAAAGTAAACAACTCAGTATTTGGGTAGTAACTCAAAATACGAATATAATTATTGTTATTAAATTACTTTTTCCTACGTCTGCCCGAGAAAGCGAGAAATCAGTTGTTTTCACACTTGATATACGTCGCAAAACAGCTAGGTGATTCCCGTATTCATTTGACTTTGCGCACTCTCAATTTACTTTGCGTACTCCAGTGTTTCAACTTAAGAACACAAAAATAGTCAAAACAGTTTGCAGGTAACGTTGTTTATGCATGAATTATGTTGGCAACACTGGATAATAAACATCTGATCTATTGTTGTTGTTCCTGAACAATATAAACATAAACATAACCTGTATTTTGTTGAAATTTAAGTGTGTTTACATAAAAAAATGTCCATAAATTGTGTGTAGGCCTAGTTATGTTACTATTACTTCAATCAGGCATGGTATATCTTTAAGATAATTTTTAATAGTGGCAGACTTCTTCTAAAAAATCGAATAAATATAATTGAAACGCTTTATTCTAACTGTAGGAAATATATCATATAGGCTATCATAAATATTATACATATCATACTGTATAATCAATATTTGGCAGACGTAGGAAAGATGTAAAATGCAACTCGTGCGAAAGGTGACTTTGCTGCACTCGAGAGAAACTATTCCCTGGAACATTTCTCTCTGTAAACATTTCTCTCGAGTGTGGCGGAGTGGCACCTTGCGCACTTGTTGCATAAATAACGATTTCTTGGACTGATGAAGAGGTAAAATCAATAGAAACTGCCTGATTTTAATATAAATTAGATTAGAATCAATTGTACCACTGTATTTATGCATGATTTCATAATACGATAACGTACATCTATAAATGAAATAGAGAGAAAATCCAGTATGGCGGCAAAATCTCACCTCGCTGAGAGTAGAACTTTTGTGTATGAATCAGACCTACGTTACAATTTTCCATCAACAATAAATCTGCTTGTTATTTGCTTATTTTTATCAAATTGTTGACCCTAATTTCCCTGGATTAAACTAAATTTCTTATCCCTAATCACATTGCTGTAAACTTTTTAAAGACGAACCTGCATTTGTATTTAGAGTTATAAGGAGTTTTTTTCTGAATTTGTATTTTTATTATGAGTATTACTCAAATACAAATTCATTTACCTGCTTATTTATTATATTTTAATGCTAACTGCTTGATTCATAGTGCTAATTTTCACCTCTTGCTAATAGGAAGTAGGAACTTTCCCGAACTTCGCATTCCCTCCTTCCCCCGCTAACATCAGTGAAATATTCTTTCCAGACCTATCGTAATAATGAAGAGCTGCATACATTTGCCATGTTTTAGAGCTTACCTTTGTTTTTGTTCTTCAGGAATTCAGATTTCTTTATACAGGATTGCACGACAAATAAACCTACGAACACACACGAACACCTGCACTAAACACAAGGGAACTAATTATAATATATAAATAATTAGGTTGTAAAGGATAATATGTTATACTATAATCATATATATATATATATATTGTAAATATCACAAATTTAATCAATTACTACAGATGGATAAATAATTTGGTTATTCGTATTGTAACGTTCGTTAACACTAAATCATAAATTTACAAATTTATAAGAAATTAACATGACAATATTGATTAAAACCCATTTCTTTTTGAGAATTACAGCTTTTAGAAGGTACAGTTATATTTTCTGGCTTACATGGAAATGTTTAAAATGCCAAGTTTTAATGTTTAATAAGTTTAGTCGGAAAGTACGTAGACCGATTGGCTTTCGTCGCTTCAAGAACAGTTCACCATAACATAACAACTTTTAGGCCACTGGGGTGGAGTCCTAAGTTTGGAAAAACGTATTCATACTAAATAAAAACGTGGTATGGTCCAGGAGAAGGTTTGAGGGCCTGTTTTCGAGATCTTTAAATATCCTATTTTCTCCATAAGTATAACATGGCCACTTTTGAGGCTATCAGTGGAATGGAGCCCTGATACTTGGAGAGGAGGAAACGAATTTTAAATATTGTTGGTCCCCTACAACGTTGTATGGTGTGTGAGTAGTTTTGAGGAGCCTTTTTTAAAATGAACTGGTGTACTATCTTAGTATAGACATTCGTCCATAAGAATAACATGACAACGTTTTAGCCAGTGGGGCGGAGCCCTAAGTTCGGGGTTATAAAAAAGGTATCCAAACGTTATAGATCAATAACAACTGGCTAAAATCTGCAACAAATTTGAAAACAAAAACAAACGTAAGAAGGGGGCGGAGCGGTTGCTGGGCGGGACGTATCCACGTTGGGGCTTCATTCTAGAAATGCGGCTAAACCAATCCAAATAACCACATGTCACATATCAAAATCGGAGGTCGGGAAGTGATAGGAGAAGCCAGAGGGGTGCATTCCTGAAGTGGGGAAAAAGATTATCCCAAGTTTTGTATCCTCCTAACAAACTGGTATGGTCCGGGAACGGATTTGAAGAGTCTTTTTCGCAATCACCTGGAGTACTCTCTTCTCCATAAAATAACATGGCAAGGTTTTTTAAGCCAATAGGGTGGTGCCCTATGGTTGGGGTTGTAAAAACTTATCCAAATGTTATGAATGGATGACAATTGGCTAAAATCACGCATACAATTGGAAAGAATAACATAGCATTTTTGCCAGGGGGCGTAGCCCTGTCTGGTGGGGGGAGGGACACATCCAACGTTGGGGCATCATTCAAGACATGAATCTGTGTAAAAAGATTCCAAAGAACCATCACACATCAAAATTTGATGTTTGAAAGTGATAGAAGAAGCCAGTGGGGTGGAGCTCTGATGCCGGGAAAAGATTATCCGAAGTCTTTTAGTCCCCCAACAACTTGGTATAGTCCGAGAGCAGATTTGAAGAACCGTTTTCGAGCCAGCTAGGAAACACTTTTCCTTGATAAGAAGAACATGACAGCTTTTGGTGCTATTGGGGCGCAGCCCTGAGGTTTTGGGGGAAAACAAAGAAAATACTTACCAAAAATGTCTTGGTTCTCTACAACGTGGTATGATCCGGTAGTAGTTTAGAGGTGCCATTTTCGAAATCACCTGGGACACACACACACACGCACAACTACTTTATTTGTAGAGATACACTTCAATTTAATCACTTCAGAACAATGATAAAGAAAAATAGTTATTATTATTTCATCAGAATAAATAAATGCCCTGTACTCAAGCGATCCAGACAGTTGATTTATCAAAAGTAAAAAAATATAGTGAATCCTTTTTGGCGCTAATCCAATCGTAGGCGTAAAATGATATTTCTATTAGAGGAAAGTTGTCTCCCAACTAAACGAAAGTGATATTAATTATTATACTTTATATGATATGGGACAGGAATACATACATTTATTATTTATACATAAGTTCATAGTTTCATTGTTATAAGGAAATAAGACATAAGTGAACAATCTGCTGTTTTAGAAAATGCTTTTTAGTTTTAGTCAGGGAACCGCAGGAAGGAGATTCCGCGCCCATCGGCCCTCACGTTTCCGTGTTACGGCCCTCCACACTTTCTTGTTTTCTACATGTTACATTTGGCCATTCGCATTTTCCATTACGTTACTTAAAGTTTTATTAACATAAAAAAAAATATAAATACTGTTTTTTCACCTTTGTACCTTTTTCGAATTGCAATTACCAATTTCATGTTTTTAATAGGAGTGATTTACATATGATAATATTCAAATGGATATATGTGGAAATATAATTAAATTTGGGTGATATTAATAGAAAATTAAAAAGGTTTTTGTGTAGAAGTTTCATGGCCTTGTAGATTTAGAAAAATATAGATTTTGTTTGACTTTTGAAGAGGAATAGCGGAAGTAATTTTTCATAAATAATTACTATAAAACAAAAAATGTATAAAAACTAAAAGAACCAATAGTAATAGCTAAGTAAAAAATCATCTAAATGTCAAGCTGAAATACAAATAATTACGTATTTGCCTCGCTGCAATTACGTAAACATATTTCTATTAAAGTAAAATATTAGGAAATTTGATATTTTTACACAACATAAAAAGCATGTTGAAACGCTACTCTGGAATAATTCTGATTCAAACTTAGTACATGGAAGAGCGATCACGGATTCGCAAATAAACGGAAGGTAGAGTGTAACAACTTTTGTATATATGTCAAATTTACTTTAATATAAGAGTACCAACAGAACTTGCTACCATTTCATGTATGAGTAAATAAATGGCCGGTCACTGTTCTTTGTTTATGGTTCAATTAAAGCATTGTATTATTAAATGTTATTACCAGCTTTAGCAATACTATGTTTCCACGTAATTAGGTTTATACGTTTAGGGGTTGGGTCCCTTACCTGAATAATAGAATCACCAAATAATAGTATTTCATATTAAAATGAATACATTTCACTGTGATGAGCATCTAAGAACTACCAGTTAGGTGTCCCACCCCCTTTCATTGACGTTTTAGCGAATTTCCCCTATAGGGAAGAAGCTATTACCGTAGTCGGCATGGTTAGATCTAGGCCCGGGACCATGATAACTTTTCGTTTTGAGGTCCCCAGACCCCAAAAACACCATTCGTTCAATACTGTATATATATGTGTGTGTGTGTGTATGTGTGTGTGTGTGTCCGTCAGCACGATAACTCTCGTAAAAATGATCCAATTTTTATGAAATTTGGTATAAACGTGTAAAACAACATTTATGACGTTAAGTTCGAAAACCAGCCAGATCGCTCTATCTGAAGGGGTATTTTGGGAGGGTTTTGTACCCCAAAAATGGGTTTTTTGAATTTTTTACATATAATTTTTGAAGTTTTCAAATTTTACTTTTTACCATTGGATTCAAATTAAAAAAACACACAATTTGGTATTTTGATCATTCCTAAACGTCAATTGGTTCCCGAGATATTGACAGTGCTAAACACAGTACGTTGTCTAATGTTATTCTTATGGAGGAAAACAAAAATTTTATATCTCGCTTATTTATGAACGTATACTGATGAAACTTGGTATACGAATTCATCTGGTTGTGTTCTTTTGATATTTGCTCAAAATAATAATTTTTTGCCAAAGGCTCCCGTAGCAGCAAACCTGCATATTCAGCCCCATGTTATTCTTATGGATAATAACTAAATGCTATGTCTCCCTTAATTATAAACATAAATGAGTAAAAACTGGTATATGACTTCACCTAGTTGAGTTATATTGATATTAGCATAAAAACCCATTTTTTTGTTCCTTGATGCAGCAAACCTGCATACTCAGCCCCAATGTCATTCTTATGGAGAATAATTAAAATTGTATATATCGCTTATTTGTGAATATTTTTTATGAAACTTCGTAAGTGGCTTTATGAAGTATTAAGACATTTATATCTCCATTGTAAATTCGCTGAGTATGCTGGTTTGCTGCTACGGGGGTATATTTTGAATCATTACCGTTTGAGCGTGCGACTTAGCCTGGTAGTGAAGAAGTCGTTTACGCCCATTCCAGATGGATCCATTAGAACGATGTTATTTTGTTTATTCTGTGATTGAAAATATTCAACTGTGGAGGTTGAATAGACAGTAATTATAGGTATTTAGGTTTCTAAAACAAAATTTCACAGCTAAACATAATATTACTCCTGGCTCCAGAAGATCACCTAGCTCTAAACATTTTACCAAAAGGTGGGGTGTGACTGCGCCTAAACCTTTATTACTTATTATTAAATCTTTGTTAAACCTGAACTAATAATTTTCATAAAGTGTGTGATATCTGATTAAAATGCATAAGCTTCATTAAACTATATTTTTTTGTACATTTTAAATCTTGCCAAAATTATTTTTTCAGCAAATTGGTGGGGAGATTAAGATGCCACTAGCAAATATTTTGGAACGGTTCAACATTAGAAAACAGTGGATCGATGTTTTGAGTTGGGTATTTACAATTTAAATGGTTAAAACAAAGGTTAAACAATATATCTGTATACAATTCATATTTAAATATTTTATTCCTAGGATATGCTCAAAACCTGGGCTTAGTCAAAGAATGAATGTACAAGGTTCCGTCTGTTATTGTTAATGCACTAGACATCACTCACTTGTAATTACCGTAATCACTTATAATCACTTACTTTTTAATTCTTAAAACTAAATTAGAAATAACATAAAAACTGATTCGACTGTTTTAAAAATTGAAATCTCCTAGAAAATAAACTTAAATTCGAGTATAATATGTGATCCCTGAATGGCCCCTTGTAACATTACAAGATTCAAGAATTTATTACATAATTAATATTGGAACTCTGTGTAGCCTCATCCATCCATCCTCAAGAGATATTATAATTTCAAAGTGAAAGTAAATCTTCAGCAGTTGACGGTATAAAAATATCAGTCAACTCTCAAACGTGGGCAGTATGTTGGCTTTGAGTGTAAAATGGCAGGATCGACACGGTGTATAAGAGATAAAATGAAAGAGGGGTAGAAGTGGGTAAAGGAATTATTTATTGCTTAGTTGGATGGTTTACAATCTGATAGCAAAGCGCACCCCGTACACACGCACACACACACCACACACTCTCACGCCCTCTCCCTCGCTCACTTTGTTTCTCTCACTCACACAAACACACTACAGCGGAACGGCTCGGTCTGCAATTCATATCACAAAGTGTTATGCCTGTGATGTAACAGAACGCTCTGGTGGGTTTATATCTTCAATTTACTGTTCACACTTGTTGTTTTGTACCAAAACTTACCTCCTTCTTAACACTCTTAAAATGTATTATAATGTTGATGCTGCTTATTAATATAACAGGAACACGTTGTTTGCAACTGTATTTATCATTTATGAAACTTCACAAAGAAGTACTACTTTAGACGGACTTAAATTTTAAAATGCAAAACAATTTAACTTTAAAATCAATATGTTCTAAAAGGAATAATTGAAATAATTATTTCACTTGTAGTAATAGTAACAACTACATGGCTAGCTAAAAATACTGAATTAATATATGAATATTGTAATGTGCTCATCAATATGTCGTGGTGCGTTTTATGAGCGATTGTTTTATCGTCGGAGTGTTCTCATCGATTACATTATATTCCTTGTCACTTAAATGCTCTTCACCACTATTTACTTTTCGTTTACTTCCAACACACGCACGATATTTTGCTATGCTGAGTACTCCTCATCTGATCGTTACAAAACATTCGTTTGTGTTTAAAAACGAAGGTGTAGTAGTTCTCAAGGGAATGACATTTTCGATTTTCTTAATTTGGGCATTATGATTTCATAAAAAATTGTCTAATTTTTAAATGTATTACTGTTCAGTTTTTCATTAATTTGCAAGAAAATTATGTATTGTATTTCACTATAGGACGACGAAATCTTTAATTTGACACCAAAATGAATTATTTGGGACGATCAGGTGAGGAGTAACGGAGGCACAAAGTTAACATTGGTCTAATGGAACATAACTCTGAGATGGCGTCCAGCAACTTCCGGTAAAGACTCCTAAGTGCTTTTTAATAGTGAATAAAGACAGCCTGCCGCTAGGATCACGGCAGTGCTCTTTCGGGTGAACACAGTCTTTCTCAGGGTCTGTGGTGCAGAGTCGGTTCTTGGCCTCGTTTATCCCAGATGGGCCCCACTTCTAAGCCTACCTCCCACAAGGAGAACCCCCAAGGCGTGAAGTTGGGTCTTAGGAGCAGAAGTACTTGGGAGTTGGGTCACCAAGCTCCAGCAATTGCCGGTTTCAGTTGAGACAATCGAGAGCGTGGCTGGGTATCGGCCTGAATCCAGGCAGTGAATGGACAACAACGTTATTTCATAAATGAATAAGTTCATTTGTTGCGGCTTCACTTTTTATGGTTCTCAACCGCCAGGGGTCAAGACGTTTTTTGGTGGTATTGCCTCGAGTGCAACCCACCGTGGTGTAACTCGCGTGGAGAGCCCACTTTGGATCCGTCAGTTTGGTGTCTTGCATCGTTATGCTGGCATATGAGAATCCCGGTTTCCCCGGTTGAGGGTAGGGATTCGGTTCCTAAAGACTTCAATCTTGACCGGAGGATGTAAAAGCGTGTTCATGAAATATAAACTGAAGCTCTTTGTTAAACTGTTGTTAAAATAAACTAGCAAGTATTTTAACTTTGGATTTGTCCTCTGAGATTAGTTTATACGCAATATTTTTTGGAATGGACCTTTCACTTTCATAAATAAAAATCATTAGCCTTTAGTAATACTAGTTTTTAAAATGTACTTTATTCATTCTCATTACTACTAACATTTCCTAGCTTCATTTATTCATAGCTTCAAGGTGTCATTTCGTCTCACATGTGCCAATGGGCGATTAGGGACGAAATAGCTTATCTCATTCCTCTTGATTGGCAACATCTTACATTAGGAGTGAATCTCTCGGCCACTCTCCTTATTAAGACTTGGTGCACATTGGTGTTGCAGGATGGGTTGCGGGGGCCCCAGTGCGGGGGAGACGCTACGCGCCTGGCTGCTGTCCGCATTGGTGGTGCACGGCGCTGTTGCCGGCAATCCTGACGCCAAGCGCCTCTACGATGACCTTCTCTCCAACTACAACAAACTCGTCAGACCCGTCGTCAACACGACGGACGTACTCCGGGTCTGCATCAAGCTCAAGCTCTCCCAGCTCATAGATGTGGTCAGTACCCCTTGCTTGTATTGAGTTGTATTCACAGAGTTTTATTCAGAGAGTTTTCGAATTTGTAAACGACATCCAAAAAGAGTATGCGTTTCACATCATGTTTTGTTTGCTTGCTTGGTTTCTTGACTTCGTATATTCGAGTTAAAACTGTCTGTAGACCTAGTTCATGGCTGAGAATATTCAAAACAAAATAGACATAAAAAGGTTTCGACAACGTTTTACTGTCAAAATAAAATAACATCTAGATTACTGTTTAATTGCTTTATCGGGATCGAAAATTCCTTAGTGCACCAGAGTATCCTTTTAGTATATATACAGTGCAACAAAAAACTATGTTTGAACGTTGAAAATTTACCAAATATGACCTTTTTCTTGTTATGATTATTATTTGGATTCGGTTTAAAGACAGGAACCTGAAACAAAATTTCAAGTTGCTGTATTAGTGTATTTAAAAACGCAAATATTCATTCTTCAGTAAAATTTGCACTTTCATCAACGGTAAATAACGTTTGTTATTCTTTAAAATCATAAAATACTTCTAATTTATAGGGCCAAGCCAAACTCCCTGGGCAATCAAAAGCCGCTATATTGACATTATGAGGCCTGCCAACCCTCCCGAGATATCACGCGGTGGGTTTACTTTATGCGGTGGTAGGTTTACTATGAGGTTCATAGTCTGGCATTTGCCTCACGATCACAGGATTGGTCGCCACTTGGATATACAGTCGTGCATCTACCCACATCAGTGCGAAATCTGTTCCCCCTGCATACCACTTGTTAGGAATGCTGGGTCGGGCACCATGATGTGATTTTGCCCGTCTAATCCTTCTTAAGATTTAGCCCAAGCAGTTTCAGTCAAAATATTTCTTTGATTAATGTAGAGTAGAGGCCAGCTGCAAAGGTGGTTTCTGGGACCATAAACGATTTCTCTCCGGTCGGAAATGTTGTAAGATGGGTAAGTTGGGGAACGACAAGATTTTTGTTCTCTCTTAGAAGACCTTCTTTATATCGGATCTCGGGAGGTGCTATGTTACACAGTTCTTTAAGCTAGGAAGAGGAGTTGTTGTTAGAGTACCACTAATAGTTCTCAGTTGAACGTCGAAACTTCTGACATGTGCACTGTTGAGGCATACGGGAGCACAATACTCGACAGTCAAGTATCCGGGGACAAGGCTGATGTACGCAGGACTTTTTCATTGGCTCCATAACTACTCAAGTAGTTCTAGCAAGATACTAAACTATATTTTCCCTGGTTCTAATTTCTGTTGAAATCTTTTAAATATAGCATTTAAAAGTCAGAGAACTATCAAATACCGTGTTTTCAAGTAATTCCTGAGTACGGTGGGCATTACTCAGTAACTCAGTGGAAACATCTCCACACTCTCAGACTCAGAAATGAAAGTCAGGATTGTAGGCGTTGCAATCAGTCTGAAGAGACTGCCAAGCACAATCATACTGGATTGCGAGAGACTCGGGGCAAGGAGAAGGGCTCTGTTTGGTTGTAAGCAACCAGGTGATGAAAGGGACGCTAGTATTGGTAAAAAACTCCTGGATCTCGTACAGGGTACGGGCATTTGTTTGCCAAACTAACGTACTAGGGACACACAATAAGCTTCGGTTGACGTGTGAGGATCTTTGAATCTTTGGATCTCTGAATCCGTCCTTTCAGCAACACATAAACATAAACATAAACGGTGGGCGTTTGTAATAACAACACGGAATGTCATTAATGTTTACATTGTTACACTGTGTTATGATGTCGCATCCCCACAGTCACTAATGACAGTGAGTAAAACCATTGCGTCTCATCCTAGACCTTAAGTTAATAAACGGGACGAACGCCCACATAGTCAGTGTTTGCACTAGTTGGCGCGTGTGATGTACTCGCTGCCACCACCAAACGATTGATATTAATTTGAGTATTCTCTGTTTAACAGTTGTAGGAGAAAACGTGCCTTGATTCTTGAAATTACTACCTGAAATATTGCTTTAAGTAAATGCTTCAAGAAGTTCTAAGTACCAAGTTCCAAAAGCGATCCACAATTTTAATTAATATCGCCTGTTGTAGTTTATAAATAAAAACATTTATGATTGTAGCTTTTAAAAAGTATTAAAATATGTTTTTAATTATATAGAACAAAAATAGTTTTGAGTTTTAAAAATTCTTTATTCTTTTAACTTTAAATGTATTATAACTTTGTTGTATTACACGTATTACAAATATAAGGGTCGTGTTTGAGAGTTTTAATTAAGTTTTGGATAGTATCATGATCAACATTTAATTAGTATCTTTAATCCCAATAAACAACAAAATGTAATGTTATTAAGACGGTTGAAGAATTAAGATAAATTGCAAAACTGACGGTAGGGAGCAATAATTAGTTGATCAGTCTCGATAAATGTGGGATAGTAACAGACTGAGCGTGGTTTTGGCCAAGACTGAAATTGAGGCTTTGGAGGTTTTTTATTTCTATTGAGTCGGACCAGTGTAAGAGGTAATCAAGGGCGCGCTAAATCAAAGGCATCAAGAATCAATTGCAGCCACTGAACCGAGCTTATTGGTTTCGCTCTTTCAAAGACAGCGAGCCTTATTACTTATATGATTTTAGCGAATTTACTGTAGGAAATCATCGCTATTAACGTTGATTTTAATGGGGTTCGCTGTCCCGTAATTTTGATAAATTGATTTGTACGTCTTTCTAAACCTCAATAGTTAGTATACAAGAGGTTCCTGCTGTCCCTACCGCACCTCTGACCCCCTCCCCCCTTCCCTTCTTCCCCCCTTCCTCCCACTTACCAGCGGAATCAAAAGAATATAAAATCCACATCGATTCAATGAAAATAACGTCCATTCGGAGTCCCAGGGTCTCCTATATGAACCAGGTTCTGGGGGGAATAGCACCAGGCTCAGTGTGCGTTCAGACTTCCATGAGACCCCAGGAGTGTCTGGAACGGCATTCCCTCTCAATAATTGGTTAAGTCTGTTGGAACCCTGCTTGAGGGTTACACCAACGACGATGCGGCAACGGTCATAACAAAATGACATGAAGCGCGGAATTGCGGTTCAACCAAGTCAAATTATACTAAAATACTTATTAAGATATATGCATTGAACACAATTTTTCCAAGTATTTAATGATAACAGTGGAATGTAACCTATTCGATTATGTTTTAACAAGTATATTGTTAAACAAGATTTACTTATTGTATTGTGAGAGTCATATTTAGATTTAAATCTTATATTTATTCAAACCTTCAACGAAAGCACTACATATAATGATTAAACTCAGACAAAACAAGGTGGTGCAGAGCTAAGAACTGGATTGTGGTTTCATTTTAACAACTCTAAATTAAATATAGCCGAATTAAAAAAATCACAGAATCCCGAGCCAAACGTGTACTACTTAGTCAATAAAGTCCGTTTAGTAGAGGACTTGACGAATTAAGGTCATTAACGCCTAAGGGCTTGTTTAAAGTGAGTTATTTAGACTACAACGGTGTATTTATGTTAGCAGTGTTGTGTAAAATGTTGAGTTTAGTCCAACGCAAAAAATAAGAAATATAGGAATAACTCATTTCAAATGCAATGCTACTGTTTATTTACATAATATTGTGTATTTTTGTGTATTAAAAAAATTAACGTTTTTACTAAACAAATTAAGTCATTAATAACTAAGAATTTAGTTTATGAATTAATGTGTTTCAATATGTATTTCCACAATAAAGAAAATTATTTCGTTTTAAATAAAAATTACGAAGAAGCCAATAAAACATTTTTTCAAAAGAGAAAACTTGTATATTACATTTTGTATTTTGTTTTCAGAACCTCAAGAACCAAATAATGACCACAAATCTTTGGGTGGAGCAGGTAAGACAAATATTTTACCTTTCACAAAGTGCACCTACTATTAACCCATCTACCTGGCATTCTATACCTCCTAACAATTTGAGATTGCTGGTCCTGCTACTAGCGGCTCGGCGCATAGTCACAACGGACAAAGCCCCAAAATAATACGCGTGTAATTAGTGTAGAAACTAATTCATTATCTACTTGGTAATAAAGTAGTTTATTTAGAGAACCTTATTACTTAATTTCTTAAGCACGAGCAATAAGTAAAGTAGTCGAGCCGGTCACTTCAAGCACTGAAACCCACCTAGAGCAATAAGTAAAGTAGTCGAGCCGGTCACTTCAAGCACTGAAACCCACCTAGAGCAATAAGTAAAGTAGTCGAGCCGGTCACTTCAAGCACTGAAACCCGCCTAGAGCAATAAGTAAAGTAGTCGAGCCGGTCACTTCAAGCACTGAAACCCACCTAGAGCAATAAGTAAAGTAGTCGAGCCGGTCACTTCAAGCACTGAAACCCACCTAGAGCAATAAGTAAAGTAGTCGAGCCGGTCACTTCAAGCACTGAAACCCGCCTAGAGCAATAAGTAAAGTAGTCGAGCCGGTCACTTCAAGCACTGAAACCCACCTAGAGCAATAAGTAAAGTAGTCGAGCCGGTCACTTCAAGCACTGAAACCCACCTAGAGCAATAATTGAAACACTTTTTTCAAGAAGTATGCTATAGCCACAGTTAATAGTTAATTTAATTGATTAACGGGTACGATTTATAATTAATAAAGTTAACAGCAATAACTGGTTTTGAATTCTCGTGGTATTTCTGTATCTTATGCAGAGTAAGTAAACACATTCCTCAGTTGCTCTTTTGTTATCAAACTACATATGAGTCAAGTGAGAGGTGATAATGACACCATAAGAGTAACTGAAAAGCTCATCGATTAGTTTGCCTTGATTATTAACATCACTGCTTATATTAAGTAAAGAGTACAGTACAGTACATAGTGTTCTGCTGAACTAGTCTACTCAAAATAGTCAGCGATATGTTTACAGATTAGTAGTTAGTCGGTACGTTTGGGTCCCCCATAACCTGTACAGGGCCTCTGAGCGGAGGCTTCACATAAGTGGTGTGTCACGCTTGAGGCTAACCCTGCCATCCTACCACCACACTAAAACACTACACCACCACCACCACCACACCACTCTTACACTATAACTGTAATTACAGCTGTCCGAAGTACACACTATTAAAATATAGGCTGTGCAAACTTGACTATCATCAGACTTGAACAGGTTCAAAACAATTTCGGCCGCACAATTTGTTAAAAGTTTGAACTGAATTCATTATTTTCACGGCGGTGTTAGTAGATGACTTTTGTTTGTGAGCGTGATGATTTGTTAACTGTTGTCTATAACGTGTCAAATAGTCAATAGTCAATAGTCAAATCTCTTTATTCATTTGTATGCACACTAATGGTACAAAGAACAGCGTCTTATAAAACGAGTTCGCACGCAGCACGCTGACGTGAGGAAAGTGAATTTCCACATAAAAACTCGTAAAACTCAAAATCAGTGTAAAAACACATGTATTCCAATTTTTATTGAAATCTGAAAACATTGATTTTTTTTGGCTGTTCTGATGCTCCTGGTTTCATTTACCTGCAAAGCTGGAAATACAATTTTGCGCATTATAATGTTAGGAGAAGGTCCAGGCAGGCTTGAAAGTAGGCATGAGTTGCTGGGGATGATAAAAGTACTCTAACAAAGGAATTACAGGCTTTTCTAGTGTAAAACCCCAATAAGACAACGTACTGTGTTTAGTCAAAACACATTTTCTTTAATAACTTGGTAAATATTTATGCTAGATGACGAGAGAGGGCTTGAAACTTTCGCCTCACTAATTCCCATCTTTTTACATGCATTAATTTTGCATCCGGGGCGTTTCTGACCCTTTTTGGGCCCAAAAACTCGAAATTTGAAAGATTAATCCCCAAAAAAGGGGTTTAGAGTTTTCCGATTATTTTGCCCAACGAACTTGTCCAACTGATAACGGAAAGGAACATCCCTACCAAATTTGAAGTAAATCGGACAAAAAATGCGACCGCTAGAGTGCAAACACACACACACATATATATATATATATATATATATATTACATGTCTATATATATATATATATATATATATATATATATATATATATATATATATATGTATATAAAATTTTGAACGACCCCCCAAAACGTGTTCAGGGGGTCACGTTAGGAACTTCTATGGTGGTACCGGGCTTAAGTTTCACCGTGCGGGTCATGCTAATAGTTCACTTTCCAAAGGAAATTCACTAATAATTACTTAAACATAAAACTATTGAAGGGAGGTAGAAAATTCTTCCATTGAGTACACAGCTCTGTTTATCAGATACTCTTTAAGATTTTTTTTAAACCTGATTGAATTGTTTTCTTTCTTTATTATCTCAGGAATATATTTTAGAAATTTATAACCTGCATAAGTAGGTTTTTTCTCAAAAAACTTCAGCCTATGAAGCTGAATAATTTCACTCCTTTTCCTAGTGTTATTAGAGCGAGTGGGTGCCTTAAAGTTTATTTTTCGCATTTGTATTTTTTTTATGAGAATGCATTCAAATATATATTGACCATAAACAGTAAAAATGCTTAAATTTTTAAAATGTTCCTTGGCTGATTCATCGTGCTTTAACTTGAGCATAATTCTGATAGCTCTTTTTTGCTGCTTCAAAATACATCCATATTTATCTTTTTAGTAGAAACATACAGGGCAATGCAATAGGAAATATGAGAGTGCACATGGGCAAAATAAATATTTGTTAACGTTTTTAAATCACAGTAATAATACATTTTTGATAAAGCGTAAATTCCACAGTTAATTTTAATTAAAATGTTGTTTACAAAGTTAACTTATATTCCCAATCTAATTTTAAATCATGTATATTTAATCTGAGTTTACTGAGTCTTATATTATCTGGGGTTTAGTACGTTAAGGAATAATATTGTCTATGTAATATATCTTAATATCTCTTTAAGACGCCGACACAACCTGGGCGTATTTTAAGGTGAATATGAATGCATGATGAGTGTATAATGGTTGAGATGCCTTGTGTAGCCTTGTTACTGACTAAGACCGACTGATTCTTTAGCTTGGATTATTAATTAATAGCCCAATAACCAACGGCAGCTGGATCCAGTATCGAACCTTCACAAAATTTTCTCAGGATTCTGTTCAGGATCGAACCGGCAAACTTCAGATTATGCAGCTTTCCTCATCTCGTGGTCACATGATGAACCGGCAAACTTCAGATTCTGCAGCTTTCCTCATCTCGTGGTCACATGATGAACCGGCAAACTTCAGATTCTGCAGCTTTCCTCATCTCGTGGTCACATGATGAACCGGCAAACTTCAGATTATGCAGCTTTCCTCATCTCGTGGTCACATGATGAACCGGCAAACTTCAGATTCTGCAGCTTTCCTCATCTCGTGGTCACATGATGAACCGGCAAACTTCAGATTCTGCAGCTTTCCTCATCTCGTGGTCACATGATGAACCGGCAAACTTCAGATTCTGCAGCTTTCCTCATCTCGTGGTCACATGATGAACCGGCAAACTTCAGATTCTGCAGCTTTCCTCATCTCGTGGTCACATGATGAACCGGCAAACTTCAGATTATGCAGCTTTCCTCATCTCGTGGTCACATGATGTGTCTCTTCACATGCAATCTCGTACATTGAATAACAGCTTTGATGGACTTCAAAGTTCTGATTGAATGAGAACTCTAGCACTTGTAGATGTGGTTTAAAATGTTCAAATAATTTTAAACACACTTTGAACGAGGCAGATTGTACGCCCAATTATATTTTTTGCTTTGCTTTACTTACATACTGTCATTTTCCGTTACTTGAGAGAGAACTCGTGATTTTATTCCCAAATTATTTGCTGATTCTTGAAGAGAAAATACCTGAGGAAAATTGCAAAATAATTTTTAGGTCTCACTGATACGGTTTACCAGGCTAAAACAATAATATACAAAATTAGACTGCTACTAATAAACTTATGTTTACTATATTGACAATATATTATAACATTTATCCTTAACAAAACCATTGTATAGTTATTGATAACACAGTAGTAAATTAGACCAAAGTTATGATGATTAAATCAAGTATTTTTCGTTGGTTCAAAATGATTTGGAATTCATTTGAATCTATTTTGGAAGAGAATTGCATATTTGTTGTGACTTTGAATCCTCGGTTTCCTGGAATCTTGCATTATAAACATTATGAATATATTCATGAAGACTTCCATTTTCTTTGTTACATCAATTCTAGATTACTGCTGATTGCATTATAATGTATAAGTATGAATACTGAATCGTTATCTTCCCATCAAAACGTACCGTAACGTATAAATAACGTTTTATGATGAAATAATACAAAGTATACCGGGGGTCCTATAAAGGTCCCCCCTCTTATTTTTTGAACGACTGTAAATTTTCAAACAATCCTTGGTAAATGTTACTAGCATAAGTCTAAGTACTTATTAGGTGGTTAAAGGTTTCGACCCTCATCCCTAAATAGGAGTTGCTGGGGGTAGTTTTTATTTTACAAATAGCAACCCCTAACAAGTTGTATATCATTTTAAAGAGGGTAAAAATATGAAGTTAATGCTGCAAACTAGACCTCTCGATGTTTTTTTTATCCAGTGTTAAGGCCACTAAAATAATATATTAATTTTGTTATTGTCCTAAGTTTCCCCTCCTTATCAGAAATCAGATACGGAGTGGGAAATTCCCTAACAAGTTGCAAATCATTTTAAAGAGGGTAAAAAAGAAAGTTAATGTTGAAAACTAGACCTGTCTATGATGAATTAAACTGAAGGTAAAACAAATTTCATTGTATTGATTTTTTTATCCCTCCTGAAAATGCCACAAACCATAAAATAATTAACAACTAAGCTTGAGACTGACGTTGTCAGGAGAAATTTTCAGTATCAGAGTGTGGCTCATGGTTTTAAGCCGTACACCATTTGTAAAATTAAAATTATTAAAAAGCCAGATATTAAAAAGTTTAGTTAAATGAGACGCTCAAAATCAACTCCTTCCACCTATTGGCAAAAGTAAAGTAAGGTTTTCAAATGAGTTTCTTGCACTTTGTTCAAAGGTTTGAAGAAGGGGAAGTTGGATTTTCCCACTCCGTATCTGATTTCTGGTAAGAAGTTGAAACTTAGCAGTACAAATAACAAAATAAACACATTATTTTAGAGGCTAGATTAAATGAACACAGAGAGGTCTAGTTTGTGGCATTAACTTTATTTTTTTACCCTATTCAAAATTATATGCAACTTTTTAGGGGTTGCTATTTGAAAAAAACTACCCCCAGCAACCCTTATTTATGGATGAGGGTTGAAACCCTTAACCACCTAGTACTTTGACTTATGCTAGTAACATTGACCAAAGACTGTTTGAAAATTTACAGTCGTTCAAAAATTAGGAGGGGGGACCTTTGTGGCACACCCGGTAAAATAGATTCAATTGGGTGCAAGAATTTTAAATTCGTAAGAAAATAAAAGCCAGGATATAAATTTAAATCGTTCAAGGTAAGTAATAAAAATAACAAACGACGCGACGGTTATAATTTGTATTTATCTATTTATTTATTTATTTATTTCATACGCCAAGTGTCATTCATTTTGGTACAATGATTCACAATTGATTCAATATAAACAAAAAATGGTTAATTTATGATTGTCTATGATATGATATTTTGGTGAGCAAGTTTTAATGGTTCAGTAGTGTAATATCAAAGTTCAAAATGCAAATAAAGAGTTTACGTTGTACATGCAAAAGCAGGAATGCAAAATGCTGAAAAGTTGGAATACAAATGGTTCGTTGATAAATTACTATAAGAGCAACAACGATGTAAGTTACAATCAGTAATAAACATTTTCATGCAAAAACAAGGATTCATTATTAACCTATAGATACAGTTAATAACTTATGGCAAAAACAAGCAAGCGATATATTACTCAAAGCAATATGTATTGGTGATTATTTAGTTTATGCTAACAACTGATTTAATCGATCAAGCATGATGACTAGATGAGTTTAAAAAAAGTGAATTTGGATTTTTCATGCAGTGAAAAACTATTGACCAACTCAACAAGGGGTGGAACGTCCCAGGACATTGCAAGGGCGGCATTGGAGGTGTGTAGACAGAGAGGGTGCTAAGGGGTAGGATTGAGAGGATATTCAAGGTCGCGACCTTTAAAACTTGTATGCTGTTCCCGCATGAGAAGTCAAGGTGACCAGTCATTCAAGGGATCTGAGTATGTAGGAGATCGTTTGTGATGTGCGTCCTTCTAACAAACAAATCTCGGGTTTGGCTCTAGGAAGGAACATGGAATTAGATTTAAGCCAAAAGACAGGGACATTCGATGTGGGAACTCGGCAAATTGAAGAGGAAACATACATAAGACATACTATGGCATTCCATGACCATGTAATATTGGATTTGTGCTCTGCGTGTTTCAATCAATTTAGTTGCTCTTTTGGCTAATCTATCTAAAAAAAATTAAGGCGAAATGTTCAACTATGATCGGAGGACTTTGAATTATAAGGCACGATTTCAGTGGTAAAATATTACTATACTCTCTTTCGAATTCACCGTGCAGTACAGGTGTTGTGGAAGCTGGCCATGTTACCAACTAAGCTACAGAGCGTTGCACGAGTGAATACCCAGGCTGTCCAGAAGCCCGAAAAAATTAACATAGTTTTATGGACGTCCTGGGTTTTAATTCGTGCAACGTAATGTGAAATAAACCTTTTTATAGTAAGACAAAACACGAACTATGACCAACATTATTAAATGTATTGTTACCATTGACAATTTTAAAAAGCATAGGTTGTTAAATATTCTTTTATAATTTTCAGGTGACGTTGAAACATCCTGCCTTTAGTCAATTTTACTGAGGAAAATACTTACTACAACTAGCTTTATGGCTTAGCTGTAATGCAGATGCTTTTAAAACGCCATCTGCCAATGTAGCTCAATCGATTAGTGCACATCTAAATTGAAGCTCCTGATTCGATTATCTAACGGTAGATCGTGAGCGTTTGTATCCTGATCCTGCAGTAGTAAAATCCTTAGTTTCCGGCCAACTGTTCGTTTAGAACATAAGATCAGGACAGATCTAAGGTGAGACGAACTGTCTCTTGCTGAGATTTCCTGTAACAAAAAATATTCGAATATAACAAGATTTATTGCCTAATTTCTGTGATTTTCCATTAAAATAATTTGTGAAGAAATTTTAAACCGCGTGTAGTAAAATCCTGCCCTAATCCTTGACCCCTTATTTCTTGCCCATTCTTAGTTTATTAGTGAATTTCCTTTGGAAAGTGAACTATTAGCATGACCCGCACGGTGAAACTTAAGCCCGGGACCACCATAGAAGTTCCTAACGTGACCTGAACACGTTTTAGGGGGTCGTTCAAAATTGTATATATATATATATGTGTATGCACTCTAGCGGTCGCATTTTTTGTCCGATTTACTTCAAATTTGGTATGGACGTTCCTTTCTATAATCTGTTGGACAAGTTCGTTGGGCAAAACAATCGGAAAACTCTAAACACATTTTTTGGGGATTAATATTTCACATTTCGAGTTTTTGGGCCCAATAAGGGTCATAAAAGCCCCAGATGTAAAATTAATGCATTTAAAAAGATGGGAATTAGGAAGGCGAAAGTTGTAAGCCCTCTCTCGTCATTCTAGCATAAATATTTACCGAGTTATTAAAGAAAATGTATATCGGCTAAACACAGTACGTTGTCTTATGGGGGTTTTACACTAGAAAAGCCTGTTATTCCTTTGTTAGAGTACTTTTATTATCCCCAGCAACCTCACGTCTACTTTCAAGCCTGTCTGGACCTTCTCCTAACCTTATAATGCGCAAAATTGTATTCCCAGCTTTGCAAGTAAATGAAACCAGGAGTATCAGAACAGCCAAAAAATCAATGCTTTCAGATTTCAATAAAAATTGCAAAAATGTATGTTTTTACACTGATTTTGAGTTTTAAAAGTTTTAATATGGAAATTCACTTCCCTCACGTCAGCGTGCTGTGTGCGAACTCGTTTGACATAAAAAGCTTATCCCTTACTTACTTTTTTAATTAATTCTGAAATTTTATTTTCCTGAATCAGCCCTTAAACGTAACTTTGGTGTTAAAGTACGATTCAACGGATTTTCTGATACTTTATATTACTTATACTGTAATTTTTGTTACACAACAGCTAACCATTTAGCAACTCATATTCCACTGAACATATGCTAGACACTTACCTTAGAATTCTGGCATACCAAATTGTACATGAATAATCCAGTCACATCCGTTCGGGATAAAGTATAGCTGAGAAGTCGAATCCAAACCAGAAGCCGCCAGTCATCCAAAACAAAACTGGCTGACCTTGCTTGGGGATTAAAGCAATCCACGCTAGTCAAGCTGAAAAAATTGGTAATCAATATTATGCATGTAAAACCTAATATTTTTTTGGGATTCAATTTTTGAAATGCAAAGTATGGACGATATTCAACACTTAAAGGAAACACGACATGTAGATTCTATCACTTAGGGGTAGTACAGTATCTTAAAATCAAAAACAAAAAGAAAAAAGTAAAAACATTGATAGAAATAGTTTCAAAGGCACTCACTGCCAAGCATGTGGAAATTTAATTATTTTGGTCGATATAAAATCCAACTATACAGGCTGTTTCCAAATTAATGTTGCTAACTTTGGAATATTGTTCCTTATGTCAAAAATCATCATATAACCGGGGTTCTATTTATTTTCGTTTACTGTCTGTCTGTCTGTATGTGATTTTTACTAGAAAATTTATATTTTAAAAACGGCCAGACAAAATGTAACCAAATTTTGGTTAAATACTCTTCTTGGTAGCTTCTTTTTTAGAAAAAATATTTTTTCATAAATTCTTTTTGTTTTAAAATGGCAGTCATTGAAAAAAAAATGATAACAAAATTTAGCCATGTGTTCGGTTTTTCAGTCATAGTTCAGTTAATTTTAACCCGATTTTCAATGTTAAAGTAGATATGGACTTATAATTAAATTTTCTATCTTTTTATATTCTAAATGTTTTTTTATAAAATTTCAATTTTTTTAGATATTTGAGATTCAAACTTTTCAATGGCCGCCATTTTTAAACGGAAAGGTTTTAAGGAAAAATAATATTTCTAAAAAAGAACTACCAACTTCTACCAAGAAGAATATTTAACCAAAATTTGGTTGAATTTGGTCTGGCCGTTTTTAAAATATAAATTTTCTAGTAAAAATCACATACATACAGACAGACAGTAAACGAAAAGAAATCGACCCCTGGTTATATGATTATTTACATTCTTTTTGACATAAGGAACAATATCCCCAAGTTAGCAACATTAATTTGGAAACAATCTGTATATCTAACATTTGACCATACAAACTCAAAACTTGATAGTTAATTTTCTTTAAAATTTATAAACTCCAACAAGAATTTGTTTGTTTAGGATAAAGTAATCTATAAGGACATAGGTCAAGTATTTGAAAGTCACGTGCACTGTAGTATATATTTTTTCATTTAGTCTAATTTGCATTAATGGATTATTTGGCCACTGTAGATTTATTCCAAGTTTATAATATTCAATCAATGGACAATTCCCGACCGATTAGGAACTCAACCCCACATAATACCTACTAGTGTGAAACATATATGCATTAATAGCAATTGTATACATATTCAATATGCACAAATACTCAGTATACAGAATGCGTGGATTGATTTGATTCCTTTCAATTCCTCTCTTAATATTCAACATCGACATCGACGTCTGCGTTGATGGTGTTTGCTCGGAGTGTACTGAGAGGGGAAGAGCACATATGAATGCGGAGCTTTGAGTAGCTTTGCGTCAAGCCCTCTCACGTGTGAACCTTAAAATCGACTCAAAATGTAGTGTTTAAAAGCTGAAGGCAATATGTTAGAAAGACTATTGCATTTGTTTTAGTTTTGTATGGAGGGACATCTTTGGAAAATTTGAACAACGTATTAGTACTGCAAAAATAAGCGATTCGGATAATATTAAAGTTCAAAAAGTCAGACTCAGTCAAAGACTTTTTTACAAAATTAGGAATTTTAACAGTATTTTCACAATACACTTTTGAAGTAAGTTTTAATATTAAGTTATCAAACCTAAAAAACTTGGGATCCACACACAGCTATCAAAAAAGAAACCGAAATCAATTATCTTACCCATCACATAATTTGAAATTCCTGGAAAAAGCCATCTATGCAGGTGTCAAATTTTATAACAACTTGCCCTGTAATATAAAAAAATTGAACGACCCACTTAAATTTTAAACGAGTTCGCACGCAGCACGCTGACGTGAGGGAAGTGAATTTTCACATAAAAACTTGTAAAATTCAAAATAAGTGTAAAACAATACATTTGTCCAATTTTTATTGAAATCTGAAAACATTGATTTTTTTGGCTGTTCTGATACTCCTGGTTTCATTTACTTGCAAAGCTGGGAATACAATTTTGCGCATTATAAGGTTAGGAGAAGGTCCAGACAGGCTTGAAAGTAGGCGTGAGGTTGCTGAGGATGATAAAAGTACTCTAACAAAGGAATAACAGGCTTTTCTAGTGTAAAACCCCCATAAGACCGACTGTGTTTGGTTGATACACATCTTTAATAACTCGGTAAATATATATGCTAGAATAACGAGAGAGGGCTTAAAACTTTCGCCTCTCTAATTCCCATCTTTTTACATGCATTGATTTTACATCTGGGGATTTTTTGACCCTTTTTGGGCCCAAAAACTAGAAATTTGAAAGATTAATCCCCAAAAAAAGGGGTTTAGAGTTTTCCGATTGTTTTGCCCAACGAACTCGTCCAACTGATTACAGAAAGGAACGTCCCTACCAAATTTGAAGTAAATCGGACAAAAAATGCGACTGCTAGAGTGCAAACACACACACACACACACACATATATATATATATATATATATATATATGTCTACACATATATACATATATACATACATATATGTATATACATATATATATATATATATATATATATATATATATATATATATATACAATTTTGAACGACCCCCCAAAAAGTGTTCAGGGGGTCACGTTAGGAACTTCTATGTTGGTCCCGGGCTTAAGTTTCACCGTGCGGGTCATGCTAATAGTTCACTTTCCAAAGGAAATTCACTAAAAAGAGCTGAAAGGTTATTTGGAACAAAGGCCACTTTATTATTTTCTATAGTTTTTATCATAAAAGAGTTGTTTTATTAAGATAATTTGTATAATAAATATATTTGATTTACTTTCTGTTAGATTGTGAAATGACGCCATTCATGTACATGTTATGTGTTTTATGAATAAAGCCTTATTGACTATTGACTAGTGACTGGGGATTTTATGAGTTTGATTAATGTATTAGGCTAATAAGTGGAAAGTCTAATCAATGAGATTTGGCTTAAACTAAATATACGAACTTAAGAATATTATCTGGATAGAGTATTTTTTATATATTTCGAACGGTTTCGCAATTAAAAATACAATTCATAACATTATCAAATCAACATTAATAACAAAATATTAATTTGTCATTATTAAAATAAATTATTCTATGATATCAATAAATCATGCTACTTGCATCGACATGCTAATTATGAGGTTAGAGTATCAGATCATAAACTAACCTATTGTGACACAAATATTAATCGAAAAAGAGGCAAAAGACTAGGGAAATATGTGACTTACAGAGATTATTTTAATATTAATACACAAGAAATGATTGAGTGTGCTGCCAATGTCCAGTGGAACACTGTTCAAGCTATGAATGATGTTAACGAAATGGTAGGCTTTATAAACTCGGCTGTATTGAAAAATAATGAATCAGAAAGCTCCATTAGTAAGGAAAAGAGTCACTAGAAACAAAGCTCCTTGGAGAAATAAATCAAGCAAAAATTGCTGACTTCTAAAACTGACACCCACAAGGACCAGTATTGCAAAGCTAAAAACGCGCTGAACATGGTGATTAGAAAAGTCAAACAAATTTACTTTCAAAATGAACTGGCAGGATGCAGAAATTCTAAAGATTCTGGGCTAAAGTTAAGCAACCAATTATGATGATAAGCTTCTTTAATTTCTTCAAAAACCTGAAGAAATTAACACACATTTTTCTATTAGGGGTACTGGTTATAAGGTCCAGTTTGAATGTCTTGATTATTATCTTACGAGTTTTCCTAAGAATGTCAAAAATATTTTTAGCTTTGGCCATGTGACAGAAAGAGAAGTAAAGGCTGCCATCAATAAAATAACTTTGGGCGCAGTTGGTATTGATGAAATCATGATCAAAATGATAACAATGGTAGGTCCTTACTGTGTTGGGGCTATCACTCGCCTGTTGGATGTTTCTCTGGCCACTGGAGTGTTTCCTAATGCTTGGAAGGAAGCAATTGTTATCCCTCTTCCTAAGGTCAAAACGCCCTTATCAATGGCTGATCCCTGGCCTATATCCGTGTTACCTGCCCTCTCTAAGGTCTTGGAGACTATTTTAGTCTCTCAATCGGTGGAATTCTTGGAGTTGGATTCAATAATTCCATGTACACAGTCTGGTTTTCGGAAGGCGTTCAACATCACATCAGCTCTGCTACTAATCTGCGATGAACTCCTTAACGCTAGGGCCGTTGGAAGGTGCACTACCATTGCAATGCTGGATTTTTCTCAGGCTTTTGACTCCATTGATCACAGCACGCTGTTAGCCATGATGAAGTTTTACTGATTTGATCATCGGGTAATTTCATGGTTTCATTCCTATTTGGATGGAAGGAGCCAAAAGACCAAAGTGGGCTCTGATGTTTCTGCCTCTCTGAAAAAAGTTATTAGGATGCCACAGGATAGCTGTCTTGGGCCTGTCTTGTTTACTTTATTTTCTGCCACCATGGGGAAGGATTTACATCATTGCCAGCTGTACTCTATGCTGATGATGTCCAGCTGGCTCTTCAGTACGACAGTGACCAAGTTCGCCGGGCTGTTTCCAATCTCAATTCTGATCTGGATGCCATTTATGGTTGGTCATTAAGCCATGGTATCCGACTGAGCAAGAACAAGCGCTCTTTGTTGACGTTCCCAGCTGGCAAGGCGTTGCAATCCCCGCCCTTGTCTGACGTGTACCTCGTTGGTGTTCTACTGAAAGAGTGTAATTCCCCCAAACTTATTAGAATTCAGTTTGATGCAGACTTTTCTTCTCTGGACATGTAATCATTGTATGTCAGAGAGCTGTGGCCCGTTTTAGAATGTTGTAAAGGCATTGGCACTTGCTCCCCGAACCTGCTAAGCTTCGGTTTGTGCAGGCTTTGGTGCTCTCTATACTTGAGTATTGTCTTCCGGTATATGGCAATGTTGTATCTCTAGGGACCGGTTGCAGAGAGTGCAGAACATGTGTGTCAGGTACGTGTTTTTGGGCTGAGGAAATTCGACCATATTTCACTTGAGCGTAAAACCCTTGGCTTATTGCCGATGGCTGACTTCTTATGCTTTCTACGCACTTCTCGTCTTGTTCGTAAAGTCCTGACTGAGGAAGGACCGCAATAATTTAAGAGAAAGGCTCAGAACTCGTTTCGAAATGCGTTCCCAGAGTACGAGGCAGGACAACATGCTTGAGATGTCTCGTGTGCGCTGTGAGTCCGCTCGTAAGGAGTTTTATTATTTTTCCTCAAAGCTCCTTAACTCTCCGTCGTCCAGTATTGGCCATGAGTTGGTCAGTCAAAAGACGTTTAAAAAAGATTGCACAATGCGTTATTAAGTGGACAGATTTAAAATATTTTGTTTTTGGTCAGGTAAATTTTGTTAGTTTTAAGTCATGTAATATGGTAGAATATTATTAGATTACTTTTGTTGTAATAACTTTGTAAAAATAGTTTAATGTGACTCGAGATGTTTTGAAAACCATGTACATTATCATGAAAAAAACGCTCTAAATAAAAGTCCATTTTATGTATTTATTTATTTAAATATCTTTATTCAATCAGTAACGACTGCATAATAAAGTTAAATTAAGTACATTAACAAAATACTCTACCTTGATGACAGAACTAAACAGTGAATGTATTAAGTTTACGTATAAGATTATGGGAAATAAATCCCCAAACGCTGCAGTGGCAGCGAGTCAGAAGAAACTCCTTGACTCCCGTAGCAAACCTGTCTGCATCATTTTGTATCTTTAGTTCAGCCGACAGTCCATTAAATAGCTTAATCCCATTACACAAATGTTGGTTAGAAATGCGTTTTGTGTTTAGGTATTACTATGTTAAACCTGCGCCTCAGACCGCAAGAGTGGACCATTGTGGTGACATGGAAAAGAGAAAAGATTGCCCTTAACTATATAGTGTGTAGGTATATTGAAGAAGACTTTATTTTTTTAAATGACGAGATTTACTACAAAATGGACGACGTTTCTCAAAACCTATTCAGATTTTATTTGTAACTAAAAGATTTGTTTGATACGCTGGTACCCCCAAACTCAAACTCAAACTATGTGGATTTCTTACTGAAGAGATACTTCAGCTAAATTTCTTACAAACTGATGATGATTGGTGGGACCTGTCGAAATGAATTGCCTTTTACCATATTTTATTTGCAGGCAATGACAATGAAGTGTTCGACGAACCAGCACACTCTTGAGTCATCTTCTGAGACGCTTAGGTAAATCATTGATGAATGATACAAAAAAATAGGACCTCTTTAATCAGTCCTTTGAAGTTTGAATTGTTTTGTTAATCTTAACATGATTTAGCTTACTGTATTTTGTAAAGCGATCATTCTAATATACAGTAGTATTAAAATCTGATGTACACAACTTATGTCCACTTAAGACTCTTTTTCATGGTCTTATACAGGGCCCATTTTATAAATAGGCCAAGTAGGCCGCTGCCTAGAGCGGCAAACTTTTGGGGGCGGCAAATTTCTGGGAGCATATTTTTTTAATTATAAGTTTTTCTAAAGATTAGGTGGATTTAAAATATTGTAAGCCTACTTGCAAGAATGTTTTTACTTTTTTAAAACTTTGTAAATCATCTTTAACATCGATTAAAACTAACTAGTTGATTTGTTATGCCGAAGATCAAAGTTAGGGCGCGGAGATCAAAGTGTTTTAATTTGTTTATTCGTCTTTGCCAGTCTTGAAGGGCGGCGTCACCGCGCTTGTTCACCGGCGAGATCGCGGCGAGTATTTATCGCATGAATTAGCGGACAAAAGAAACAAATGGTGCATTGTTTTTTACCCAACAACACTGAATAAAAAGTATGTTAACGAGGTATAAGGTTATTTGGTATAAGCTATGTGATTTGAAGATTTGAAGGGTATTTGGCATTAGTTGTGTAGGTAAAAGTCACCAACATGAACATTTTTATCATGTTTAAAAAATGGTCATTTTCTCATTTTTAAAGAATTGCATAATGACCATCCACTTTGGTCGATTTACCCCACGATTTTAAATTGCAGATAAAAAAACTAAAATACCTCTAATTCTTCGGTTACATATTTTTTTAAATATAATAGTGTAAGGGTATCTTTGTAGGCCCTACAACTTAATCTTGGTTCCGCCAGACGGATAATTTATATTTAACCCCTCACTGAAAACCTTTAATTATGTAGATGAAAAAATTATAAAGGTCTGAATTATTTTAAAATTTATGGAGGATAAACGTAAAATATTAAATTACGAGAAATATATTAGACATTTATTACAAATTTAATTATTTTGTAGTCAACCTTTGCCTTTGTTTTATCAGTTATGACAACTAATGCGTAATATAAATTTGTAGGAAACTGCATAAGCTTAAATTACATCCATCGATCTGCCCCCCGTTTTTTTATTATCATAGATCAAAAATCAAAACTACCTCTAACGAAAAATTTGTAATAACTTGAAGGAATCAACTGATTCAACTCAAACAACGTCTTCACATTAACGTCATGATATAAGAACCAGACATAGGTGTGCTCCAACGCCGCAATAACGTATTACTATACTTACCTTAACGTAAGGTAATAATAATATTTTATGTATATAAAACAACCACAAAGTTGTGTTTCAATGTAATAAATACATACATTTTGTCATTAAATAATGATTATAACTATGCAGTATTTACAATCATTTCAACCTAACACATCCTAGATGTATGAACAAATTAAGGGTGCGCCCTACCCAGATTGAATTCATTGTTGTTTAGCGCCGCGCCGGCGCCGCCAACAAGCAGGGCCATGCATATTTACGCTTGAAGACCATTTTGTTCTCCTCGATCGCACTGTTATTTTACAGATTTCTACCAAACTATTTGCAGTTTCACACTTTTCAGATTCCAATCTAGGGATCATACGGTTCCTTTTCTCCAAAATAATTTTTCTCCATACGTTAGGAATCTTTAGAAAAACGCTTAATTTGAGAACATTACTAATGGCCTACTACTTATTTTGAATTAAAATCACGATTTTTAAATCGTATGATCTCTAGATAAACATTTATTGAATTAAATAACATCAAATTATTTTTAATTGGTTAACAATTTAGCCTACAATGAGGGAGATGCAAACCCCTTACTTGAGCGTGCGGAAGGCAGGTAGGGCGCACCCTTAAGAAAAAAGTTTAAAACGAACCAACATTTTTAGTTTTAAAAGTAGTTTGATTTTTCGTAAGTGGTCCATAAAGTTATCTACGTTATAATATCCAATATGTAATAAGGAGATAAAACAATTTATTTGAATAAATTCCGATTGGTTTCGACTTTAATATAATTTGTTAGTTTATTTACAATCCGACACCTGCATAATGTAAATAAAATCTACGGCGTTCGCTGCCAATCTCGCCAAGAATGGATTGCTGCTAATTTCTCTGATGAGAGGAGGTTTCGGGGCCCGTTTCACGAAGTTACAAGTTTTCACTAATAAATGTAGATAAACTTGTAAGTTATTTAGTCACAAATGTTTCTCGAACTGTGGAAAAAATATAATCACAACAAAGACGTTACCCATTTATTTTTAGAGTTAAAATTTATAAGCAGTTTTAACCTGTGTAAACTTGTAATTTATGAAAAATAATATTCACAGGAGTGAATATTTACATTTTACTGGTTAAAACAAGACTTGTAACTTTTGGTTCAGAAATCTGTGACTAAATACCTTACAAGTTACACACATTTATTAGTGGATATGCTACTTGTGACTTCATGAAACGGGCCCCTGAAGAGAGTGAAAAATTACGTAAAATCAACGCTAAGAGAAGATAAATAGCACTTATTGGGGGCCTAGAACACTCTCGGCCACCGCGGTCCCTTTGCAACAACTTCGACTTCTTTCCTTTTCTCTAGTTGGGGGGGGCGGCAAGCTTCATACGGTCTAGGGGCGGCACGAAGCTAAAGATTGTCCTTCCCGTTGACTGTCCACGGGGGTCAATTTAAACTGTTAAAGTCCTTTTAATTAAACTTTCGCCTTTCGCATGTTAATATATATATGAATTGGGATACATTTGCTAAAATGTCCCCTTTTGCAAAAAGATAAAAAATACATAGATCATTTTTCACAAGATTTTCTAAGAGAAACTAGAGGTTTGGGTTCGTTAAATGTCAGTTAGCGCCAGCGTGCGGAAATGAGAATGTTGTGTGTAATGTATTTCTCGTCCCGGAAATGGTGGTGGCGTCACTCACTTCCACTTCCAGTCCTCCTAGTCTGAGTGGTTCAACGAGACATCGACCCTGTCACGGCGATGTGAAGATACAGTCTCGGCTGCTTAGTGTTGTGTTCAGCCCGTGTATTGTGATACGCGTGTGGTTTTTCCCCATATACAGAGTGTCTCAAAAGTCGACGAGCAAACTTCACAGGCTTGTTACATTTCCAAAAAAAATGTCTTTTTTAACATATTCTTCATAATTTACGAGCTATTGATGTTTTAAATATTTTTTTTAAATCTGTGAATTGCAATCTTATACATTTTTTTGAGGCAAGAAAATATAGATGTAAGACCATACAACTTGTACACTGCATAAAAATGAACAATATATGTAACAACATTGAGTTTTTAGGAGTTTAATCAAATTACAAAACACAAATAACGCAATTTAAATTTAAATTTTACATTTCGTACAAATTGTTACTTTGAAACGGTGTTTCCGTTTACAGTTTCTGCCTTAGAGAGTGATTCTATATATTAAAAGCTTTCCCCTTTATTGCAAATAATAATATTATTAAGATATTAAAATATTTAAATCACTAAATTCAGTAATAGCGTATTTAAAAAAAATTAATACACTTTTCCTGAAATAAGCCATTAATTTCAAGTTAAAAAAATATTGATAAAAATAAAAATTCCCTTAATTTGTTTTTTAATTGTATTAAACTCCTAAAAGCTGCATTTATTTATAATTACTGTTTATTTTTATACGCTGTAAAGGTGTTATGGTCCTACGTGCATATTTTCTTGTCTACAAATTATTTTATGAGATTGCAATTCGTAGATTAAAAAATATTTAAAATGTCAATTTCTCGTAAATTATGAAGAATGTGATAAAAAATTAAATGTCATTTTTTGTTGGAAATAGTCCATATAACAAGCCTGTGAAGTTTGGTCGTCGACTTTTGAGACACCCTGTACAGTTAGTTATATTGCAGATATACTTATTCTACAGAGGGAAGTAGTTAGGGTTATGAACGGTTCTTTCAAGTGCTACTGTAATCCCCTCTTGGCCATGCATTCAGAATGATAAAATTGCACACTTTTGAAATAGTTAAGTATGTATCAATTAAGTTTAAAATTTTACCTTACGAGGTGTTATCCATGGTTATGGTACCAGGCAGTAGAATTACATTGACTACGATTGTTGTAGACTAACTAAAACCTCACACTGTCATCTTTTTAAAGGCCTGCATGTTATGAATATAATTTGGTTTAGTTTAGGCCCTACTGTAGATTGCAATAATTTGAATAGGTGTATTGTACTACCGGTTCAAACTACTGCCTATTCTACTAACTATTTAGGAGTGCCTTCTCCTACATAAACAGGATAAATAAAATACGTCTTACAACACTATAAAGTATATTTACACTTACACTGTACTTACATACAAGACGGTAAACTATACACAAAAGATGGTACAATGCCTTCAGAGAGTTGATGATAAGTTGTTTTTAAAACTCAGAGGATTGGATTTAATCTCAGAAGTGTAGGAAACGTATATTTTGTTCATTTTGAATTTTTATTTTGACCAAGCTTGAGAAGTTTGGTGGGCTACAGGCACCTTTCGGACCCACCAACAACTTGTCTTAGGCCTCCACGACTTCGAACATCTCAGTGAGGGTTTCCCGTCGGCCATACAGCGGCTTCCAGAACCGCGGAAAAAGATTTATAGTTTGAGCCCTTCCCAGCCAGAGGAATACTTCCCCCTTCGGAGTCGGTCTCGCACGGACCGCCTTGGTGGTGCAGGTGCCCAGGTCAATATCCCTACGGATCTTCCCCAGGACACCTGCGTAGGTCTCGCACGGACCGCCTTGGTGGTGCAGGTGCCCAGGTCAATATCACTACGGATCTTCCCCAGGACACCTGCGTAGGTCTCGCACGGACCGCCTTGGTGGTGCAGGTGCCCAGGTCAATATCCCTACGGATCTTCCCCAGGACACCTGCGTAGGTCTCGCACGGACCGCCTTGGTGGTGCAGGTGCCCAGGTCAATATCCCTACGGATCTTCCCCAGGACACCTGCGTAGGTCTCGCACGGACCGCCTTGGTGGTGCAGGTGCCCAGGTCAATATCCCTACGGATCTTCCCCAGGACACCTGCGTAGGTCTCGCACGGACCGCCTTGGTGGTGCAGGTGCCCAGGTCAATATCCCTACGGATCTTCCCCAGGACACCTGCGTAGGTCTCGCACGGACCGCCTTGGTGGTGCAGGTGCCCAGGTCAATATCCCTACGGATCTTCCCCAGGACACCTGCGTAGGTTTTGCCACCTGCCACCCTCACAAGGATAGACAATGGGCCAGATATCACCTTTGGCTTCGCAGCCACAGCACTCGTGTTGGGGTCAGCGACCGTTATCACCGGAGGAGCCTCCGCCACGGTTCTTTCTACTTTTCTGTTCTTCTTTTGGGCTACATTGGGCTGGTCACTCCGGAGCTCTCACTGGGGCTCCGCTCCCGCTTGCCTGAAAAACCGGCCACAAGGACGGCATCCTTTAACAGGCGTCCTTGTATCTGTGACCCGTACCTTTTTCGGCATTCTCTTGCCACCTCAGTCAAGCTTCTGGCTAGTTAGAAATAGTTCTGGGCCTTGTCCTCTTTCTTGCGAATATCCTTCATTCTGTCAAACCGCTTGACGAGGCCGGGAATACCATCCTTCCCCGTGTTCTTGTCTTTCTTCTGGACCTTGCACCCCATGGCCATGTCCTTTAGTAGGACATCTGCCTTGGAGAAGATTTCCTTCGCAACCTTTTGAATCTGTAGAACCCTCTCCAAGTTCTCCTCGAGGTCAAGAGCAGTGGGGCCCAGGGAGCCGAAAAGGAGAGCCAACCGGAAGACCGAAAATAAAAGAACCCGGATGGGATTAAACAAAAGAAAAGGTGGGAAAGAGCCCCCTATACCATATACTGCATTTTTATTCTTCCACGATTCAACCCATGGTAATAGCTTTTTTCCAGGGAGGAAACTTGCTAAAAAAGGTCTTAGCTCTCGGAAGGATTGTGAATGTAAGAAATCTCACAGTTTGGCTAGGGTACCCCGGGGTCGCCAGCCCTCCTCTGGAAAAGCCGGAGAGGAGCCTCCCGTGTAGTCGAAGCCATGTAGAGAGGTCTTCCGTGTAGTATACACATTACTATTATACCACAATACATTTATTGATATGTAGGATTTGCCACTCATAAACATATATTGCAACACATCATTCATCGTAGCATACAAGAGTACCCGAAATATTACTTATATTTCACAAGTTCCTTATAAATAAATAGATTAAATACATTTCATGGTTTTACTAGAATAAATTATTTTAAAACTTGCTTGCTAGAAATATACGAACTAACATAACCATTAAGTAATAATTATGAAATAGCCATAACATTTAAAAATAACTGCATTAATCAATAAAACACATCAATTAGTAAAGTATTCGCAAAATTAACTATTCACAAGGTATTTTTGTAAAATGTATTGTCACCCAACGCAAACTACGAGTATGGTTTACTGTTATCGGGGTTGTGAGTTGACTCGCTATCGATTCCGCGGTAAGGTTGTTTAGTTGTTTACATCTTGTTCAGGGGGTTGGTGCATCTGCCCCATAACGAGTCACTATGTGTTGGTGAGGGGGTGCTGTTGGTGGTAAACCAGCTAGTGTACATTAGACTTACAAGTTTGTATGTTCATATTTATAACGACTCAGAGAGTTAAACAAATCTTGCTAATCAAAACTTTTACCAGTTGGAACATTTACGGGAAACTATAATATCACAATGTCCTCCGTTCTGTGTGAAGACGAGTTACCTTCTTTGGGAAATACATTTTAAGCAGCGGAAAAGGATATAGCATATTGTTAACATTGAATTAGAAAGAATCTGAAATATAGTTCAAATAGTATATTTTATTTAAACCAAAAAGACCGCGAATATTCTAATTCAAATTCAACATAACTTTATTCATAATTTGTAAAAGTATTACAAAGAAGACTTAAACTAGTACAAATATAGAATGGCGTTATTTGTTAAGTTGTTTATAAGAAATAATTCTTAAGAGTTATAGTCACAAAACAAACACTGAGCAAAATACAATTCTAGGAAAAGAAAAAGGGGAAACAATTACAAAAGATGAAAAATAATATATGCAACTATATAATCTACTGATTCAAAACCTCCTCAAATGAGTATGGTGCCTTTTGTATTGAATATTGCTTTAACTTAATTTTAAATTAATTTAAATTTACTATACTCAGTAACTCTTGCGGTACTTTGGAAATAAATTTAATTCCAGAACTACTAGGTTTTCCTGAAAAAGCTCATTGAGTGTGATTGAATAGCAAATTTGTTTCTATTTCTTATTATGTGTGAAATTCTTAATGTGTGGAAATCTCATAATTTAGGCAATACATTTTCAGTTGTTTTAACAGCCATGATAGTTTCCAGCACATAAATACTATAAACAGTCATAATGCCTAGCTCAGAAAAATAATTGTTTACTGAATCTTGACTTTTAAGATTTAAAATAATTCTAATTGCTTTTTCCTGAAGTGTCAATATGCTATTCAGATTTGCTTCACTAGTTGCATCATATAGGACAACACCAAATGATAAATGGGAGGGTATTTGTGTAAAGTAAATATCTTTAAGAGTTTTAGTTGAACAGAATTTTGCCATGGTTCTTAAAACATATAATCCAGAGCAAATTTTGCTTTTTAACTCTTGAATATGACTGTTCCATGATAAATTTTCATCGACTAAAAGGCTTAAAAATTTAGTTTCATTGACTTTTTTTATTTCATTGCTACAAACTTCTATTTTAGCTAATCGTTTATTTCTTTTTTGTTTAGTGTGGAATTGTAAAAATTGTTTTTTTCTAAACTAAGCAATAGGTTCCTACTATAAAAATAGTTTTTAATATCTGAGAGGTTCTTATTTATTACTAATTCTGTTTCTAATAACTCTTTACCACAAACAATCAAATTTGAGTCGTCTGCATAAAGAGGTAGCTTATTTTGAGAACCAGACACTAAAGAGGGCATGCTTTTAAGGTAGCATAAAGACATTACTGGTCCAAGGATTGAGCCTTGAGGGACCCCGTAGGCTATTGTTGTAAGGGACAATCTCATTTTAGTAAATTCATTTGGTTTGTTTGAGAAAGCATAGCTCTACAAACTGTTTTCTATTAGAGATGTAAGATTTAAATACATTACAAGGAATCTCTGTAATGGTGAATTTGTGAACAAAATTATGGTTATAGGATATGGAAATTTCCGTATATGAGTCAGGAAACTATTTTAATAATACGATATTTTCGCGAAACTCGGGAAAATACTGCAGTCTCTGTTTAAACTGCTGCTCCTTAAATTACCTATCTACTTATATGACCCTACCGAGGTTTATTCCTATTGTTTGATATGCATTGGTCCCGTTTTTCCCACATTCGACAAGGACACAATAAACGAATATGCACAGTGTCGTGTTTGTTTACTGTCGTGAACATGTTGGAATTACGCAATTAAAACAATAAGTTTAACTCCCAAAGAATTGTAGTTTAAAATAAGGTTACTTGTTTTAAAATATTCTGTATACGGTCATTACTATACAACTTTTCGGGTTTTCCATAGACACGCACTGCTGGTTGCTACACACACCTAAATAAACACAGAGTAGCTTTTACGTCTTCTTTCGCTTTAGATACATGGTTTTCGCAAAGGCTATGAATGCAACCAATCCGGAGAGACTGTGTTACAAGTTAAGCTGTCTTGTGCTTGTGCTTAAATATTCTTATTTTTCGATAAATAATACACAGTATTATTACCATAATTGTAATAAAAAACCATCATTGTAAAATAAAACCTTAAGCAACTGCTTGCAACTTTTTCTTCTTTGTAAGAAACATCAAAGAAGGTCTAAAGTCAAGTAAGAAGTACTTAAGTATGAACAAGATAAATAAAACTTTACCTTTGTGAACTTTTGTTCTGAATGACTTTGCCTTGATGCTGACTTGTGTTCGTCAGTTGCGCCTCTGGAGTGTCTACTAGAACTACTATTAAACAACATTTTTAAATATTTAGTGAGGAACCGTTATATTGGTTCAGTTAACAAATTCAAAATTAAAACCATTACCAATGCTTAAAAATCAGCATATTTTTTTAAGTTAAGGTTTTAATTTTAAATGAGTTAAAACCTTTAACGTTAAAAATGTGTTTATTAAATTGTTAGTATAACCAAAGGATACATTTGGGTGATTTTGGCTGTTTTTAAAATTTTTTTTATAATCATAAGCTTGGATGCAGATGTACTCAATTAACCTTATACCAGGAATCCTGCGTAATTTACGAATTTCATGGCATTTGTAAAAATTAAGGGATGAAATATATTTCTAGTAAACGATATTAGGAGACTGACATATACTTTATACCTTTTGGCCTAATTTTAATCAATAAACCATTATATATTTATTAACTAGACTATAGAATTTAAAGTACGGTAAATATATAGAAAATATTCGAATGAACCTTTTTTTAGCAATATCCAATCAAATCCCTTTTTTTGGAAATTTTACAGAATAATTTGCTAAACACAGTGGCTTTAATAAGGGCTCCTGCTATTTCAAAGGGTTAGGTGGTGCCACATCCCGAATATCCTCGCCTTTGGTCAATGCTAACTCAACCTGCATAAAAAGTTGTAATACAATTGAAAAAAATAATAGACAAATGGTAATTTCCCCCTATAAGAATAACATTGGACAACGTACTGTGTTATCACTAAGTGCAATTTAAAATTGTTCCGCAACCATTAGGCGTAGAATAATAATGGTGATATGGTGATAAGAAATTTGTATTTAAAATTTATGGAAAAATCAAAACTGGATTTCCGAACCTTTTAAGCATTATAATTCCTAAACCTGATTTTTTTATAAATGTGGTGTTATTTTATTAGAGATCTTAAGCACTATAAACCACTAAATTTTAAATACAATTTGTTCAGCCGTTTTCGAGAAATTTGGATTTTTCATGTTTCTTGCATATAATTACCGTTCTAAATAAAACATTACAAAAAATGCCTAGAGATACCGTGGCCTACAATAATTCTGGAGAGCTACAATCAAAATGTTATCAACATCGCCCCATTAGTGTCTAGGTTTGTACACATCCATGGGACAGACATCACCTCAAACCCACTTTTTGGGTTCAGAGAGTACCAAAACGAATATTTCTACGGACAACTCAAATTTGAAATATCAATAAAAAAATACTCTCTCTATATGTAGACAATTGTGAGAGCAATAGGTAAAAATAGCACATAGATTTATCATTTTCCATATTTTTCCTATACAGAATAATTTATTTTTGCTGTTCTAAATATTAAAAGATGTTGTATTTTTTTACTGAAAAATTCAAAGAAAATTACATAATATATTTAATAAATATATTAGTAAAAATGGAGTATAAGTGAATGTCAAAGCCGGAATTCCGATTAGGTTTTTAATTTTAACTAATTCGGTTTTTAATTCAGGAAAAGTCTAGCAGCCTATGCTAAAATGTAATGCTAATGTTTAGAGAAGACCTTACAAATGATATAGATAAACAAACTACATAGCTGTGAAATATTCAAACCATAGTTATCTGTTTTCTTGCATGTTTGACATATACAAATAAAATTACGTATATTATACAGATAGATTAATACATTTTGAATGCATTTTGTAATATTGTTTACCACTTAAAACACAAATTTACGCATTCTTTAACTGTTATTGAGCTATTTCAAATTGTGTAAATATTATTCTTACACACATGTTGAAATAGTTCAATAATGCATTATTATCACACAAACACGGAATTATCTGGTGACAGAGTAAATAGGGTGCCAATGTGAGGAACAAACATAACATAACATAACAATAGGAACAAACATAACATAACAATAGGAACAAACATAACATAACAATAGGAACAAACATAACATAAAGGCAAATGAGTGTTGAGACTGAGCTTACCATGAAGGCAAAAATGAGCGTATAGAATAAGTTCACGATAAAGGCGAGTGAGCATAGAGAATGAGCTTATCATGCAGACTAGAGTAGAGAATGATCTTGTCACGATGGCGAACAACTACAGAGAATAAGGTAATCTTAAAATAAACGTAGAGAAAACCATAAAGGTGACCGAGGGTAGAGAATAAGCTCACCATGAAATCAAGTGAGCGTAGAGGATGAGCTTACCATGAAATCAAGTGAGCGTAGAGGAGGAGCTCAGTTAAGGCGAATGAACGAGCGTAGAGAATAAGCTTACCATGAAATCAAGTGAGCGTAGAGGATAAGCTCAGTTGAGGCGAATGAACGAGCGCAGAGAATAAGCTTACCATGGAATCGAGTGAGCGTAGAGTATGAGCTCAGCTTACCATGAAATCGAGTGAGTGTAGAGGATGAGCTCAGTTAAGGCGAATGAACGAGCGTAGAGAATAAGCTTACCATGAAATCAAGTGAGCGTAGAGGATAAGCTCAGTTGAGGCGAATGAACGAGCGTAGAGAATAAGCTTACCATGAAATCGAGTGAGTGTAGAGGATGAGCTCAGTTAAGGCGAATGAACGAGCGTAGAGAATAAGCTTACCATGAAATCAAGTGAGCGTAGAGGATAAGCTCAGTTGAGGCGAATGAACGAGCGTAGAGAATAAGCTTACCATGAAATCAAGTGAGCGTAGAGGATAAGCTCAGTTGAGGCGAATGAACGAGCGTAGAGAATAAGCTTACCATGAAATCGAGTTAGCGTAGAGGATGAGCTCAGTTAAGGCGAATGAACGAGCGTAGAGAATAAGCTTACCACGAAATCGAATGACCGTAGAGGATGAGCTCAGTTAAGGCGAATGAACGAGCGCAGAGAATAAGCTTACCATGACATCGAGTGAGCGTAGAGTATGAGCTTATTATTGAAGAGAATGACCATTTCATGTTTTATTATGTTTCATGGTTTACCTTTAGTCCATATACGCGGCCTAGGCAACGATAAACACACTAAAGTATTCAAGATAAACAGTCATTGCATGGATAAACTCCAATATGTAATAACAAAATTAATCAGTTTACTCAATTACTTAACTATTTAATCTAATATCTACATAAATAAATGAGAAAACTTTTTTCAAATAATACTTTTATTTCGGGATTTACCTTACGTAGAAGAATAGTTAGATATAAAATTATAAAATGGGTTAAATTAACCTCATTTCAATTGAATGAAAAAAACCTCTTTATGTCGAAAAATTTTCCTTTGAAGGATAAGTATTCTTATCAGGAAGGTTACAGAACTGTTAAATCATTAAGGTATATTCGTTTGGTCCCAGTACAAACATTTTATACACAAACAAATATTTATAAAATATAAAAACCATTTAAAGAAACTTTTATATGTCATGTACAGTTAATAGACTAAGTAAGAACAATGAACTATCTAAACAACACCGGTGCTTTATAGTGGTAGCCCCCCCCTCCCCCGCCACCTACTCAACACTACATTTTACATCTTTGTAGATCTCAAAGCTACATGAACCTCACTGCAGCGCAGGGCGTCTCTAAATTTGACAAATCCTTACCATGCGACTTTAGCGCACTGCGGATGAGAAGAATGATAATTAAGAGCGGTAGAGCCTAATATTTATTTATAAAGTTCGTAAATGTATTTTAGAAATTAGATTTTAATAATATACTTTCTACTTACAAGATTTGACTGGTGCAATAAAAGGGAAGTTCAAATGTTTGTGGGCCGGATATTTGAGTGTATGATCCCATTTAGGAGGACAGGAACGTTCGGAAACACATGCTCGATAATTTTAAAATTTATTAATCATAAACAGTAATATAACTTATTAAATTTCAATAGTTAATACATATAGCTAAAATTATAAAATATCGTATTTTTATTTATTAGTACCTGGGGGTCGAGCTTTGCTCGGGGAAAGGGCAGTAAGTTTGTTTAGATGACTTGGAGTAATATCTCACCACTTCCCCCTACTGATAATCAGATTTGTATAACTCATTTGCCTCTTCTCTACATTTTTAAGGTCACTCCAGTTGTTATTTATAGCTCAATGTCCCTGTGATTTATTTTACTACTCTATATATGTAATCTTCACTCAAATATTTTTATCTCTGCTCTCAGGAAACCACATGTTAATAATCGTAAACAACATGAGTATTACTTTGACAGTTCCCTGGTTGATTATGAACAGCTGTTACAACTCTTTTGTTTTGATTTGAAACTCCATAAGCCCAATGTTATTTTTTTTAACTTTCCATTTTAGTTTTTTACATTATTTGATTTTTCCTGGGGATGAGGCCTGTCTAGAACTTATTTTTATCCCAGAAATTAGTTGTTTCCAACATTTGAAGGAAATCGTTGGAGCCGTTTTTGAGATCAGTGTCGCAAGCAAGTAAGCAAGCAAACCTTACTCATATTAGAGTATAGGATAATCGAATTTAGTTTTGTAATGTATTTTGTTGCTTTATTTTATTTAGGTTATTTTGTTTTAGCTTTTGTTATTTATTTTGTTGTTACGTGATTATTCGCAGTATCTACAAAGCATGTAGTTTTTTTTTTAACAAATTAATACTTTGTTTGCAACTATTTTATGCTATATAATTCATCGTTAATGTTAATCTTATCAACATAGTCTTACCATTTACATTTCGTTTGGACAGAATACAACAGTTGAACATGATCACACAAATGCATGCGTAGAAGGGAGTTTATGGGTTTATGGGTTTGGACGTTTGGATAATAGCCCTGTATCAGACACATTCGCAAAACTAACAATTTTACTAACAACAACAGAAAAGCGTGATTCTGAATAGACCCCAATAATGGCAGATGTTCAGCTGTATCATATTTGGTTTTATCAGAGACGGTGGTCGGTTTTATGCTGCGCAAACGGCTCAATTTATACATCTAATAATTTTCATAGAACTTCTGCTTTTTATTTCTAAGTTATTAGTTTCAACAAATTAAAGTTCCAATACTAAGAAAAGGTATAAATGTGGTCGGTAGAAATCACTCTCTTCAATTTGTACGAAAGACATCGCAAGTATTTTCTTTCGTTTTAAAACCTGATATCTAAACTTGAAATTGCATGTAAATTTAGACGAAAGTCAACTAATCCTTTATCATCCCCCCAATTACTATCATGATATCATTTTCTTAAATTATTGAACTCATTATTTATATTAATTGTATTAAGTTTAACGATTGTAAATATACTTTTTTTGTTCTGATGCACTTCTTTCGTCGTATAGAATCCTGAAACCGATATAACATATTCTAAGTCGTTCACTGAAACTCATCAGATTATATTTTCTTTTGCTAATTTTTAGTGCCCGTTTAACTCGTCAACTCAATATAACGATAATGTAATCCATTATGTTGAATACATGTAAACATTTCCCAAACATTACCATTACTTACGGAGTGTAAACAAACAATTGTTTACCAATCATCTGACATGGACGCAGTTGTTTGGCTCTCTTACCCGCAAATATAAGAGGCGTATCGCTTGTTCACTTCATCTCTCTCTCTCTTTTAACGTGAAAAGGATTGCCACCTTTCAGTTTTATAGAATCAAGAGGAGCTGAAAAAGCGTTCTCCAGTTTGAGAGCGAATCAATGGCGAAACGTTCAGCAGAAACTGCCAACTAGGGAGGCATTGATCCTGCAGCATCCCCCCTACACAAACCTTCCCCACCCCATCCCCTCCTCAGGCATACGAGATTTTTCCCTGGATTAAAATCATCACCTCATCCCATCACCTGTGGCTTACCCTTCTTTGATTTATCAGGGATTTCATCAAAGCCTTACGAAGAAGGGCCACAATAGATTCGGATTCTACACATTCTCACGAAAAATTAATAGATGGTAAAATGTCTTATTATTTCCATAGCCAATCTCAGTGAAGAACTAAGGAACCTGTGATTTTTATACTCGCGTATAGTTTTAACGTTCATTGATCGTGCGTTTCCAGTCTTAAGCTTAGCAATCACTCCTCATGCTGTATTTATTTTACGTGAGTTCTAATGGAAAAAATCATAATGAAATGAATTAAAAAAATAAACAAAATACATTTTCGTCACACTGCTTGGAAAAAGGCTGTTTTCAATACATGCGTTGCGGGGCGAAAGTAGTTCATTTCAGTCCTAGGACGGAAAAGAATCAGCTGATGTCGAGGTCATCAGCTGTTTCAATTCTGCCGTTTATATCGTTAGTAGTAAAACCGAAAACGCGTGTACGTCGATTGAATCGAGAGTAGTAATCGATTATTTTATCGATTGTAATTCATTGTTGCATTGTTGTCGGTTTAATGATAGTCCACAGCGTTAGATATATCAATCGTTATAGTTAGTCTAACCTAACACCAACACAAACGAAACAGACGGTAGTTGAATACATCTGTAACAGCTGTGTGTTTTAAATAGTGAGAACAAGATGCTGGTCATTTTGGGAGACAACTTCTAAACGTAAACAAGTTTTTTTCAATTTTAGTTTTGTGAAGTAGTTAGCTTAATATATTGTGCAGTATGACGAAAAATATAGTTCATCACACGGGCCAAAGTTGCTTTTCGATCCTCGCTCATTTTTCGTCCTCGGCTTCGCCTCAGTCGTTAAACTTGAACTCGGAAAGCGTCACTTTCAGCCCTAGTGATGAAATATACTATTTTTCCTACTATGAATTTAACCCTGGACTCATGCACTCACGGCAAGAAACATCGACTTCTAACAAATCCAATACACGCAGAGAGTCTAAATTAATTTTCAAAGTAGAAAAGCGTTGAAAACACTCGCGTTCATAACGAATATTTTATTAATAACTCATGGCGAAACCTTTCAAAATACTTTTTTCGGGACTAACGGTCCTAGAAACAACTTTTAAAACAAACTAATCTGGTTATACACAAGGGAAATATTACAGGCATTCGCTCTTGTAGAAATAAATTTTTTTAAATGAATTGTTGTTACAATTACCGTTTTGACGGCCACACAAACATACTATAGATTGTCAGCCATCGGAAAGAACATTTACTTGACTTTAAAAAAAATAAAATTCATAACGTCACTTTAAAAGCATTTTCCTGGTTACTTTATCAACTCCGACAGCCAAACAATTATTGTGCTGTTAGTAATCTTGTATTAAGGAGCCCATTTCCAAAACCAAAAACAAACAGGATACATTAGCTGATGCATAATCGTTACTCACTGGATATAGTAATGGTACTAGTCCAAATACCCTGTTGCAGCGAACCTGCATACTCAGCAAATTTCAAATGGTACCTCACTACGTCATAAACTCATACCAATTTTCATCACAGCATATTCATATAAAAGCGAGGTATGACATTTTATTTCTCCATAAGACAAAACATTAGGAGTGAGTACGCTGGTTTGCAGCATCAAGGACCACAAAAATTGGGGTTTTTAAGAATACCATTGGATCATCACCAGATGAAGCAACATACCAAGTTTTACCAATATATGTTCAAAAACAAGCGAGATGTCACATGTTTATTATTCCCCATAAGGATATCATTATAGCTGCTGAATACGCAGGTTTGCTGCCATGGGTACTACAACAAATGTGTTTTGTATGCAAATATCAGTAAACCTCAACCATATGAAGCCACATACCAATCTTTAATATATATTCATTAATAAACGATGTATACAATTTTACTTATTCTCGTTTACTGATATTTGCATGGATTACTACAAAAAATTTGGTTTGCTTGTAAAAAGCCCAAGTACCAAGTTTTACCAATATATGCAAAAAAATGATGTTTTGTATGTAAAAACCCCATTTTTGTAGTAACCCATGCATCAGTAAACGAGAATAAGTAAAATAAGAATAAGAATAATAAGAATAAGTAAGTTTGGTCAAACTTGGTATGTTGATTCAACTGGTGATGATCCATTGGTGTTTAAATAAAAACCCGATTTTTGTGGTCCTTGATGCTGCAAACCTGCGTACTCACTCCTAATGTTTTGTCTTATGGAGGATAAATAAAATGTCATACCTCGCTTACTTATGAATATGCTATGATGAATGTTGGTAAGGGACTTCATGACTTAGTGAGGCACCATTTGAAATTCGCTGAGTGTGCAGGTTTGTTGCAACGGGGGTATTTGGACTAGTACCATTGCTATATCCAACGAGTAATAGCATCAGCTAATATAACCTGTTTGTTTTTTGTTTTGGAAGTGGGCTACTGAATACAAGATTAAAAACAGTATAATAATGGTGTAGTTTTCGGAGTTGATAAAGTAACAAGGAAAATGCTTTTGAAGTGATGTTATGAATTTTATTCACACAAAAGTCAAGTAATGAGTAGGAATGGTATTTTGTGCAAAAACACATTAATTATACGCAGCGATAATTTTTACGTATGGGTTATTTTGTGTTATGGTTTAATCAACTATAACACTTAAAGATTGTCTATGAATATTTGTAGTATTAAAATACATAAATACGCATGAAAATCGAATATTACAAGTACATTATAGTAATTTCAAGTTTATACTAAATCCTAGAAGTTTATATAAATCCTAGAAGTTTATCTTAGAAATATTTATTTTTCAAGTAACACTATATAAATGTAATGTAAAAACGAAAATGTCAGTTATAATACACTTTAGCTCGACAGTTTTTTTTCTGGACTTGTATTCAAAAAGCGTTAAATATTTCATCGTGTTCCAGTAAACGGTGGGCGAAGGTTTGTTAATATTTGATAGGCTGGGGTTGCGCTAAGGCGCTCCATTGTCATTCGTTTACGGATCAAATTTATGACTGACTTTCTCACTCAACGCGTTATCCCTGTACACTTTTAGTGGTGATATAAAGTTAATTTATGAAAACTTCATTGTGGGAAAACAATAAAATATTTTTCGTCATACTGCTTCAAAAACAACTGTTTTTGACAGATGCGTTGAGATTCAGAAGTTCTTCTTTTTAGTCTTTGGATAATAACATATGTTTTGATGATCATTATCGTACTAGTACTAAAAAGATCATTGTTGATGATACTTTTGATTCGAGGTCGTCATAAATCGATTAAAATTAATTCGATTATAAATAATCGAAACATTCATTGTTATTATCGAAACATTCATTGTTGTATTGTTATTATTTTTGCGTTCGTTTCCCGTACACCACTGGTGAGTGACAACGGAGTGACACGATGGAGGAAGTTAGTAGGCCTAACGATTCGTATCGAAATGTAATAGAAAAAGCCTAAACAATCATATTTCCATGACAACCGTGCCAAAATCGAATGTTTGTTTTGAAGAACAACCGATTGATTCGAACCACAATGATTGGTTTGAAGTGATCGACTCAACAACCGATAGATAGAATGAATAGATATGAATGTTATGCATTTGCAACAGCTGATTGTTTCAAGAGACAAGCTGAAAGAAACATTTGAGGTTATGAAGACACAGTACGTAAATTTTACTTTTGTTTTTTATTTAAACCTTAAGTTTTTTGGCAGTATGACGAAAAATATAGTTCGTCACTCGGATCAAAAGTGTCTTTTTAATACTCGCTCATTTTCCAGCCTCGGCTTCGCCTCGGCAGTTCAACTGGAGCTCGTATTAAAAAGATCCACTTTTGATCCTAGTGACGAAATATACTATAACGAAGTTGAAAATAAATTGAGTTAAATGAAAAAAGTTAACGGTTAACGGCTAATTTAGTTAGATACAATTTCTGGGGTTACAGATAGTAAGGTGTGATTTCTCTAAAAATTAGGGTATGGGAATTATAATTAATGTTACATTCCAGCCAAAACGATCAATTAATATCTTGCCTGTTCTAATTGATTCAATGCTAAACATAAAGTGAACTACGTGTACAGGTAAATGATAAGGCCAACTTAAAAAACCTTAACAACCCGCATTCGTTTCTTTTCTTAAAAACCAAAACTCCATTAAACATACTTAAAATAACTCGTACGAGGGTTTATTACAACATAACCAAATGCGTGAAAAACTCTTGTTTATAATTTTATATTCATTTTAATGTAAGACTTAAAACGGTTAAATTATTGTTTTAATGTTTTTTCGTATGTATAAGACCATACTATTGACCAAATATATTATTTAACATAAAAACGTCTTCATGTAATGAGATCAAGTTAATTTTTTAATAACTAGTTTATTTATAAAATTGTTGTACTGTATTTAACTAAAACACACATTAACAAATACTACACTATACTCTCATGACAGACGGCAGACGGTATACATATATAATTGTAACAAGATTCCAGGCAATCTATTTTGATCGGTCACTCGATTGTAAATTAAATTAAATTACAATTTTAAAATACTGTAATCATTTTAAACTACGCAACAACATCTTTCATGCTAGTCAAAAGTTGATAATACAGTAGTATATTTCATCACTGGGGCCAAAAGTGACGCTTTTCGATCCGAGCTCAAGTTTAACGGCCGAGGCTGGAAAATGAGCGGGGATCGAAAAGCCACTTTTGGCCCCAGTGATGAACTATATTTTTCGTCATACTTCAAACGATATTAATATAAAAATTTCTCAAAAACTAAATTGTGTTTACTTTTTTACCATTACATGTTTGCTTCCATATGATATTATTGCTACTCTAAACAAACAGTTTTTTTTTGCAAATTTTCATTGTTGACAAGGTGAATAATTCATATTAACAACTGATGACCTCGACCGAAAAGTATCATCCAATGATGTGTTTAGTCCTAGGACGAAAAAATCATCAAACGATACTTTTCGGTCGAGGTCATCAGCTGTTAATCCCAGGAGTAAAAATAACAACTTTTCGTCAAACTGCTTCGAAAACAGCTGTTTTCAATACATGCGTTGCGGGGCGAAAGTACTTCTTTTTAGCCCTAGGTCGAAAAAGAATCAGCTGGTGTCGAGTTCATCAGCTGCTCGTTTTTGTCGTTTATATAGTTTTTTTTATATGGTTTGTAGTGAAACCGCAAACTTGTGTACGTCGATTGAATCGATAGTAGTAATCGATTATTTTATCGATTGTAATTCATTGTTACATTGTTGTCGGTTTAATGATAGTCCACTGCGTTAGATATATCAATCGTTATAGTTAGTCTAACCTAACAGCAACACAGACGAAACAGACAATAGTTGATTAAATTTGTAACAGCTTTTTGTTTTGCATAGCAAGAACAAGATGGAAGCTATTTTGGTAGCCAACTTTTAAAAGTAACCAGTTTTACTTTTGTTTTGTGAAGTAGTTAGCTTAATATATTGTGCATTATGATGAAAAATATAGTTCGTCACACGGGCCAAAAGTTGCTTTCCGATCCTCGCCCATTTTCCTTTAAACTTGAGCTCGTATCGAAAAGCGTCACTTTTGACCCTAGTGATTAAATATACTATTAGCATCTCAACGCACGTGTTGAAAACAGCTGTTTTGAAGCAGTATGACGAAAACGTTTATTAATGGTGATCGATATATTTTATGGGCTGTATTTTCTGGCAGTTAGCGAAGGCTACCCCGACCAAAACACATAACTTCAGCCCCAAGAAAAACTAGGATAAACTCTCGGCCTCTAGGCACCTGTGACCCAGAGGAGAACATCTCACCAACCCCTGGGTGAAAATACCACACGCAAACCCCCTACAGGGGCTGGAAAAGACGTACTAACTTCAAGAGGCAGCGTCATGGAAAAATTCCGCGAGTGGTCACTTGGTGTTCAACATTCATGACAAGGCGCATGAGATTTTAAACTAAGAATCAGAAACAATACTGGTTCTACTGGAAAACAATTCTTCTATCACTTCCCAACATCCAATTTTGACGAGTGATGGTTCTTTCGAATTTTTTTACAAAAGTTCATATCTTGAATGATGCCCCAATGTTGGATATGTCCCCCCACCAACCTTAGGGCTCTGCTCCCCGGGAAAACATATCATGTTATTCGTTCTTACTTTATGCGTGATTATAGCCAATTCATTGGTACATAACATTTTGATCCGTTTTTTTATATCCGCGACCTCAGGGCCCCACCCCACTGGCTTCTTCTATCACTTCCAGAGTTCCAACTTTAACATGTGTGGTTATTTGGATTTCTTTTAACTCTCCAAAAACACCAATATCTTGGGTGTTCGACACGTTCTCCCAAGCTACCTTAAGGGCTCCAGCCCCTGGCAAAGTTGCTATGTTATTTTTTCTATTTTATTGCTGATTTCAGCCAGTTGTTATATAACGTTTGGGTTCCTTTTTTACAACAGCGAACTTAGGACTCCGCCCCACTGGCTAAAACGTTTCCATGTTATTCTTATGGGGAAAATATCTATACTAATAAAGTTGTACTCCAACTGATTTCGAAAAAGGCTCCTTAACTACTCACACACCATACTACATTGTAGGTTACTAACAATACGTTTCCCCTTCTTCAAGTCTGAGGGCTCCGTTCCAATTGGCCTCGAAAGTGGCCTTGTTATACTTTAGTGAAAATACGATATTTAAAAGTCTCGAAAATGGCCCCTCAAACTTGCTCCTGGACAAAATCGCGTTGTTGGTATGGATACGTATTTAAAACTATAGGACTCCGCCCCAGTGACCTTAAAAATTTGCTGTTATAGTAAAAAGTTTGTTCTTGGGGCGACGGAATGTGCTCGGTCTAGGTACTTTACTTAATCAGATTCAGCAGCCACTACGGCAGTCAGACATATTACATTAGTCGCAGTTCCAGTTCTCATCACTTAATTCAAACCTCTTACATATTACCATATTATACACGGTTTTCTATTTATTATATCAAAATAATTCAATTATGAAAAAAATCATTTGTTAAAACTAAAAGTATAACATTGTGAAAATACTCCTGTCACAGCAAACCAAGTTATATAAAATGGTTTTCATAAACAAGCGAGATATAAAAATTGTCTTATTCACTATGATAATAACATCAGAGCTGAGTAGTCTGGTTTGCTGCCACGGGGGTCATAAAATGGGGTTTTATGCAAATACCAATAAACTACAACCAGATAACGCCACAAACCAAGTCTTGTCAATATATAACATTGCCATTTTGGAATAGAATTAGCAATTTTTGCTGGCATATTTAACCAAATTAGAATCTTGAGAATTTACGTCATTCAAAATCAAACAAATCATTTTAAACTACTATTATATTTGAGAACAGCTGTAAAAGTGTCGTGAATGAATCGATGGCGTTTTAACAGAAACTGGCAGTTTGGAATGAATTGATCCTACATCATCCCGACGCGCGACAATCCCCCTCCCACCCCTCCCACCACCTCCACGACCATACTCACCTCTTTAATTCCCCTCCGGCCCAGATTTCAGCAAGATTGGAATTATCACCTCATCGAGTCACCTGCGGCTCATTTGGGGAAATCGCCTTAATTATAGATAATAATGTGATTCAGATTCAGTGGTTGAATTTTTATTCAAACAGTAATATCAGTAATATTCAAACAGTAGTATCAGTGATATTCAAACAGTAATATCAGTAATATTCAAACATTAGTATCAGTAATATTCAAAGAGTAGTATCAGTAATATTCAAACAGTAATATCAGTAATATTCAAACAGTAGTATCAGTGATATTCAAACAGTAATATCAGTAATATTCAAACAGTAGTATCAGTGATATTCAAACAGTAATATCAGTAATATTCAAACAGTAGTATCAGTGATATTCAAACAGTAATATCAGTAATATTCAAACAGATGCAACTACTTGTCTTACAGGTATTCGCACTGCCTATGGATACAATTGGGTTTCGACTGTGGTCATAGTCCCATTGAGTAAACAATAAATCAAGGCTAGATCTAAACCGGCGATCCCTTCTAGTAGATGATACTGTCTCTTTCAAGACTATATCGTGACAAATGAGTAGTGAATATGCGATATGATATCATCTGCTATAAAATTCCGTGGAAAAAACTGTTTCTGTGACCGTGAGAAACATAGTTTAAATTATTAGACGAAATACAAGTGTTCATATTGTTGTATTGAAAAATATTTGCAAACAAATATACTTACATTAATAATGCTCATATTGTAATTTTATGTTCTAAATATCCTCCTCCTCAATTTAACCCGTTTTAAAGAATACATATAATAATAAACTACGTCTCACAACACTAAAAAGTATATTTACACTTATAAAATATACAGAACAGATGGTACAAGGCCTAAAGAAATTATTTAACCGGTAACGTCTAAACGAAACTAATTTAATTTAATTTGTTCTATTTAACAATATAAATGAACTACTTTATGCTATTGGAAACACAACTGTATACATATGTAATGGTCGAGTTTCACAGTTTCTGTATCGCACAGAGAAGAAAGTATCAAAGCGATCATTCTACGTTGCTCGAAAGATGTTAAGTGAAGCCGGGAGATGAGAGATCGAGGCGGAAGAGGTGGTCATGATTCATGTTGCATGCACTCTACTACATATTACCCATTTTGTGAATCTTTATATATACATTTCTCTGTTATCTAAAGAGCAATACTGTAGTATTTACATAAAAGAATTAATTGTATAACAATTTGAAAATATAGTATTATTTATAGATTTGTTTTATGGCTTCTTAGTTAAACAAATTTACCATGGAAGTATAGCAACATATTTTTGAGTTGATATGAGTAATATATTTCCATTAATCAGTTAAAGATTATTATATATAAAAATAAATAGCTTATTGCCATTGTAACGTAAGAATTTACATTTAAAATCAAAAGCTTTATTTGTTTAAATTAAATAAGAGTACCTGGGGGGCCGAGCTTTGCTCGGGGGAAGGCCAGTCTGTTTGTTTCGATGACTTGGAGTAATATTTCACCACTTCCCCCCTACTGATAATAAGATTTGTATAACTAATTTGCCTCTTTTCTGCAGTTTTAAGGTCACTCCAGTTGTTATTTATAGCTCAATGTCCCTTTGATTTATTTTACTACTCTATATATGTAATCTTCACTCAAATATTTTAATCTCTGCTCTCAGGAAATCACATGTTAATAATCATAAACAACATGAGTATTACTTTGACAGTTCTCTGGTTGATTATGAACAGCTGTTAACAATTCTTTTGTTTTGATTTGAAACTCCATAAGCCCAACGTTAATTTTTTTAACTTTTCATTTTAGTTGTTTTACATTATTTGAATTTTCCTTGGGATGAGGCCTGGATAGAACTTATTTTTATCCCAGAAATTAGTTATTTCGAACATTTGAAGGAAATCGTTGGAGCAGTTTTTGAGATGTGTCGCAAGCAAGCTAGCAAGCAAGCAAGCAAGCAAACCTTACTCATATTAGAGGATAGGATAATGCAAACAACCTTCATACATTCCCTAATTTATACAAGTTGTTGAAAAAATTAACTAATATTTGACCAATTCGCTAGTTACACCATTTTAGGTGAACAGTTCCTACAATTATTTATGGGCCCCAAAATCCTCTGTTTCTTATGTAGCCACTATTATGTTTTGTTTTCTCCATATATTTATTTCCCTACAAAGTTAATCAAACAGATTTATTTTAAATTGAGTATTTGACATAATTTAGGAGTGACAAATAAAAAGCAGGAAACCATCTTTTGTGCGATTACCGTCTTGCATGTAACTACAGTATAAGTGTAAATATACTTCGTAGTGTTGTGAGACGTAGTTTATTTATACTGTTTAATTAAAACAAAACGTATCATGCTACTAAAGAAATTAAATAAAAAGCATTTACAACAATTTTGGGAAATCGCCAAAAAGTGTTTCGCTTATTTCTTAATGGTTTTTGTTGTACAAGTCAGGTTATTGTGTATGGCATTATTTAACATACAACAAAAAAGTGATTTTCTAATTCACGTTTTAGTTTTCATGATGAAATATGCCTTTATGTGGTGGGAAAAATATCGTTTAAAACAGATCGGACAAAACTCGTTCTCATCGCTTTAGTCATGGGAAAAACACACATTGTATAGTAACCCTTTATCAGCACTATCAAGATTAAACAATTAAGAAGTACATTAATTTGTTACAAAATCGTAAAAATATAGTAAAACAGCTATTATGTTTCTTACGGCTTTATCAATGGGATTAGACGATTAGAGTGACTTAAGGTTTTTGCAATGAGTCCTCGTTAGTTTACACTCTTACATCGTCGAAACATATACTAAATATCTATGCAAACCCTCACCACCGCTGTTATTACCATTTGATTCAGTAGATTTACCTCCATTTACCCCAATGGATTCAATGAATGTTGACAAGGTTTTGCACCAAACTTAGCTCATCTATAAATTTCTTTACTCCAATAAGTCTTATGAGATGGCCAGTCTGGTTTTCTCCCGAATTTAGAAGCAAAACTATTATAAAAAAATAGTATACAAAGAATATACAAGCGGTCACCACTGGCTTGCTCTTGGATTTCCTCGCTGTCTTTCTACTGCCGCACAGGTCTATAGACGTGGCGATAGGCAGTTGAGGTTTAAAAGAAGTACTGTATGTGTATTTATGGAAATATATATTACTGACTTATTCTATAGGAAATTCCGTTTACTGAGATTGAAGTGCTTAATACTGGCAAAAAATTGTACTTAAATTACATAAATAAAATAAAAAATTAAATGAAAACTAATATGACGATTTTCTAGAGCCAGCTCAAGAACATTAGGAAAACACGTTTGAACCAGCTCAAATGCGGCCTGTCCCCAAGATGTTTGAAATTTCTTTGTTGATAATTTTTCATCATTATTTTGAACTTGAATGTGGAGCCAACAAATACGACTTTGGAACGCCGCCATTCTCTTCCTGCTCTGTAGACTGCGAGGAGGTGGAAAAGGACAAACTGAATACTGGGAAAGGATTTGGCCCGGATGAAATCCCCCCTGGCGTGCTGAAGTTTTGTGCCAGTGTGCTTGCGCTTCACTTTACAATTTATTTTAACTCTATTTCGACAGTTGGATTATTTCCTAGCTTTTTGAAAACTGACTATTTAACCACTATATTCCCCCTATTAAATCAAGGGAACAAAATAAATCAAACTACAGACCAGTGGTCTTGATGGAGTCGGCAGTTGCCAATACGTTGGAATCTCTTGTCGTGGAGAAAACGACTTTTATATGATTTAACCTAAATGAACAGCAAGGCTTCAAACTTCACTATAGCAAAAACAATTTATTATTTCTTCATTATCAACTTAATCTTTTATATTCTTTGCTTTTGAATTTCACCATCAGAATAGATTGTTTATGCAAAGATTTTCCTAAAGCGTTCGATCGTGTGACCATAACCATATTTTTGTCAAGATTCGAGGCTATGCCATCTCTGGTAACCTCCTGACAGGATGTCTAGCTTTCCAGAAAAACTACAGCTCGCAATAAGGGTAAGCGGAACAGTATATTTTTTGATCCCAGTTTCTTCCAGAGTACCTCTAGGTGAAGGGCTGCGTCGTTTCTATTTACTCCTACAACAAGTCCTTACTTCAGAGTATTGTTAATTTTGCTCTTTCTAGTTATAATTTTTGTATTGTTAATTTTGTTGGTTAGTGTAAGTCATCGATTTTTGCACATCATTTACAGTTTTCTGCATTGTTATTGTTGTTGTTTCCAAATCTAATAGATTTAAGGCTATATTGTACTGATTGTAAAAATGGTTTTACCATGGATGAAAGGTAAACAAATAACATTGTAAATTGTTTAACTTATTAATAAGAGCATGCCGCTAAGAATCGACAAGTCAAGCAGAAAACGTTTGATTTTATAGTAATTATTAATTGAATCTTATTCATAATACATTATAATTTGTCAGATGTATTAAGAAATCCCAAAAAATACATAACCTAATTTAAAATATAAAAAGATAATCTTACTATTATCAGGAAAATATTATTAGACTGAATTAATTATACTTTTATACTCATAAAGGAACTTAGGCAATTATCTTATTGATCGGTATCACAGATATTTGAGTCTATTTTTGCATATTAATTAGTGAGGATGATCTGTCTGTACTACATATGAAACTAGCAAATCAGGAAGGAACTTACGAAAACGTAAAAATCATGAAATGAATTTGCCATCAACATTATGCTATTGGATCGGACAATTCGTTCAAAATAATTTGTTTTCTTTATTTATGTTAGTGATTAAAGTACTAGGTCACGGCACAAACATATGATCACTAAACAAAAGGAAAGAAATAATTGTCGATGTGGGTTTACAGACAGTGGAACACGGTAGCGGTGATTAATGTGGAAATACAGTCATTGATTTCCCACCCCCACTCTTCCAGCACCTCCCGCCTCTCGCCGTGCATAAACTAAACTATTTTTCATATTAAACTATCCATTGTGTTAATATTAATGCGATTTTAGTTTCTTTCTTCCTAAAGTTTCTCAAGGTGACAGTTTAACTTCCTATTTTTTTGTTCTTGCCTCACTCAATGACTAAATATTAGCAATTTGTTCTTGAGCAGTATGTATATATATATATATATATATATATATATATATATATATATATATATATATACATATATTTAGTAAGGTATAAAATAGTAGTACTACTGTTATGTTTTTTCGTCCAAACATATTATTTTGAATACTTTTTGCCTAATTATGTTAAGTGTATATCAGCTAGGTAAGGAATGAAATATAATTTTGACAGTAATAAAATAATATCAAATTAAAATTACTAGAGTTTTAACATTTATACTAACAAAAGTTTATTTTATTAATATCTGTATTTTATATTTTCATTTTTACTATTGAAAAATACCTAAGTAACATACTTTTTCAATTTGATACTTTAATCACGTAATTAGAATGGAAGTATTCTATGAGACCTTCGTTACTGTCTTCATGAATCTTTATGTGCCTTAGTGTATAAAACGAAAGTAGATCGCATACATTATTAACATAGTTAGGAATTACAATAGCATCACACCCATTTTGACCAATAGTTCAGTTTAATAAAAACGAGTTCGCACGCAGCAAGCTGACGTGAGGGAAGTGAATTTCCACATAAAAAATATTTAAAACTCAAAATCATTGTAAAAACATACATTTATTCCAATCTTCATTGAAAACTGAAAATATTGATTTTTGGCTGTTCTGATGCTCCTGGTTTCATTTACCTGCAATGATGGGAATACAATATTTCACATTATAAGGTTAGGAGAAGGTCCAGTTAGGCTTGAAAGTATGAATTAGGTTGCTGGGGATAATAAAGTACACCAACGAATGAATAACAGACATTTCTAATGTAAAACCCCTTTAAGACAACGTACCGTGATTAGTCGATACACATTTTCTTTAATAACTCAGTAAATGTTTATGATAGAATGACGAGAGAGTGCTTAAAACTTTTGCCTCACTAATTCCCATCTTAATACATGTGTTAATGTTACATCCGGGGCTTTTCTGACCCTTTTTGGGCCCAAAAACTCAAAATTTGAAAGATTAATCCTCAAAATTTGAAAGATTAATCCTCAAAAAAGGGTTATTGTTTTCCGATTATTTTAGCCAACGAACTTGTTCAACTGATTATAGAAAGGAACGTCCCTACCAAATTCGAAGTAAATCGGGCAAAAAATGTGACCGCTAGAGTGCATACACACACACACACACACACACACACACATATATATATATATATATGTATTTATGTATATATATAATTATAGTATATATAAGTATAGTGTAAAATATGTATGCATATAATTTTGAACGACCCCCCAAAACGTGTTCAGGGGGTCACGTTAGGAACTTCTATGGTCCCGGGCTTAAGTTTCACCGTGCGGGTCATGGTAATAGTTCACTTTCCATAGGAAATTCACTAATAACCGAAGATTTTTGGAGACCGTGTGGGAATAGAGCATTAAAATGGAGTATTCCAGTATAAAAAGGGTAACAAAACAACTAATTATGACTGCAGTATTTGTCACTGCAGTTTCAATAAACACAATAATTAGAACATTCATTAGAACTACATGTTGGGAGAAAAAATTGTTTACATTACGAGAACATATTTCAGATTTATAAATAGTATAATCACCTTCATTAAAAAAATTTATAACAAAATATTTGAAAACTTATAGATCACATTCTATGAATTTGCAAAATTTTTTTTAATATTAACAAATATTCTATTGATTTGTTTACATCTGTAATCCTCCCTGAATAATCTCATTTGTCGTTTTGCAATATATAAATATCGAGAGAAAAATGTTGAGTTTTAATGTAACAGAAATGTTTGCCTGCTAAATATATGCTCACATAGAGCCTTTAATATTAGCTAAAGCTGTAGGAGGCAACCTAGTTAGGGGTTTTGCCTTTTAAACGGCAAAGGAAAGGTTGTTATAGTCCGTTATATTGATACGACCTCCTTCCCTAAATGTACGATCTTCCATAAAAGTATTGCTTGGGAGCAATACAAGCATAGCATACAAGAATAATTATTTGCCATAGGTTAGTAACAAACGTAAAAATACTAAGGCAATTGTTGATTTAAAATTGTTTAAAGTATATTAATTCATGTAGATATTATTGTCTATCATTTAATTATATGTTTAATCGTGTTTAACAATGTTCACAATTTATTCGCTATATATTTAAGAAGTGTTAAATCGAATGGATCCATTGCAGCGTTGTATGTGCATTATAAATATACCAGCTGTAATGTAAGGCGAAAGACTAGCAGGCTAGCGCGCTGTTTCCCACAGTACAGGTCATGTCCGACAATGGGGCAGTGTCGGGCAAACATACAATTTAACTGTGAGTGGTGTTGCTTCAAAGTCCCTCAGCCTCTTGGGAAACTTCACTCAAAAATATAGATTAAATTAAAGTTGTGTTAGTAATAAAACCATTTTTTTTTCAATTGGTCCATGCAAGTTTAAAGTTGTTATACAGTGAGCGAGCGTTTCTAAACGACAAGGTAGTTTGAATTTGAATTTGAAAGCTAGTTTTAGCGAATTTACCATATAGGGAAGAAGCAATTACCGTAGTCGGCATGGTAAGGCCTAGGGCTGGGATCATTTCGAGCCCAAATGAAATGACAGGCCCGGTCAACCCAGGGCAAGGGGAAAGGCCAGGGTAAGGTCTCCCAGGGTTTAAGATTTAATTACCACTGGATTATTTTATTTTGGGGCTACAGTAAAGACGTCATGGACATTCTGTATAATATTTTATTTTAAGTATTTAATTTATTCTTTCTCACTAAATCCTTATCTCTTAAATATTACTATTTTCTGTACATTCAGCTCTGTTATTTCTCTCTTTTATGTATTCCTTGGCTAATGCGTAGCTTAATTAACGAAACCATTTTAAAAACCTGATCTTTCAATTATATAATGCCATACTTGTTTCTCTGAGTGTTATATTTACTTTATTTTATTTAATATTTACACTTCTGTATGTTTAAAGAGATAGAAATGCTTTGATTTCGGAAGTATCTTAATTTTAAAATCAAAATTTTTATTCTTCCCTCTTTTACTAAACTATTTTTAACTTACATTATAAATTGATGAAAGCTTTTCAATAAAAAATGTACTGACATCTTTTAACATACTTGACGGTTGGACGCACCATATAAGTAAAATACTCGGTTGAATATATGTTAAAAACTATTTTCCTTTTCTACTTGTTCCACCAGTAAAAGTAGAGTTTACGTACAACAGGCAACAGACTTCTCCAACTTCATTGGGAACGTGATTATGCCAGAAAATTAGTACAAACGAATGGAAAACTATTGATTCTAATCAAATCTGACTCTTTAAAGTTGAAAAGAAAATATATGAAATGAGGAAAACGTGAAAACAAAACAAAAAACACAACGCTAAAATCTGTAAAGAACTATTTTCAGGCACGCGCTCATCACATACTTCGTTGAGAAGGCTTTATAAGTAAACATCGCATTCTTACCTCCTGCAACTGACAGTTTCTCCTTGAGAAGGCTTTATAAGTAAACATCGCATTCTTACCTCCTGCAACTGACAGTTTCTCCTTGAGAAGGCTTTATAAGTAAACATCGCATTCTTACCTCCTGCAACTGACAGTTTCTCCTTGAGAAGGCTTTATAAGTAAACATCGCATTCTTACCTCCTGCAACTGACAGTTTCTCCTTGAGAAGGCTTTATAAGTAAACATCGCATTCTTACCTCCTGCAACTGACAGTTTCTCCTTGAGAAGGCTTTATAAGTAAACATCGCATTCTTACCTCCTGCAACTGACAGTTTCTCCTTGAGAAGGCTTTATAAGTAAACATCGCATTCTTACCTCCTGCAACTGACAGTTTCTCCTTGAGAAGGCTTTATAAGTAAACATCGCATTCTTACCTCCTGCAACTGACAGTTTCTCCTTGAGAAGGCTTTATAAGTAAACATCGCATTCTTACCTCCTGCAACTGACAGTTTCTCCTTGAGAAGGCTTTATAAGTAAACATCGCATTCTTACCTCCTGCAACTGACAGTTTCTCCTTGAGAAGGCTTTATAAGTAAACATCGCATTCTTACCTCCTGCAACTGACAGTTTCTCCTTGAGAAGGCTTTATAAGTAAACATCGCATTCTTACCTCCTGCAACTGACAGTTTCTCCTTGAGAAGGCTTTATAAGTAAACATCGCATTCTTACCTCCTGCAACTGACAGTTTCTCCTTGAGAAGGCTTTATAAGTAAACATCGCATTCTTACCTCCTGCAACTGACAGTTTCTCCTTGAGAAGGCTTTATAAGTAAACATCGCATTCTTACCTCCTGCAACTGACAGTTTTACCTTAACCAAATGTTCTATTTACGATTGAATTATAAACATACTCCAGTTTTCAAAATAATGTTGCAGTAAAACTGAACATCAGGCTAAATAATATCAAAACATATATCTTGTTCACCTTTTAGCAAAAAGAAAAATTTATAAAATACGTATAACTACTGTCCGCGCAGAAATGATGGATACTCGAGTTTACGGTATCACACCTCCGAAACAACCGGTTTGATTTAAACGAGAGACCTATCAAATGAACGGAAATATTGTCAAATTTTATATTACGGAGTTCAAAATCTTTACATCACTTTATATAATTTATGTAACGAAAAATGCAAAATATCGGTGTTTTTTTACAATGTTTGAGTAACTCTCAAATTTAGACGATTATTACAAAATATCAAGTAAACTTATCAACTTAAAATTTGTATGGCGTATATGAGGGTTATTTAAAAACGCTTCTGTGAATTTTCATAATTTTAACATCATTATTTTTTATGTTCATGTACATTTTGTAAACCTTTGTTAACTTTGTTATGTTGCGCTTAAAATTCCCGTTCAAAGCAATGTTTTGACTATCAGTTGATTGTATGAATGAAACACATGGTGTCTAAAGAGTATAATATAATAGAGATTTGTAATCAGTTTATATTTTTGTTAAACGTTTTTATTCCCGCGCGAGGGAGCTTGTAAGCGGGACACGCGGGGGAAGGCTTACTTCTCCCTCTCGAGGAGTGCGATGTTGCCGGAATAGTGACTCACAGGGGTTAAGAGGGTTCCCTAACCCCGCCGAAATCTGCCCCAACTCATATTGCATTCCCGGTTCTCAACTTAAAATTATGTTCAATATACCATTTTTAAGGTGAAGAGTTGTATTACTAGGTTTGCTAAGTTTCTATGTTTACCCAGTCAGACGCTACGTGTTAACATTGCACGGTGGAAAGTACTGTGATTTTGGCGAACCTAGCGGGCTATACAGAAACTACAGCCTTGCGGAGGGATACTTATTTTACACAATCTTCATTCATAAATTTTCAAAATATTTGTCAGTACTAAGCATTTTGATCTATGTTAGTTTGTTATATCATCAGTTATTATATGTACACTAAAGTTGTTCTATATCAAAATCCTACTTTTCCCTTTTAGCTTAAATATAAAATAAGATTACGCAATACGAAAATTGCTGGTTTTAACTTGAAAATAAATAAATAGGCTACATCTATATACATCGTGTTAAGGAACAATGGTTTAAATCGTAGTGTTCGTCAACATTGCTAACCGTGAAGACAGCCCTGGCGCACGGCCGGCGGGGCGCAGCGCGGCATGACAAAGTGATTTTCCCGACAAATCTTGAGTGAAGAGTTGTAAAATTTTGGTTGCGGGAAGGTCGCATCTTATTCGATATATACGTTTCCCTAGCCCAGAGTAATATTTTAGTATCATTTGTTTGGACGGGGGCTATGAGAGTGCAACAAACATACTCCATGTATAACACTACCAAAATCTACAAACTTCAATTACCCTTATTATTTATTGTAAGCTTGCGTCTTCAAGTCGTACGGACTGCAATTCTTCCTCGTACAATTTACGAAAGTGCAAATATTTGTAGACGCATAAACATAATTAGCTGTTAAATAACAAATTGTAATTTAGGACGTATTCGAATAAGTGAGACACGAATGAACTGGAGACAAATCCCTTTCCCCATTACCTTATTTGCATAATTTAAAATAAAGCGGTTTTGTGAAATACTTGTTTTGTGCTTTATGAACAAAAATTCTCGGAGAAGTACTGATTTTAAATGAATGTACACTGCTGTAGTTTAAAGGCATTTCCGAATTTCAATAGACATTCTTTGTTTAATTAGTCGCAGGTAATGGTGAGTTTATGTTATTAGTGAATTTCCTATGGAAAAGTGAACTATTAGCATGACCCGCACGGTGAAACTTAAGGCCGGGATCACCATAGAAGTTCCTAACGTGACCCCCTGAACACGTTTTGGGGGGTCGTTCAAAATTATATATACATAAAACGCGCGCGCGCGCGCGCGCGTGTGTGTGTGTGTGTATGCACTCTAGCGGTCACATTTTTTGTCCGATTTACTTCAAATTTGGTAGGGACGTTTCTTTCTATAACCAGTTGGACAAGTTCGTTGGGCAAAACAATCGAAAAACTCTAAACCCCTTTTTTGGGGATTATTCTTTAAAATTTCGAATTTTTCGGCCCAAAAAGGGCCAGAAAAGCCCTAGCCGTATAATTAATGAACGTAAAAAGATGGGAATTAGTGAGGCGAAAGTTTTAAGCCCTCTCTCGTCATTCTAGCCTAAATATTTACCGAGTTATTAAAGAAAATGTACGTTGTCTAAACACAGTACGTTGTCTTATGGGGTTTTTATTTTACAAAAGCATGTTATTCATTTGTTGGTGTATTTGATTCATCCCCAGTAACCTCGCGCCTATTTTTAAGCCTGACTGGACCTTCTCCTAACCTTATAATGCTCAAAATTGTATTCCAACATTGCAGGTAAATTGAACCAGGAGCATCAGAACAGCCATAAAATCAATGTTTTCAGATTTCAATAAAATTGGCATAAATGTATGTTTTTACACTGGGTTTCAGTTTTGAAAGTTTTGTATGTGGAAATTCACTTCCCTCACGTCAGCGTGATGCGTGCGAACTCGTTTAAGAAAGTATTATGGCTTCTTACATATTCCCTTCCACATTTCAATAGACAGTTTGGAAAGTTACGCCGTAGTGGGGCGCAACTACAAGCCCATTAGCCGCTATACACCGTTGGGAACTCTCTACTCTATCCACATAATCTCTTACTGAATACCTGGATCTATCACTAATTATATTATAGCGGCAGCGGCGTGTGTATTATATTACAATGCGATAAAGTGATTTAATTGGGAATCAATTAGTGCAATCGTCAGGATTACTTCATTACTCATTCGAACTAAGTGTTTTTGTTAGTCAGCTCGGTATTTAATAAATTACATCTGTTATCATAAAATTAAATCTCTGACTTAGCTTGAAGAACTAAACTTTTCACATTTCCTAGTATGATTAAATATCAAATAGCTTTGGTAAATTTTAACAACATTAAGTTCCTCTTGAAAACTAAAACGTCTACAATTTAGGCCATAATACCAAACATTGCAACGGAAATATTTCATAAAAACACAAGTTAAAGGTAATTAAAGCCCATAGAGTATCAACATTTAGAGCTTATTTGCATAATTTATAATAACGCATTTTTGTGAATTGTTTGTTTTGAACTCCAAATAAATTTCCTGACAAAAAGGCAAGGGGACTTTTAAATGGGGTTTGAATAAGGACTTATTTATATTTTTAAAATTGTTATAGCATTTTCATCCAAGCGATGCGTTTATATATTGTAAAGTTCCAGGTGAACATACAATTTGTACCGTTATTTTACTAAAGTAATTTTATGATGTATACGTATTATATTTATAATTAAATCAGTTTATTTCGTAGAATTTTATAGAGATCGATCCTGTAAGTTAAATGACCTTTTAACTTGAAAAAAAGTTTAAACACATTAAAAATCAATAAATAATAAATCACGTGGTTTAAAATTTAGCTAAAAAATATAGTAAAAATGATTTGTTGTTAGTATCATATGTATAAACGAGTGTAGCGACCCATTTAAAACCATTTATACATTTTCCTGGATTTTTTTTATATTTTAAACAAAATATATAAATTTGAAATACCAATACGGTATCAACGTACACTCAGCCTCTAAACCTAAATAGCGGTACACCATAGATATATTTTATCAATATATTCTCAATAATGTGAGTGTTATTTTCATCATAAGTCACTGTATCGAGTTGACTGCCTCAAAACTCTGCGTTGACTGAACTCAGATGGAGAGTTTACCCAACAAAACTTATATTAAATTAGTGAGTACCTTTAAACTTTAGTTATTTTTCCGATTATTCACCTCGAAATACTTAACACGTAATAGCTTGTAATATATTTATTCATAACATAAATTTATTTTTAATTTTGAATATTAAAACACATAGCCATGCAAAATGTGTTTTACCCTTTTTAGTTGGATAAAATTCAAAATGTTATGTAGAGTAGATATGCATTAATTAAATTTCAATATCTATAAACTGAACATACTTAATAATTAAAATTATAATTTATAAATTTTCACCTGACTGAATGTCAGAATAAAATCAAAACAAACATAAGAGAAATGAAAACAAAAATAAACAAGTAAATCAACAACGTTTTAATGCTTGAACAGCCAAGCTATTTTACAAGCATTAGGTCATATTTCGTTTATATTACCTTACCTTACGTTTATTCACTTATCTCTCTACTTCACCTTTAACAAATCCTGCTTGTTAGATTTATCTCTGATTTCCTGACGGTGTCATTGTGTTTTCATAAGTAATTATTTTTGTATTTGTAAGTTTAATCAAATCTTTGGTCCAGCCTGGTGCAAAAGTCCGAAAATATTTTGTGTTAAGTTTAAAATTCTCCTCAGTGTCCTCAATGAAACGTTATTATACTAAAACGTGTATTTGAATAAGCAAAGAATTCATGTACACATTTGGTGTTTGTAATACTAATCGTATTATATGTTAGAAGTAAAATCGAGTGAGCGTGATTCATTATGTTCATTTTTTACTGTGCCAATCAGTACACAACATTTTTAAAAGTCTTGTGAAGTTAGTTCCCAACAGACGCTTCAGCGTGGAAGTACGCATCACTCGGTGTAGAGGGTTCCTCTACACCAAGCAAGAGGGATGGTAATCAGATTTTCTGAGCGGGGGACAAGATTACTAATGGAGTACTATATATATATTAATAAGGTTATGGATAATTTTGGGTCCCAGGTCGACCACTGATGTCTGAGGTACAGTCCATACTCCTATACAGAACTAAATTAACGCGCTTTATGGTTTTGAGCTGATGCTTTGATCAAAGAAATATAGGTTTCCTTCTGCGGCTCGCAATCCTGAGCCACTCTTTTTAGCGAATTTCCCCTATAGGGAAGAAGCTATTACCATAGTCGGCAAGGTAAGAGCTAGGCCCGGGACCATGATAACTTTTCGTTTTGAGGTCCTCAGATGCCAAAAACACCATTCGTTCAATACTGTATATACATATATAACTATATATAAATATGTGTCTGTAGGCACGATAACTTTCATAAAAATAGTCTGATTTTGATTAAATTTGGTACAAATGTGTAAAGCAAAATTTATGACTTTAAATTCAAAAACCAGAGAGATCGCTATATCGGAAGGGATCGCTATATATTAGGGGATATCATATTTTAAGAAATCTAATTTTAGTTTTCACCATTGGATTTGGCTTAAAAAAGAACAATTTGATGTTTTGATCATTTCTCTTCGATAATTGGTTACCGAGATATTGAAAGTGCTAAACACAGTACGTTGTCCAATGTTATTCGAATGGAGAATAAGATCAATTTTATATCTCGCTTATTTATAAATTTGGACGAAACATGGTATATGGCTTCATTTCGCTGTGGTAAAAAAAATCAATATTTTGCCGATGGTTCCCGAAGCAGCAAACCTGCGTTCTCAGTGCCCTTGTTATACTTATCGAGAATAAGAAAAATGTTATGCCTCACTTAATTATAAACATAAATTAAGATAACTTGGTATGTAGCTTCACCTAGTTGAGTTACATTATTATTTGTATAAAAAGCCATAATTTGTGTTCCTTGTTGCAGCAAACCTGCGTACTCAGCCCCCCATGTTATTCTTATGGAGAAAAATTAAAATTGTATAAAATGCTTATTTATAAATGGATACGGATGAAACTTGGTATGTGGCTTCACCTGGTTGTGCTCTCTTGATATTTGCATTAAAATCTAATATCTTCTGTTCCTTTATGCAGCAAACCTGAGTACTCAATCTCCATGTTATTCTTGTGTAGAAAAATTAAAATTTAATATACGGCTCATTTTTGAATATGTGTCTATGAAACGTGGCAAGTGGCTGTATAGTGTGTGTGTGTATATATATATATATATATATATATATATATATATATATATATATATGCATTGGAAATTCGCTGAGTATGCAGGTTTGCTGCAACGGGGGTATTTTAATTTGCATTGTAGGGTTCAGTAGAAGACCTCCCTACCACAAAACGCACGATACGTGTAATTGTGTATTTTTAAATTTCAAACTTTGACGAGAACATATAAGTTCATCATGTCCTAACCTTGAAGACTCGTGCTGATGATTCCTTGGGACATAGAGGCGAAACAATTGCCTACATTTGGAAAACGTAGGATCACATTAGACGGGGGGCGTTTACTACATGTATATAGAAATTCCTGATTCACCAGTCAGACACAACGTGTAATATTCCTTTTTATTTTTGTAACATCTTTGCAACAATCGATTCCAGGATTATAAAAATACAGCAGTTTCTCATTTCATACTTAAGGAAAGGATAAATAGCCTCATCAATAACTTTACATACCAAGTTACGCAATTCTGTGCAATAATGTGGACATTATTTTCAGTTAAGAAATATTATTTTTAGGGAAGTATTTTGGTGAACTTATAATCTAAGTCAAACATTGTTCACATGCAGTCGTTCATCATCGTGACAGCGAGTTATACAGTTTACGACTGAAAATAGATATCGGTCAATAATTCACTGCGGATGAAAAATGTCAGTTTAGAGGGCCACCAGCACCTGTAGCCCGCAATATGCATTATTTCATACCCACGTAACTCGTATCCGATCCATATCTTTACTGAATTTCTTTTTAAAATTAAGAGCTGGCTACCCTGTCGGCCATATTGGTTGTATCGCCCATTAGAATAATGTTAAGTTCAGACCCCAATTTTTCGCTTATCTCTTGAGATAAAATTTTGATTTTGGTGTCAATTGAAAAATATTCTTATCGCGGGTAATTATTGTGGAATATATTTTGAAAATGAATTATAATATTTACTACAAAATGTATTTTTTAAGTTTTACAATTTTTTCTGGTAATCTGTAACACTTATACGAATTTTTACTCGCAAAAATCACTCTTTACTAAATCAGATTGAAAATGAAATAAATATGTGGGTCCTAATAGATGTTTAGTTAGCATTGCGCTTATGGAGAATCAATCCAATATGACCGACGGGGGAGCGTGGCCTTAAGATATGAGAATTTTGATTGGAATTAAAAAATTATAATTACTTTATGAGCTACTGAAAACATCATTTGTAACGTAAAATTGTAACTATCGGCGTTGACATAAGGGTTAGTGTTGACATTTGTGTTGGTAATTCTTGGAGGTATACTTTGTAAAAGATAATGTTCCTACGAGTGTATGTTGTCTTATTGGTTGGAACCTTGCCGATGCTTATTTAAAATATATGTAAGAGGGGCTCCAGTCCTCTGCGTCTCCCATAAGACCAATGTTAACTTTCAAAGTCCGTCCCTCCTCAACGGGTTGTCCTAAATTGATTATTTATGGTTTCGTTATCATAAATAGTTTGCGCATAAAAAATCGTAAGTATTGAATAATTTGGAATTTTATTGATCGATTATTATTTGCGATATCGAAATTCTGCTTACTGAAATCGCTAGGTATATTTTTGCTCTTTAAAATGAGCCATAAATCAACAATGTCGAATAATCCGTTGAGGAGGAACGGGCTTTGAAAGTTAACATTGGCCTTATGGGCGAAGCAGGTAGAAACGCGAAAAGTTTCGTGACTGGAGCGCCCTCTTAAGTTACAATTGTCTTTAAATATTTATGCGACAGAAGTAATAACACTTTTGGTAACATTTAAGTTATTGGTTAATGACGTTAATTAACTGTTTTGTTCCAGTCCTGGTACGACTACAAATTACGCTGGGAGCCCAAGGAGTACGGGGGAGTACAGATGCTTCATGTGCCTTCAGACCACATCTGGCGCCCCGACATTGTGCTTTACAACAAGTGAGTAACAACTAATTACCCTGTGTTGTTCCAGTCCTGGTACGACTACAAATTACGTTGGGAGCCCAAGGAGTACGGGGGAGTACAGATGCTTCATGTGCCTTCAGACCACATCTGGCGCCCCGACATTGTGCTTTACAACAAGTGAGTAACAACTAATTACCCTGTTTTGTTCCAGTCCTGGTACGACTACAAATTACGCTGGGAGCCCAAGGAGTACGGGGGAGTACAGATGCTTCATGTGCCTTCAGACCACATCTGGCGCCCCGACATTGTGCTTTACAACAAGTGAGTAACAACTAATTACCCTGTGTTGTTCCAGTCCTGGTACGACTACAAATTACGTTGGGAGCCCAAGGAGTACGGGGGAGTACAGATGCTTCATGTGCCTTCAGACCACATCTGGCGCCCCGACATTGTGCTTTACAACAAGTGAGTAACAACTAATTACCCTGTTTTGTTCCAGTCCTGGTACGACTACAAATTACGCTGGGAGCCCAAGGAGTACGGGGGAGTACAGATGCTTCATGTGCCTTCAGACCACATCTGGCGCCCCGACATTGTGCTTTACAACAAGTGAGTAACAACTAATTACCCTGTGTTGTTCCAGTCCTGGTACGACTACAAATTACGCTGGGAGCCCAAGGAGTACGGGGGAGTACAGATGCTTCATGTGCCTTCAGACCACATCTGGCGCCCCGACATTGTGCTTTACAACAAGTGAGTAACAACTAATTACCCTGTGTTGTTCCAGTCCTGGTACGACTACAAATTACGTTGGGAGCCCAAGGAGTACGGGGGAGTAAAGATGCTTCATGTGCCTTCAGACCACATCTGGCGCCCCGACATTGTGCTTTACAACAAGTGAGTAACAACTAATTACCCTGTGTTGTTCCAGTCCTGGTGCGACTACAAATTACGTTGGGAGCCCAAGGAGTACGGGGGAGTACAGATGCTTCATGTGCCTTCAGACCACATCTGGCGCCCCGACATTGTGCTTTACAACAAGTGAGTAACAACTAATTACCCTGTGTTGTTCCAGTCCTGGTACGACTACAAATTACGTTGGGAGCCCAAGGAGTACGGGGGAGTACAGATGCTTCATGTGCCTTCAGACCACATCTGGCGCCCCGACATTGTGCTTTACAACAAGTGAGTAACAACTAATTACCCTGTGTTGTTCCAGTCCTGGTACGACTACAAATTACGCTGGGAGCCCAAGGAGTACGGGGGAGTACAGATGCTTCATGTGCCTTCAGACCACATCTGGCGCCCCGACATTGTGCTTTACAACAAGTGAGTAACAACTAATTACCCTGTGTTGTTCCAGTCCTGGTACGACTACAAATTACGTTGGGAGCCCAAGGAGTACGGGGGAGTACAGATGCTTCATGTGCCTTCAGACCACATCTGGCGCCCCGACATTGTGCTTTACAACAAGTGAGTAACAACTAATTACCCTGTGTTGTTCCAGTCCTGGTACGACTACAAATTACGTTGGGAGCCCAAGGAGTACGGGGGAGTACAGATGCTTCATGTGCCTTCAGACCACATCTGGCGCCCCGACATTGTGCTTTACAACAAGTGAGTAACAACTAATTACCCTGTGTTGTTCCAGTCCTGGTACGACTACAAATTACGTTGGGAGCCCAAGGAGTACGGGGGAGTACAGATGCTTCATGTGCCTTCAGACCACATCTGGCGCCCCGACATTGTGCTTTACAACAAGTGAGTAACAACTAATTACCCTGTGTTGTTCCAGTCCTGGTACGACTACAAATTACGCTGGGAGCCCAAGGAGTACGGGGGAGTACAGATGCTTCATGTGCCTTCAGACCACATCTGGCGCCCCGACATTGTGCTTTACAACAAGTGAGTAACAACTAATTACCCTGTGTTGTTCCAGTCCTGGTACGACTACAAATTACGTTGGGAGCCCAAGGAGTACGGGGGAGTACAGATGCTTCATGTGCCTTCAGACCACATCTGGCGCCCCGACATTGTGCTTTACAACAAGTGAGTAACAACTAATTACCCTGTGTTGTTCCAGTCCTGGTACGACTACAAATTACGTTGGGAGCCCAAGGAGTACGGGGGAGTACAGATGCTTCATGTGCCTTCAGACCACATCTGGCGCCCCGACATTGTGCTTTACAACAAGTGAGTAACAACTAATTACCCTGTGTTGTTCCAGTCCTGGTACGACTACAAATTACGTTGGGAGCCCAAGGAGTACGGGGGAGTACAGATGCTTCATGTGCCTTCAGACCACATCTGGCGCCCCGACATTGTGCTTTACAACAAGTGAGTAACAACTAATTACCCTGTGTTGTTCCAGTCCTGGTACGACTACAAATTACGCTGGGAGCCCAAGGAGTACGGGGGAGTACAGATGCTTCATGTGCCTTCAGACCACATCTGGCGCCCCGACATTGTGCTTTACAACAAGTGAGTAACAACTAATTACCCTGTGTTGTTCCAGTCCTGGTACGACTACAAATTACGCTGGGAGCCCAAGGAGTACGGGGGAGTACAGATGCTTCATGTGCCTTCAGACCACATCTGGCGCCCCGACATTGTGCTTTACAACAAGTGAGTAACAACTAATTACCCTGTGTTGTTCCAGTCCTGGTACGACTACAAATTACGCTGGGAGCCCAAGGAGTACGGGGGAGTACAGATGCTTCATGTGCCTTCAGACCACATCTGGCGCCCCGACATTGTGCTTTACAACAAGTGAGTAACAACTAATTACCCTGTGTTGTTCCAGTCCTGGTACGACTACAAATTACGTTGGGAGCCCAAGGAGTACGGGGGAGTACAGATGCTTCATGTGCCTTCAGACCACATCTGGCGCCCCGACATTGTGCTTTACAACAAGTGAGTAACAACTAATTACCCTGTGTTGTTCCAGTCCTGGTACGACTACAAATTACGCTGGGAGCCCAAGGAGTACGGGGGAGTACAGATGCTTCATGTGCCTTCAGACCACATCTGGCGCCCCGACATTGTGCTTTACAACAAGTGAGTAACAACTAATTACCCTGTGTTGTTCCAGTCCTGGTACGACTACAAATTACGTTGGGAGCCCAAGGAGTACGGGGGAGTACAGATGCTTCATGTGCCTTCAGACCACATCTGGCGCCCCGACATTGTGCTTTACAACAAGTGAGTAACAACTAATTACCCTGTGTTGTTCCAGTCCTGGTACGACTACAAATTACGTTGGGAGCCCAAGGAGTACGGGGGAGTACAGATGCTTCATGTGCCTTCAGACCACATCTGGCGCCCCGACATTGTGCTTTACAACAAGTGAGTAACAACTAATTACCCTGTGTTGTTCCAGTCCTGGTACGACTACAAATTACGTTGGGAGCCCAAGGAGTACGGGGGAGTACAGATGCTTCATGTGCCTTCAGACCACATCTGGCGCCCCGACATTGTGCTTTACAACAAGTGAGTAACAACTAATTACCCTGTGTTGTTCCAGTCCTGGTACGACTACAAATTACGTTGGGAGCCCAAGGAGTACGGGGGAGTACAGATGCTTCATGTGCCTTCAGACCACATCTGGCGCCCCGACATTGTGCTTTACAACAAGTGAGTAACAACTAATTACCCTGTGTTGTTCCAGTCCTGGTACGACTACAAATTACGTTGGGAGCCCAAGGAGTACGGGGGAGTACAGATGCTTCATGTGCCTTCAGACCACATCTCGCGCCCCGACATTGTGCTTTACAACAAGTGAGTAACAACTAATTACCCTGTGTTGTTCCAGTCCTGGTACGACTACAAATTACGTTGGGAGCCCAAGGAGTACGGGGGAGTACAGATGCTTCATGTGCCTTCAGACCACATCTGGCGCCCCGACATTGTGCTTTACAACAAGTGAGTAACAACTAATTACCCTGTGTTGTTCCAGTCCTGGTACGACTACAAATTACGCTGGGAGCCCAAGGAGTACGGGGGAGTACAGATGCTTCATGTGCCTTCAGACCACATCTCGCGCCCCGACATTGTGCTTTACAACAAGTGAGTAACAACTAATTACCCTGTGTTGTTCCAGTCCTGGTACGACTACAAATTACGCTGGGAGCCCAAGGAGTACGGGGGAGTACAGATGCTTCATGTGCCTTCAGACCACATCTCGCGCCCCGACATTGTGCTTTACAACAAGTGAGTAACAACTAATTACCCTGTGTTGTTCCAGTCCTGGTACGACTACAAATTACGCTGGGAGCCCAAGGAGTACGGGGGAGTACAGATGCTTCATGTGCCTTCAGACCACATCTGGCGCCCCGACATTGTGCTTTACAACAAGTGAGTAACAACTAATTACCCTGTGTTGTTCCAGTCCTGGTACGACTACAAATTACGCTGGGAGCCCAAGGAGTACGGGGGAGTACAGATGCTTCATGTGCCTTCAGACCACATCTCGCGCCCCGACATTGTGCTTTACAACAAGTGAGTAACAACTAATTACCCTGTGTTGTTCCAGTCCTGGTACGACTACAAATTACGTTGGGAGCCCAAGGAGTACGGGGGAGTACAGATGCTTCATGTGCCTTCAGACCACATCTGGCGCCCCGACATTGTGCTTTACAACAAGTGAGTAACAACTAATTACCCTGTGTTGTTCCAGTCCTGGTACGACTACAAATTACGTTGGGAGCCCAAGGAGTACGGGGGAGTACAGATGCTTCATGTGCCTTCAGACCACATCTGGCGCCCCGACATTGTGCTTTACAACAAGTGAGTAACAACTAATTACCCATCTTTTAACATTTTAGTTCTAAAAGAATAAAGACAGTTTTTTCCAATCAACAATTTACCAGGGAAATGTATGTACAGTAACTGTATTAGTAATTATATTTCATAATAATTACATTACCAGTTTAGTAACATCGACCCACTGGCCTATGAATATTTGTGCAAATGGCCATCAGTGACTAATGGTATTCAAATAGAGCAATATACAGGGTTTGATTTAAGAAACAAACCATATCAAATTAATATGTTTGAGTACGTGCACATATTACATTTAATATATAACTGGAGGTAGGCTATATTAAACTGGTTATAATATTGTGTAGTATTTTTTGTTATATTTAACTATCAAGACTTATTTAATTAATCTCCGAAATCAATTTTTTTTAAAGTTTATTTTAAAGCCAAGTTCTATAACACTAAAGAACGTGTTGTGCGGTTTGTTAAAAAATTTAGATAATTCAATTTTTACTCAAAAAAGTAAGGTAAATTTAGTTTGTATTAAAAAGTAAAGTTGTTATAACATTGTTTGTTACCTTATATCATCTAGGCCTTGGTTTACTTAATTGTGGACAGTTAGTTGTATATTATATTTGTACAACTACACCAACAAAAAATAACGGTTGTATCAAGTACTACGCAACTTTTGTAAAATTATGATTAAATGTTTTTTAATACGACATTAAACTTTGAACAATGGTTTGTAACACCTTTTAGATGCGTAAAAAAGAAACAACAGAACAAATTACAGGAAATATGATGTCATCATCACGGAACAGTTCTATGATACAAGGCCAATGCCCAAATTTGTATGCATCGTGCCAAAATTATTATTTATCCTGGTATGAAAAAGTGTTTAATAAACAGCATCATTAATTGTAAAAATTATGAAATGTAATTTACATTTTTTTCTAAGGAATATTTTGTTATGCTGGAATATGAATATCGCGTAGTGAAAAACTGAATCAATTGTTTTAACTTAGGATGTTGCAGGTTTGTAGGTTTATAGGCAAAAATGTACTGTTTTGAACTAGGGGCATTAAAGCTCTGCTGCTCATAATTTGGCCTAAGGTAAACGTGTTTAGGCAAAAAAGGTATATTATATTACTAACGACTACGTACACCAATGACTACGTGAACTACTTTAGGGGTATCGAATGGATGGGGACCAACTGACAAGCTCTATTGACAGAGGAATATTTATTTGATAAAAATTAGTTTTGAGAATTCCTTAATGCGGATCTTAAAGTGGTGATAAAATAAAAAAACTTGGCTAGTTTTAAAATATATATTATTATCTTGATCTTTTTCTTCTTCTTTAATTTTATCATAATTTATATTATTATAGAATGGTTATAATATGCAAGTAACAATGGCCATTACTATTAGAAAATTCGTTGTACAAATATGTTGAATTCCTCCAACAATAAAGAAATGGTCTCTTTTAAGTTATGTCACTTTTCTACAGGATTTTTTGTTTATTTTCCTTCCCTTTTGCAAAGTGAGGTGAAAACGGTGAGGATTAAATATACTGATATAGGAGTTAGGTGAGGTGGAGGATATGAAGCGAAGAAATGGTGCCCTTAACTTGGGGATGAAGACAAGGAGCGTGTCTGGTAATGTTCCTCTGCAGTTGGAAGAGCTGACATTGTCCTGAGTGAGTGGATTGGCCGCACTGAGGGTCCAACGTCTTGACAAGCAATGACCTTGGCTGTCTGTCTTGACAAGGAATGACCTTGGCTGTCTGTCTTGACAAGGAATGACCTTGGCTGTCTGCCTTGACAAGGAATGACCTTGGCTGTCTGTTTTTCGTGTCTGTGATTTGTAGTCCAATAAGATTAAGAGGAAGGATCAAGTGATTTAGTGATTAAGAGGAAGGTTGTACGTTTGAAGGCCTGTCACACGAAGAACTTTTGTAAAAAATGTCATTTGTTAGTTGTTTAGAATCAATCATAAAACAGTTAAGAATTGTTAGTCGTTACACTACAACTGCCAAATTTCAGTCCAGTCAGAAAACTAATGAACATCAATCTTTATGACATGAAATATCTCAAAATGTGGGCTGTAGCCAAACCGCTACCCGCTTCTGGGTATATTTGAAATACCTAAACCGCCAATCTCATTAGTGAGGATTAGCAAGGGTCAACTCGCAATATCAGAAATTACCAAATCGCTACCCCCGCTCGGCCAGGTAGTTTGAGTCAGGAAGCTTCAGATGTGGGAAAACGGGACTTTGTTGTCCCCGCGATCCCCCTGAGATTGATGCATATTGCCGTTGGTTGCAGACATTCGGAGAGCGAGATATAGAGTTGACGGCTTTACACTTACACCAATATTTATTTTTCAACTTCCAATGATCAATTAACAGTGCTGTTCGTCATCCATTGCAACTGACAAGACGTAACGTTTTAAGCAAGTGTCAGTTACATCATCATTAGTTCAAAGCAAAATTACAATTGAAAGCACCTGGCTATAGCATTAATTAGTTTGATATAAATCGGTTAGTATTCTATTATCAAATTCTATTAGTAATTTAGATTTCTCTCTGATGATGACCTGTAACTGGTTGAAATCGATCGCCTTGTACCATCTCTTATGTAAGTACAGTATAAGTGTAGATATACTTTGTAGTGGTGTGAGACGATGTTTATTTATCCTGTTTATTATAAAAAGTAAACATTGGTTGAATACAACAATCTGTTTGCTTAACACTGTTTCATGAATTATGACTGGTATAAATTACCAACACATTTTCAAAGGCATTTTATTAATATTGTTCAATTAACCACCAAATTACACAAATTTGCATTCTGGTCGTGATATAAAAAATATTTCCCGGTCGTATTTTTCGTTCGTTGGAATTAATTTATACTTATTAGAGGAATATGTGCCATAGGGCTGATAATGAAGGTGTGATAGCATTGAGTAAGGCATATCACTGAGGGATGAAGGGAATACAAAATTCCCGTTTTTCCCTCATCTGTGGCTACCTGGCCGAGCGGGGTAGCGATTTGGTAATTTCGAATCTTGCGAGCTGATCCTTCCTAATCATGGTGGCGGTTTAGCTATTTAAAATGGACCCAAAAACGGGTGGTGGTTTGATAGTTCCCCAAAATGTTCTCACAGGTATTATACAGGTATTATATTTAATATACATGTTTTTTTCAAGTGCGACACAGTTTTGTTGCTCGTCTCCGAGGTCTTAGTCGACGAGTTTGAATGTTACCTGTTATTCCCTGTACGTCAACTGTAGTAGGCATATTCATTATGATCGTCCTTGTCAGCAGGATTATACCTCATTTTTTTCTATTCTTATTTTTACAAACGTGTTTTTCTCCACCAATGTTCTATTTTTATATATCTTTAATTTTATGCAGAATATAATAAATATATCTTACCACTACTTAAATTTGATCAAAACTATAATTATATAAATTGTATATATAAATTATTTAAATAAGTGCATTAATGCATTTCCTGTTATTATCTCGAATATGTTATTATGCAGACGTTTTGGACTTTGATTGAACTCAGGTGATAGATATGTTCAATCAAAAAAAGCAAAACGTAGTTTTTAGAATTCACAAAATTGTCAATTTAATCTATAATTGTAATATATACATTTAAATATTTGTCAAAATTATCCTTTACAAGATACCAACCATCTTTTACCATCAGTGATTCATAACACGACAAACAAAGCCAATGGCACGTTAAAGTTTCAAAAATAATGCTTTGGGGTTAATCTTCAAAGTTATTTTCTGAAGGAAATGTCCAGATAGATTCAATTCGTGTGCTCTTTTACAAGATACATTAGTCCATAGAAATGCACAATTTATTATGAAATCGTTTAAATACCGTGCACTGAAGTGCACCTACGTCGTCAATACCTATTGCTGAAGTGCACTAAGTCCTTCTTATATGTTGATGTCTAATTGTCAGACTTATTTTAAACTAAGGAAAATAATTTGGTTTGACAATTAATCAGGGCTTTGACCAAACCCAGAGTATTTGATTTCTGAAGGTATGAACCAAAGTTACTACGATTTTATCTTTTGGCGATCGTCATTTAAATTATATGACTAATAGTTATATATGATTATGCTTCAAAACAGTCAATACTTTGCTTTGAAGCAGTCAATACTTTGCTTTGAAGCAGTCAATACTTTGCTTTGAAGCAGTCAATACTTTGCTTTGTAGCAGTCAATACTTTGCTTTGAAGAAGTCAATACTTTGCTTTGAAGCAGTCAATACTTTGCTTTGAAGCAGTCAATACTTTCCTTTGAAACAGTCAATACTTTGCTTTCAAGCAGTCAATAGTTTTCTTTGAAACAGTAAATACTTTGCTTTGAAGCAGTCAATACTTTGCTTTGAAGCAGTCAATACTTTGCTTTGAAGCAATCAATACTTTGCTTTGAAGCAGTCAATACTTTGCTTTGAAGCAGTCAATACTTTCCTTTGAAACAGTCAATACTTTGCTTTGAAGCAGTCAATAGTTTTCTTTGAAACAGTAAATACTTTGCTTTGAAGCAGTCAATACTTTGCTTTGAAGCAGTCAATACTTTGCTTTGAAGCAGTCAATACTTTGCTTTGAAGCAGTCAATAGTTTTCTTTGAAACAGTCAATACTTTGCTTTGAAGCAGTCAATACTTTTCTTTGAAACAGTCAATACTTTGCTTTGAAGCAGTCAATACTTTTCTTTGAAGCAGTCAATACTTTGCTTTGAAGCCCGTTCTTGCTAATATTTTACCATTCGGGATCCTAATTGAATAGTTTGGATTAAACTATTCAGGCAATTCAACTATCTTAGTCTTATTTACATCAACTGTGAAAGTTAACCCAGGAAATTGCTTTAAAATCAAATTTATTGTTGAAATAAAAAATTAATAAAATAACCGTTAGAAAACTAATAAAATATTACATAAACCTGTTGTATTTACTTTACCCTGAGATTACTTTCAAACTGTGAATGTTAACTGAGGGTGAGAGATTAGTGTGTGGGTAGTATATGGTACACCCGGAAACCCCAAGACGTTGTTCTCTCTGCAGTGGTGCAGCAACAAATCTTCATGTAGAATAAACTCTGATCGAACAGCGAAAGCGTGAATACTTGCTGATACCATGCTCTGCATCGATTTCACAAAACAGATATTCCACGAATACAAACTGTTTGAAATGGCACAACTGTTGTCCCAATTCCAAACCAGCTTGAAATTCTATTCTATTCTTTAAAATATATTTAAGTATCCGGCCTATACCTCTTTCGGTTTCCCTTGTTTAAGCTGTGCACCGTTCTGTTAAATCATAAATGATACATGATGAAGTATACACATCACCTTTTTAGCAATAGATAGATACAAATTTAATTTGTTGCTCCAGTTATAAAATCGATTGAATATATTTCCTGATCAATCCCCTTAATCCTCGAGATTAAACTCGTCATTATTTTCCCCACTAATGTCTCTAATAATTGCATCTGAAGGATTAAATATTATTGAAACGAATGGGGTACTTACCGGTTATTTTTACCTTCTCGTTTACAAGGTTTTAAAAGTAACCAATACGACTTAAAGGTAACTGGTTGTGAATTACAAAACAAGTAAATCGTGATTACATTAACTACAGTATTATAAGAATAGCATTTCTATGCAATCAGTAATGCGTGACAACCTTTCCTCAGCAGCTCTCTTATTTATTATTTATTTATTTGTTGGGTACAGCAATTACTCATCCAATGCTCATGTCGTCTACTCGCCAACATTCATCATAAGTCTTAACAAAATATATCCAAACTTATTTAAAATCTTACATGTAAATACATGACATCTCTAACATGGTCATGTCCTAATTACTTTGATGAATGGTTAGGATGAACCCCTCAACATTATAAAGGCATAGATCTATTAAAACCTTTTAGCGAATTTCCCCTATAGGGAAGAAGCTATTACCGTAGTTGGCATGGTAACACAAAGGCCCGGGACCGTGATAACTTTTCGTTTTGAGGTCCCCAAACCACAAAAACACTATTCGTTCGGAACTGTATATATATATATATATATACATGTGTCTGTGGGTGCGATAACTCTCGTAAAAAATGTCCGATTTTAATGAAATTTGGTACAAACGTGTAAAGCAGCATTTATGACTTTAATTTCAAAAACCAGACAGATCGCTCCATCCGAAGTGGTATTTTTTTTTGGGGGGGGGGGGATTTGTACCCCAAAAATGGGGTTTTTGAAGTTTTCATATGTAATGTTTTAAAAAGTCTAATTTTAGTTTTGACCATTAGATTCAACTTCAAGCAAACACACAATTTGGTGTTTTGATCATTTCTCTACGTCAAATGGTTACAGAGATATTGAAAGTACTAAACACAGTACGTTGTCCAATGTTATTCTTATGGAGAATGAGACAACTTTTATATCTTGCTTATTTATGAACGGATACTAATGAAACTTGGTATATGGCTTCATCTGGTTGTGGTCTATTGTTATTTGCACAAAAAAATTTTACCGATTGCAGCAAACCTGCGTACTCATCCCCCATGTTATTCTTATGGAGAATAAGTAAAATGTAATGTCTCCATTTATGAACATAATTTAATAAAACTTGGTATGTGGCTTCACCTTGTTGAGTTATATTGATATTTGCATAAACAACAATTTGTTGTGTTCCTTGTTGCAGCAAACCTAAGTACTCAATGTTATTCTTATGGAGAATAATTAAAATTGTACATATCGCTTGTGAATACATGTTTATGAAACTTGCTTTGCTGCTTTATGTGGTATTAAGACATATATTGTGCCTTGGACATTCGCTGAGTACACAGATTTGCTGCGACGGTAGTATTTTAGTTTTGGCCTAAATCCCTGAAAATCCTTTACAGAAGTAATTTCAGTTGGAAAGAGGTTATGAGGTTAAGGGATGTTTAATGGTGTCGTGCAGCATGTTGCAAAATATTCACACAAATCTCATTATTAGTTCAGTAATATTTGATCGAATTTCGACCAATGGGCGATCGCTAGTATGAATAAAATTACTATTGTCAAGACAACACAGTGAGCACAGTATGGTATGGGGAGCATTGTAAATTTATAATCATCAGAAAAATATATGCTTAAGTTCGAGCAGTAGGTCCTACTGTTAGTTTGTAAATTACTTGTAACTATACGTGGCTTTGTTTATGTCAACAGCCCTATACCGTGAACAAGTGTGATATTTTCTTTCAGAAGAAATTAATTTATTTTCCAGTAAGTACAGTGTGGGATTGAGATAAGTCAGCTCCTCCGTTTTTTGGTTCAAATTAAAAGTAATATCGTTTATTTATTTTGTGATCAAGGTAATGTATAAATCATGCCGTAATCAAAATTTGGTATCAATAAATATGTAAATATACTGGGAGGGATTGAATAGACATGGAGATAGGTGTTTTTCAATGTTTTAATCACAACATAAATCAGTTTCAAATGCATCGCTCGAAAAGATTCTTTTCAGCATATTGCACGGTACTACTTAGCTTTCATAGCAAGGTAGTCAGGTGGCGATTGTGTGCCTAATTTAATTCTACGTTAAAAATCCTAAAACTCATAACAATCAAAACTGTTCTGTTTTGCCAAAACTGTTATGCCAAAATGTCATAGTACACCAATTTGTAAAAAAACACAGTTCGAACTTGACAATTGGCATAAGAATTTCAATAAAATTATTTGCCTGAATTATTTGCATTATATATACACAGAACGTTTTTGTTTATGAAAATAGTTTGGAAGGCAATTTATAGACTAAACCGCAGAGTAAAAAGTATCGGAGGGCTTCCCGTGCGTCACGGAACGGGTAGGAAGTATACCGCATTGATGGTGGAGCGGGATGAATAGACAGGCTGCCTGTTATCACCCCGATGGTGCACCTCCGTGGTGTCCAGCTCAACACACAGTGTTCTATAGTAAGGATACCATAAGTATATGTTTTTTCACCGTGATTAAGCTGTCGTATGTTTCTTGAGTTACATCTTGAGGGTAAGGAAATAGAAAACTGGTTGAATAGACAACTGGCTGGTGGTACGGTAGAACATTATATCATTAAAGTGACTCTCACCAAGGTTTCATCCCCTCCAAACCTCCTGCCCCCAGTAACCAAAGACATGTTGCAGCGCCGACGGCAACTTTGAGGTAACGCTGGCCACCAAGGCCACCATTTACTGGTTGAATAGACAACTGGCTGGTGGTACGGTAGAAGATTATATCATTAAAGTGACTCTCACCAAGGTTTCATCCCCTCCAAACCTCCTGCCCCCAGTAACCAAAGACATGTTGCAGCGCCGACGGCAACTTTGAGGTAACGCTGGCCACCAAGGCCACCATTTACTGGTTGAATAGACAGCTGGCTGGTGTTACGGTAGAAGATTATATCATTAAAGTGACTCTCACCAAGGTTTCATCCCCTCCAAACCTCTTGCCCCCAGTAACCAAAGACATGTTGCAGCGCCGACGGCAACTTTGAGGTAACGCTGGCCACCAAGGCCACCATTTACTGGTTGAATAGACAACTGGCTGGTGGTACGGTAGAAGATTATATCATTAAAGTGACTCTCACCAAGGTTTCATCCCCTCCAAACCTCCTGCCCCCAGTAACCAAAGACATGTTGCAGCGCCGACGGCAACTTTGAGGTAACGCTGGCCACCAAGGCCACCATTTACTGGTTGAATAGACAACTGGCTGGTGGTACGGTAGAAGATTATATCATTAAAGTGACTCTCACCAAGGTTTCATTCCCTCCAAACCTCCTGCCCCCAGTAACCAAAGACATGTTGCAGCGCCGACGGCAACTTTGAGGTAACGCTGGCCACCAAGGCCACCATTTACTGGTTGAATAGACAACTGGCTGGTGGTACGGTAGAAGATTATATCATTAAAGTGACTCTCACCAAGGTTTCATCCCCTCCAAACCTCCTGCCCCCAGTAACCAAAGACATGTTGCAGCGCCGACGGCAACTTTGAGGTAACGCTGGCCACCAAGGCCACCATTTACTACCAGGGGCTGGTGGAGTGGAAACCGCCTGCCATCTACAAGTCCTCCTGCGAGATAGACGTTGAGTATTTCCCATTTGATGAACAGACATGTGTCCTCAAATTCGGTAGCTGGACATACGATGGATTCAAGGTAAGTCGGCCTCTAGAGGTTGAGGACCAAGTAGAACATGAAAACAAGGGTAAACTGTGCTCTCTATGAAACTTTATAGAGTACGACTGAACTCGCTGAAGTAAGTTTACTTTGCGCAAAGAGTTCTAAGATGTAAAATTAGTTCTTTGAAACAGAACAAAGAACAGAATGAGTAGTTTCACACCCCTTGTTTCTTGTTCGCTGTTATGTTGAAGTTTATTATGACGGTTACTTTGTACAACTTGTTCGTCTAAAGCACTCGAATAGCTAAAACTAAAATGCGTTTTATTCGTAAACTATGGTACCACAATAATATGAGTTTTTTTATTGATATCGATTATCACTAAGTTTAAAAATAAAACAAACGTAAAATATTTGACATTTTAGGCTCGTTGAATATGTATAGACCCTTTGAATACCCGCGAGATGGTATGAATATTTATCAGATATAAACTTTGCGGTCTAATTAACGTGTTTACAAAGGGAGCGTTAAATAAGTTTTATTTTGCATGTCAACAAGTAATTTTGTAGAACTTATTACCATTTGAAATATTTTTTATCCATTATCTTTTTTAGAGGTTTCTTGAAAACAAATGTTGACGTTTAAAACTATTTCACACACGTTGTTCACATCGTTAATACAATTTAAGTGTCAGAAACTGAGCTGTAGCGAGACTTTCAAACATAAAACATTAGAAAGTAGAATAGTTCATCAACATTCATCCGAAACAACAGTAAAAATGTAATGAAAGTCACAAAAATAGAAAATAATAAACTGATGGAGATGCATCCGAAACAAAATGGAAACCTCTACAGTACGAATCCGGTGATTTGTAGCCATTTAACTGTTATTTATTTGCCACTGTTTACCGCGTAAATGATAAGGTACAAAGAAGTTTACACGTAAAAATCTATTATCTTTTCGGGTCCTCCGATAGCAAATATCACGTTATGCTTACTACTCGAAGTTAAATACATGTTGATATCGCACAGCTTTGTCAGTTACAATTTATATTTACCGAAATCGATCCCCCCCCCCCCCGGTGACGGTGCGGAGGACGAGCAGGTTGACAGAGTAACGTGTCTGTACGTCTGTACGTGGTGTCTGAGCGATTGGCTGGTGGATTGACGCTGGTGTCACAGTTAAATTGCAGTGTATGTTCACAGTGCAGACGGCAACTATGAGGTGACGCTGATGACCAAGGCGACCGTCTACTACACGGGACTGGTCGTCTGGCAGCCGCCCGCTGTCTATAAGTCCTCCTGTGCCATCGACGTCGAATACTTTCCATATGACGTTCAGACCTGTGTATTGAAACTAGGGAGTTGGACGTATGATGGGTTCAAGGTGACACTGCAGCGCCAGTTGCCCTCTCTATCCCTGTGTCCACCCACCTTGGTCAAACGATCACCGTTAGCCGGTAGAGTCGACTACACTCCCTTCACTGTAGGCCTACCAACATCACTACAGTCACATTTGGAGTTGATGTTTTACTTGTTATTTCAAACGAAACTTAGTAATCGCCTCGACTGAGAGTGAATTTATAATATACAAATTTGTGCCAAATATTATTAATCTCGTCGGATTTAAAGTTGGAGTACTTTAAGATTTATTTTTTTAAATATATACTACGGTAATAATTTCATGTAAGTATATCTCGTAAGGTAACGGAGTAGAAATTACTTAATACGAAAACACTTTTCTTTCAACTTTTCAAGTCTTAATTACATATTTGGATTACCCTTGATAACGGGTTTCCGTTTTAAATTGCTCGGCCGAACTTAATAGCTGTGAATTCGTTGGCTCTAGAAAACCAATTGCACAATTAAAAATTACAAATGAAATTATAGATTCCTTAAAACAAAAACTAAAATGTTCGCATGCGTAAACGTCCTAGTGTATAATTATTAATTCTAGTTTGTCGGTTACAAAATAACATAGCCTCAAAACACGCGGGTAAAACACTTTTTTCTGAGAATAACGAAATTAAATTTAAAAAACGCCAATGTTTAGTTGAAATAACGCACAAGGTGTCACGAAACTTCTGTTAGTATTTGAAAATAATAAATTCATTCCCTGATTATTTGAAAATAAGGTAATTGTGACAATACCAGAAACAGATGAATTTCATGGATTTGTCGTAGCAAGCACATGAACCTTATCAAGATTTTAATATTCCCTATTATGGTATTTATGCATTATACCGGCCACCACCTTTTAGGAGAATTTTCTAGTGGGACAAACCAAACAAACTGTATGGTTAAAAAGTAGAAACATTTTATTATTTAGCGTACAACTTTGAAGCATTTAAGATGACTACAATTTTTGAGACTCCCAGAAGACAACAATCTCGGTGATACAGCGCGCTGCAGCGGTTAGGTTAGGTTAGTTTATCATATTTTGTGATTAATTAATCCTTAACATCACCTAAACTAACCGCCGCAGCGCGCAATATAAGTAGATTCTCCACATAAAACAATGTTTCTTGAGAAAATGGATTTTGCTATAGACCAAGTGAGGGGGGACAGGAGGGGTTTCGCGGCGCGACATATGATAAATTCTTTCGAAAAAGAGCAATCTACGCAATTCCAGTAGCCTGACCTATCATCACCACCGCAGCGTGTCACTACAGGTGGTGGTCAATATAATGCATGAGTACCGTAGTCAATTCACTTGATACACTGCGCCTAGTTGCTATTATGAGCAGCTCATTTATTTATATTCGCTTAAAATGTACTATATACATCACCAGAATATGTTGTACCCTTTTATCGGATTTTCTGCCTTAGGAAGGGGGAGATGTTTACAATAGATAGCAAGGAGGAAGTATGCAAGTGCGCCTGTCTGTATGTCTGTATGTGTGTAAGTTAATGAAATAACATCCATCCGAGGGTTAAAGTATTCTATATTCGACATCAACTTGTATAAATGTTTAATGTATCACGAACGCCCGAAAAAATTAAATGTGAGTTTGGTGAGATAATGTACGTTGTTGAAAAATGCAGTTCTCATTGGAGATGACTAAATCTCCTCATAAAAGGTCCCCAGATCAAAACCGGCTTCTATGAGAAGGTCTTATTTCAAAACATTATTACATGATACTCAGTAAGCTGATTCACATAATTCTGACATGAACGGTCCGGGAGTAAATTTTCATTTGGACATTTTGAGCACATAAATTATGTACTTCGACCCTCCAATATGCTACAACTAATATTTTCAGTTAATTACAAATCAAACATATATATTGAAGGTTTCTGACGTTCCTTTGCCAGTTTCTCCCTAGATGAAATACCGAGCCTTTGACAATGGTTGAAGCCGACTTGCAGTTGAAACGCTGACATCTCTTTTTACACACTGGAGCTCAACAAAGGTCATTATCAAACAATTTCATCTTTAAATTTTGCTAATTTATTTTTTATTTGAAGACAAAATGCTAACAACCAAAATTGTATATAGACATGTCGTCGGTATTACAATAAAGCTTCTTCGTTTAAATATACCAAATAAACACTTAAAGGGGTTATATATATTATATATTCAAACGAACTGTGAAAATGAATTTGCTAAATCAATTTTCTTTTACTCTGACTGCAATTTATCATGGAAACTCATATTTTTTACATTGCTTAAAAATACAGACTTTACAATGGAAAATGCATACCATAAGAATTCGTTTAGTGTAAGATGTCTGTTTTGAACATTGTTTAAGGACCTTTAAAATATGGAAAAATTCAAGGGTGTCTACAAGTTAGCATAATTCCCAAGTATTTAATCTTACTATTTTAAAATTCGTAAATAGAAGTTTAACTTTTTCACTGGAACAATCAAATTATTTTCGAAAATCAGCAAATGTATTTTTTGTTTTGTAAAATTGAAAATGCTGGTGCTGCGTTGTTGCAAGGCCCTGGAGAGTGGCATAATCTGCTTGAGCTGGGAGTCTATTGTCCAACAATCACTTACGCCCCCGGCTTGCCAACAGGGTCATTAATAAACACCCAACTGAAAATATTAAACTTGACCAAACATGAAATAATAACCGTCAGGGCAGGAATATTCTGAATGATTCACATGAAATTAATTTTGTGTGGATAGCTACCATTCCTTCAAATCATGCCGCAAGGAATCTTGCAAAGTATGTTAATTTAGGCACACGGCAAGAATAAAATATCACATTGGCTAAACGATATAGCATATCGTTTTATGTGTCTCAGACACATAACAAACCTTCCGAAATAAAATTAACACCAGAACTTGAAGAAAAAACAACGAACAACCTGGACCTAACAATAAAGACTATAAGTAACATTCATAAATTCTCTGTTCACAGAAACCTACACACACACACACACACACACACACACACACACACACACACACACACACACACACACACACACACACACATACGCACGGTTTTGCATAATACCGATTTATTAGAGAATCATCCCCGACAGCAAAAACGTGCTGCATTCAGATAAATGTTGATGCTGAACCGACTTAAAAATATTTCAAGGCCTAAATCGGAATACAATAAGGAATTATGAATAATTCAGTTCACCTCAAACAAAAACTGCTAACGACAGTCAGATAACAATTTACTACCATCGATTTTTTTAACATAAAATAAATCCTACTTGTCCTACTTCTTTCATTAGATAACCCAATAAGTCTTTACCCAGCCATTCAATACAAAGTGTACAATAGACTACCTCATCAAGCAACAATTTAAACATGTTCAGGAAATCAGATAAATCACAAATTTTGTGCAGAAAAAACAGGCAGTCAGAAAAAATTTAAGTTCATAGAAAAATACGGAAATAACTTAAATATTGACATGGCTAGTGTTAGTAGGCAGTGTAGGCAGCACTGGCTAGGCTACTCTACTTAAAGCCGCTCTGGTCTGCTTGGCAACATTATTTTAAATTATAAAGAGTTAATCTTGAGCCAATGTTTCCTGATTCCATAAAATATTGATGATGGCAGGTTTTGAATGTACATTAGTAAACGGTAAAAAACCTGATACCTGATAAAGGAAAACAACAATTTTACTGCTGAAGCCTATTTCTATGAATAGGCTTCATATAATATTACCATTGTACCTAGTGTTAAGGACGAGTAAATCACCATTCAAGGCAAAGGATCTGTCTACATTTCATTATTACGAAACAACGAAAAATATAATCATTTACTACGATTAAAATATAATCCTGAATGAACACGGGTTAACAGTGTTCTAAAAAACTAGCATTATAGAAATCACTTTTGTACCCTCCTTTAGATTAAGGAATCCTCGGACACCAAAGAGCCACATGCCATGATAGAGTGGAGAAATGCAGAGTAGCGATGTTTCACTCAGGAAAGGCTCTTCAAATACTGACCGCATCAGAAAAATATTAACTCTACTCAGTCTTTTGATCTTCATCAATGTGATCTTCACTTATTAACTTATTGCCCACTATAAAAACAAAGAGTTTGATCACCCATAGAAACATTGGACAAAAGACTAAATGTTATATCTTGAGTCTTATTTTCGTTCAGAGCTAGTTTGTTCATAACAAACCATTGTTGGGCCAAAGCTATACATGGTTTCTTGCACATCAGACTGGGCCAAACCCCAGTTTTTATCAGTTGAGAACAATATCACCCGCAAAAGGTGGGACACTATTAGATTACAATGGAGGTCGTTTATGCAATAACGAACAATAAGCTCCCTAATAGAGATCCTTGAGGGATCACTTTCAAAATATTATTACTCTGAAATGAGCTAGTGACTTGTTAACCTACAATTTGCTTTTTATTAGAGAGATAGGAAGAAATCACGTTGAGGGCAACATCCCCATGGCCATAATGTCAGCGCTTAACCAGAAGGACGTTATGTGGTATACAATTAAACGCACGGGAAAGATCACAGATAACTACATGTGTTGATTGTTTAAATTCAAAAGACATACAGATCTCTTCCATTAGAGACTCTTAATTGTTGATTTGGATTTTCTAAATTGAAACTGCGTCGACGAATCTGTTGTTCACCAAGGTTCGTAGAGCTTTCAGACCAGGTGTGCTGAGTCGATATATTTAAGGTTTTCTACTTCGCCGGAAGAGACCTCGTAAAAACTGCTGGAAGGTCACGTGATCACCAATCCAATCTGCAGTTTTGCTGGAAACACGATATTTCTCGCACGAGTACCATATTTTCCTCACCAGTGTAATTAGAATTAACATTGTTTAACTGCTTACATTCTATGATAAGCTGTTATTTTATGAAACTAATTTATTGTTTTGATTTATTTGTATTATTAGATTAATGGATGAAGGGCTTGAATTTGATTTCTGCATGTCCAGTGACAATTTAAAAATAGCTGTACCATTATTATACCCTTAAGGTTGGCAACACTTTATGGTATATTGTTGATTTATGAACCAGCTGGACGCCCTCGTAAGACATCTTTGCTGCGAACATTACTCTTATGTAAATAAGCACACTTGGTCTGAAAGCTCTACGAACCCTGATTTTTCACCCCTTGCTTTTCTGGATACGTCCCACGCGCAGATCTATGTGGAAGGGCAAAGTAAGGCAAAAAGAGGTTGCCAACCTTTTTTTGTAAAAAAGTCAAATAAAAACACTATTGATTGAATGATACAATTATAGTGAACAATTGAGTGAATATAATTGGGGGGAAATATTGGGAACACGGGTTTGGACCGCTTTCCCTAAAAGCGTGATCTCTCAACGGAAATGCCGCTGGCATTGAATTACAAAAAAAAACCAAAAAAAAAACAGGTGTACCTGCTGATAGACCACTAACTAGAGTCATGAGATATTTCATTTGCACCAGCTCAGGTGTGTAATAGTCTGACTTGACAAATTCGATTTTGGAAGTAGGCCTAAGCCTCCAGTGACATGTTGGTTCTTTCTTGGATTTGAGAGGGAAAAATATAAAAATACTATTGCAATTACTAAGGAATATGTTGAAATTCTCCTCTGCAGAGACAGAGACTCATCTCATTATTATACTTTACACTTTACTTGTACTAAGTTTGTGAAAGACGTAATTGATGCCTAAAATTGGCAGTCTTATCAGCTGGATGTTGATTGGGAATATTTACATATTTCCAATTCATATAAAAAATATGCTTATGGTCATCCACCTGATCTTCTCTAACTCTAGCTATATTATTCCTCTTCTCCAGGTTGGTGAGAAAAGAAAATTACAACTTACAACTAGAGCAAATTGGGTTAACATTTTCGTCAGTTCCAATTACGAATAAACATCCCAAAGATTACGATAAATTACATACACAACTCAATAGCTCAAACATTACCCGTCCATTCCTCCACCCGGAGAATGATACACGGCTACTGCGTTTACTGATAAATCAGTTATACCCGAGGCAGCATATTCGACTTCCTTCCATACAAAACTTTTAAGTCAAACAGTTTAGCAGTAAAATTGAACCTATTACTGTATTAAAATATAGTGCAACCCCTCCTGATGCTAAAGTTATCTAAAACTACTTATAAAATTCAAATTCGATATATTTTGGAAATACTGAATTTTATCCTGAAGCAACTGGTGTTCATAAAAATATTTATGACCAAGTAATTTTGAATACATAGAGCATAAATTTGGTTGACCTTATTACTCAGGCGACACAAAACACAGGCCTTAATAAACACAGATTTAGTCGACACGGTGTAATTGAACAAATTATATCGGATTTAATTGAGACAAATTGAAAATATAATTAATTTATAAAACGTTGAAATATTGATAAAGTTATATATTTAATTTTATTATTGTTTAGAATTAAACAAATTAGACTTTACATTTAAGACTTAGTTCATAATATTCTAAACATAAAGAAGATATCGTGTTTTTAATAAAGTATTACATTTATAGAGGGATTGATCCAACATGGACGCTTTCAGATATATTACGAAATTTCAGTACAAGTACGTTACTTTATCTAGTGAACACAAAACACTGCGGCATTTGAAACCTAATTGTTAGAGCTGATAATACTCTTTTGAGCAGATTCTGTTATACGGCTTGTAATTCAATTTCTGTCAGGATATTATTATTACAAGTTGAAGGGGGGGGGAGATTAAATGAAAGTTACCCCTTCTCAGTCCTCTTTTTACTTTCACCATTGGATGAAGTCTTTGTTAATATTTTTTACTCTTTTAATACGGATAATTTAAACTCCATACATAATTTTTTTTATTTCTATATAGTTTCAAAGTTTACCGTGTCTGTTGGTTGGTAGTATGGTACTGTATAAATAGTGGATATGTAAATTTTACAGCACATCCCTTCCCTCCATTCGTCATTTGCCTGGGACATTGACGATTTCACGAAGACCAATATTACAATTTTAAGTCCAAGTCTGCTTGTCCTCAAAGTGTGCTTACGCCATCTCGTCTCCGCAGCCCTTGATGGGCGACGGTTTAAGGTGTAAGTAAGTTATGTACGTAGACGGTTACTTTCCCTTTACGTTCCGAGATCGAAGTCACCCGTCTACACGAAATCAAAGAGAGTTGACCTAAGGAAAATTAATCACAGCGGCTGTCACAGAATCAGTTATGAGAAAAATTATATTAAATTGTATACAAACTTGAATCATCACTGCAGGAAATATAAAGTAAAGACTTATCTGATCATGTGCTGATAGCTCTCTGAAAATTTATATCATAATATACATCTATCAATCATAAATTAAAAATAAATGTAACTTTCCTCGAAGCACCTCAGATTAATTTTGTAATACATTCATACAGTTTTAAATCAATAAAAACTATAATGTTGATCGACAAACGGTACAATTTTTTTAGTTTAGCGTTAAATATATGTTCAGCGTATGTCAACCATTGATTGGTATCGAAGGCAGTAATAAGTATTGCTGTATTAATTTAAGATAGTGATGAAAACACTAAATTACTTTAATGTCAATAAATCCTTCTATTTCCCTTATTTATTTAATAAATCTTATTTTCGTTTGAACTTATCCTACAAAAGATCGGAGACAACTGTGTAGATCAGTAAATGTCAGCTCTACATTAGTTAAAGTTTATAAAATTGTCTCGAAGGATTGGTATTTAATTATTTCTAAAACGAAAATTTAGCTGTAGGTAAAAATAAAAACGAGGGGATATTGATTTGAATACCCCCTTCAATGCTTTAAATTGTATGAACCTAAAGACTCGGGATATTGATTTGAATACCCCCTTCAATGCTTTAATTGTATGAACCTAAAGACTCGGGATATTGATTTGAATATCCCCTTCAATGCTTTAAATTGTATGAACCTAAAGACTCGGGATGTTGATTTGAATATCCCCTTCAATGCTTTAATTGTATGAACCTAAAGACTCGGGATATTGATTTGAATATCCCCTTCAATGCTTTAATTGTATGAACCTAAAGACTCGGGATATTGATTTGAATACCCCCTTCAATGCTTTAAATTGTATGAACCTAAAGACTCGGGATATTGATTTGAATATCCTCTTCAATGCTTTAATTGTATGAACCTAAAGACTCGGGATATTGATTTGAATATCCTCTTCAATGCTTTAATTGTATGAACCTAAAGACTCGGGATATTGATTTGAATATCCCCTTCAATGCTTTAATTGTATGAACCTAAAGACTCGGGATATTGATTTGAATATCCCCTTCAATGCTTTAATTGTATGAACCTAAAGACTCGGGATATTGATTTGAATATCCTCTTCAATGCTTTAATTGTATGAACCTAAAGACTCGGGATATTGATTTGAATATCCCCTTCAATGCTTTAATTGTATGAACCTAAAGACTCGGGATATTGATTTGAATATCCCCTTAAGACTCGACCGGTTTTTCCCTTGCTTAACGCAAATTTATATCTTTTGTCATTATATGTTGTAAACAGTGGGGTTTTCTCAGTTATCATCTTTAAAAATTTACTTTTCCTACTTTTATTTCAATTAAGTAACACTTTCTGTAATTAATCCACTTTAATATACTTATCTCTTTAAGTGGTACCAAGTGGGTTTGACGCAGTGGCCTACATTCCAGATACTTGACAAATTCACACCTCAAAAGGAGGTGGGAGGAGGGAGGTTATTTCCTTATTTATAATATCTAGGCAAAAGAGAGAGAAAGAGTGATTGTGAGAGAGAAAGAGAGTTTTGTGACACCTAGTATGACATATATTTCAACTGGTAATTTATATGTCTACCTTTAACAGTTACGTAAAATTAAATAACACAAACACATCCAATAAATAGGAATCGGAATAAATAAAACCCGGTTATGTTCTGATCGACCCAAACCTGCATTGTAAAACATTGTAACAGTTCTGCAATCAACTTACTCCGATATGAGTTGAATACGGGAAACACAGCTAACGACATTATTTCCCAAATAATGTTTGCACCGAAAGTTAATACATAGTTTAAATTCTCTTTTTACCTAAAGATTCGCAGATAAATAACGAGGCTAGACGGTTTTTGGTCCCATCCTTGTAAAGATTTAAACCTAACTTGTAATACACGTCTTCTACTTCTTCTTCGTCTTCTTTGGTTGATAAACAATGTTTAAACACATAAAAAAGTACTGAATCAATTTGTTGTAAATTTTTTCATAAATAAACCCATGGATATTACAGTAGGAAAATTTACAAAAAAGGTTCTAATGAAAATTGTATTTAATATAATACTGTAAGAATCTTTAACATAAACATATGAAATCGGTGAATCTTTCCTCGATGGATTTTTTTATATATAGACGGTCTTTTTATTTACTAATCTTTTTTATTTCTACCTCGCCTTTTATTCTTGGTTAGCAACACCTTATAGTATAATCCAGAGAGTTAAGCTATTGCTTTGAGTAGACATGTGTAAGAGGTGTACAAGAGCCTAAATTTATTGTTTACCCTTAAAAGTACAATATTTTACATTTCCCTCGATTATCTTTTCCTCTGACAGCAGTCCAGCACACTAGTTTGTATAGCTGACAAGGAATACACTGATAACTTGTCACTTTTACATTCGGTTCACTGATTTAATTTGTTTTTGTTTTTGATTCCTACATTTTGTTTTCTTGTCTAATATCCTGGGACAAACTCATTAGCAGCGAATGATTTTTTTTAGAAAGATCAAAGTTGAGATAATCTAAAACTATTTATTTTTCATTCCTTAGTTACTAGGTATGAAAAAACCGACTAATATTAGTTTCTTATGAAATAGTAATGAAAATATTTAGGCATGTTATTCGATTCGTACTCCTACATCGGTGCGTGGCAGTCGTTTGACTAAGGTATCCCGCCCCATACTAGGGATGCAGTTGTGAGCGTAGAATGCAGTGGAGCTATGTCATTGCATCTGTGTTCGCTGTCCGCAATGGTCAATGGACCAATGTTAGAGTAGAATAGCTGTGCCCTACATGAAAACAAAAGTAAACACACTAAACATAAAACAAACACCCTGAAACATCCAAAACAAACACTAAAACATTTAGGCAATTTGATCAAGTGGTCACACATGCAGATAAAAAACGCACACAAAACGTATATAGCAGTAAAATACAAACACGAATAAATACACTTTCTAAAATTTGAGTTCTCTTCAAACATGAAGTATAAACAACTTGGAAGTTTTAATCGGAAATTATTGCCATGCAACACTTTTGCCACAGCTAAACATATAATTTATTTTGATAATTTTACTTTTGTTGAGCTCACCTAACTCAAAACTCTTTAATAGTTTACATTATAATGCTTTAAATTTTAAAACCGTTATGATAAACCCAACTCTCAGTTCTAGAAATAAAGTAATGCGTTTAAATTATTTCGTGAAAATTCAAATATATTTTTCCCGAAGTCTTAAATTTTGTTAAAAATTCTATGCTATTCAAAAATAAAATTTTAATAACAAATTAATTAATTGACTAATAAGTAAACTCATTTTGTAAATGACTTTATTTTGTTACAATAACAATATTAATTGGCACAACTGACAAGCTACAAAACCTCATAACACATTATATCATTACCTTAACATTAACTCCTAAACACAACTAAACGGCAAGTTTATACATTAAATATGAAAAAACATGTACTTTACAATAACACTAAACAACCACAATATGTTGAATGTCGTTTCTGTGTATTTCTTGCTCGTCTTGTCGCGGTATTTAAGCTTAATATTAAAACAAATAACGGGTTGATTTGTCTGGTATATTTTCACAACTGCTTAATATTTTCAGAAATCGAAACGAACCGTTAATTAAAGAAAATTCGAGGTATTAAAACACACGCGAAGATTTAACATTCGTAATATAAATATATATATATAAAGTGTCATTTGCGTAGGAGTATAAATACTAAATCAAAGAAGAGAGGAGTTCCCAGGATTAAAATGGTAAGGCGTCATAGTGGCTTAAACTTTAATTTTGTAAATAATTTAACAATAAATGGTTGGATAAACTGTATAATAATGGCACGCAGTCCTCAATAGTTTACGCTTTTCATTTTATTTTTTGGCAACTGGTTAGTTTAAATCAGCAAAACCCTTGCATGAATAACAATCTAATTTACTCAAACAAATATTAAACCTTAGGTCTTGTCAACCGAAGTAGGCCCTGTACACACAGTAGAAATTGGTCACATCTACGCTTAGATATAGAGTCACATCCTAGCCTTAAAGTAGACTAAAGTAGACGTCACGTTATAGCTAAGTAATTTAGAGTGACTTAGTTGCCTGCACCGACTATTTATTATTAAACATCTCTTACCACTGTTGTAAATATTTCTATAAAATCGTAAATTTATGTATTTACCTCTTTTTTAAATCGCACAGCTACAGTTTTGAAGGTTTAGAGATTTTTAAATGTGTATGTTGTTGGTATTATTTTGTAATATCCGATATAATTAATCAATTTGTATTTATAATTATGCATAATTTCTAGGTTAAACGTAATACTACCTTAATTTTATTTAAGTATTCACCCCTTTTTAACTGTTTAATGGATCAGTTTACTTTTTCAAGAACAATTTATTGACGATAACTTGATTGTCCTTGCTTAGAAACCATTTTTATGCAACGGAGGTGCATAAAAGCAGTAAAAGCAGGTCGAAGGTAAGCAGTGTCAAATAGTAAGAAACAGAAAATGGAAAAACAATCGAGTTATTAAAATGAAATTTGTTTCGGATACTTTAAATTATTTTCCTTATTAGTAAGTTCTCTAGTCCGTGAGCCGGTATGGGCCACATTACAATCGTGTTTAGCTAATCAATTATCTTACTTCTTATGGCGAAGAAAATGGTAATGCAAAATATGCTTGTGCACTTATCCAAAAATAATTTATATAAAATACCTGAAATTGAAATCATTAGTGATATTTTTTAATATTATAATTTGTTTACACAATTTTTGCTTTTATATTAATGCCTATTTAAATTATTTCCAATAGTAACAAACAGATTACATTTTGTCCATATTTGTGTGTTTGTAAATGTGCTAATCGTCAATTCACAGCAATCTTATCCTTAGTCCCTTTCTGATTCAGGTTGTATTTTGACAGAAATTTTACCGAACATTATTAGGTTGGTTTCTTGAAAATTCTTTACCTTAAGCGCAATCAATGAGCATATTTCGTGCAAGGGCTAAGTGTTTCCGATCGTTTTAGTGTTCTTCTGAAGCAGAAATAGTTTACAACGCTGCTAAGGCGGAACATTTTACAACGCTGCTAAGGCGGAACATTTTACAATGCTGCTAAGGCGGAACATTTTACATGTTCTCAATATAGTCTCATGATAAAAATACTTTACAAAAAATTCAGAATAATGTGTTATTTTTGTTTTAATTATTATTACTTCTTTGTTTACTTTTCCATGGAAATTCTTATATAAATTCCGGAAATTAAAAAAGTTGTATTTAATAATATACTGTTTTTAAAAGCGTTGAAAATCTTACACCATCTATGCGTTGTACACTTAACGATTGCTTTGGTTATTGTGATTCCAAATATATCAAGCTTTATAGTTCGCTAGTGCGCACTTTTATAGTTATTTAACAGAAATTCGAGGTCATTGTCAATGAATATAACCGAATAGTTTTGATGGGATTTCGTCTTCTCTTCACGTTAAGTTAGTATAACATAGGGTTACATTAAAAAGTAATAAAACAAAATTAATGGAACATTACTTTTAATAACTTTTTACCATCGATTGGTGAATTTTTTGAACTTAACATTTAGTAAGTTTTGCTTTAATATTTGTTCACTTTAACAGTCATTGTTTGAGACACTCTGATACGTCAGCTAAGTTTGCATCGGGACACGTCCCAGCATATATTTCAACTGTTAAGTGGTGTGTAGAGTTTAGATTAGCTAACTGTTGTAGGAACTAGCCGAGAGTGACCAATGGCCGTCTGAGTATTTAACAGCTAATCTTTTCTGCATAAAACTAGGTACTAAGGCTAAACACAAATTAATAATAATCACGTACACTTACGCAAATTGAATATAAATAATATTAAAATACACAAAATACAGGCTCTAAGACACACAAAAACACTAGGTGAAGGTAAGTAGTCCGTGGTCGTACCCTGCAACGTGCATGCGTGAGTGGTGGCTTGTAGCGCCTGTCGTCACTGTCACTTGTCACTGCATGTTTGTGAATGGTAGCATAGCCGCATTGTGAGTAAATATAAGTTTAGCTAACACTCTTTGTATATTGACGCTTCTCTCAATTTTCGATCACTCTCCTTTATGTGATCACAATTTATATTCGCAAAAGTAATAGTGCAATCGAATAAAATGTGCGCTAATTTAAAATAAAAATGTACTGAAATATTCTAACTAAATTGATAGAAATAAATATAAATCTATATAAATTCGTTGTAAATATTTCAGTTAAAACGAAAATTGTGATCATATAGCAGGGTTATTCGTACTAATATGTAAATATTTTGTGTAAATAAGCTGTTTTGTTTTTGCCAATCGTCCCCTTGCTGATTACCTTGTCCCCTAAAACACATAAACCTAATTTAAACTTACCCTCCCTCCACGCGTGAAGGTAAGTAAATAAATAAGTAGAATTAAATATATACTAAACACGATAATACTATGGTAAATTATTTCGCCCGAAATCTAGTTCCACTGTCATCAATTTCTCCTCCTTCGTGACAGTTAAAACATCATGCCGAGATTGATTACTAGGTCAGTATCGGTTAGTCAGAGTAAATATTAAAACCAGCACTTATACAGTGTGTAAAAAAGTCCGTACCCCCCCTTTAATTTTTTTGTTTGTTAAAACAAACAAATCACCTTTGGGGAACGATACTAACTTAAACCAAAATATCTTTTGACGTTATCGAAAATTTTGAGTGTCCCCCAAAAAAGGGTGATTTTGGGGACAACTCAAAATTTTCAAATGTAAACTTCTTTTGAGTGACCCCTCATTTTAAAGAGCTTTAAAAAATAGGCGAATGGTGGAGGTTGGAGGTCTGTAACGTGTTTATATCCAAAATGGCAGCTTGTCAAAGTTTTGAATACAATTCATTCTTGAAACCTGGCGTCTAAGACTTTTGGGGTTTTAATTTCACCTTTGGTGACTTAAACTGGAACGACTCTTAAAGAAATGCTATTAAATGAAGAAGTGGTCTCTTTTGGTGATATTTAAAATTTTTAGTGTTCCGCAAAAATGGGGGATTTTGGGGACAACTCAAAATGTTCTGATGTAAACCCCTTTTGAGTGACCCCTCATTTTAAACCTAGGCTTAGGGTGACAGTTAAAAGTAAATTTAACCCCTTCAAAAGGGGTTTACACTTGAAAATTTTGAGTTGCCCCCAAAGTCCCCCATTTTCCCCCACTCAAAATTTCCGATAACGTCAAAAGATACTTTGGGTTAAGTTATTATCGTTCCCCAAAGGTGATTTGTTTGTTTTAACAAACAAAAAAATTAAAGGGGGGGGGCGGACTTTTTTTAAACACTGTATAAGAGTATAATTGTTCTATATATATGAAAACTGAGGTGTTATCGGGACCGCGAATACGGTTAGTCGCATGATGTGTTTGGCTTAATTTAAGTTGTGCACACGATGTCTAACGGTCGACAGAGTTTGTTGTGCAAAATAATCATAAATCCATAAAACATGTATTATATTTCATACTAACACATTTTGCTTTGTACTAAGTGTTGGTTAAGATCATTGCTTGGAGGACCAAAAGGATCTGTAAATTTAAAATAAAATAGACAAATCACAAAAAATAATATTAATACTGTACCTAAAGAGCCAAAAATACTTCTATTCTAGCCTAAATAGTATTTCACAGGATATTATGGAAGCGAAATTTTTTTAAAGGCATACTTTTGTAATACAATACTTTTTTTATATGTATTCTGTTGTGAAATATTTGATCTTTATATATTATTTCTCGTGGGTGTTTTTGTTGGTAGGCCATGACTATCTTAATATTTTGCAAAACCAATAACTGAGCAGTCATTTCGAAGATTAGCTGAACCATTAAATGCAAAAGGTTAACAAACAATAAAAAAGATTTCTTCTTCAATTTTTTTTTGACAGAGTAATATAACCTAGCCGAAACTTAATATTGTATAATAAAAAGTATAATAAAATAAATTTCATCATAGCGAAAAAATCAATGAATTTATTTCAATGCTACAAAACAGATAAACAATACAGTAATATTGTAGCATAAAACATTCATTATATATAAAAAAATCATAGTGCAACATAACAGATGTATCACAATTATCAATTGATAGAGAGTTACGCTTACATATTCTTACTAAGATAGCCGACTAGCCTGGCCAAGAAAACGCAAGTTGTCCTTGTCAACATCATCACAATATGCAGTTAGCAGGGTATTGCTAGTTGCTATTTGGCAACAAAAAGATCGATATAACATATATATTCATTTTTTGATTATTGCCCCTTATTTAAAAACATTTAATAACATATATGTTGGTTAGGGCCCCGAAAGTAAGAGAACGGTGACACGGAATAACATAGTATGGTATTAATTCACTGTAACGTAAATACATTAAATAAAAAAAAGAAGTGCAATATTTTGTTACTGCATTACTTATTATTTACATACTAATAATTATTATAAAATTGTATTAAAAGTACGTACTTTGGTGCCATACAAGGATAATTGCGTTAAATTAATAATGACATAATAATTAATTAAAATATATTAAATTCATTATGTTTATGTTATCAATTGGAGCGTGTTTTTTTTAACCATTATTGAAATAGTAAACAGCATTATAAAGGAATTAAATTAAGTAGGGAAGGTAAAAGATGTTAAAAGGACATGTATAAAACTGCTGTAAAATAAAACAAATACATTTATTATTACCGAATAGTCAATCTATCGCTTAACTTAATTTTACCGAAATTAATTCAAAGTTTTAAAATCTTAAGGGACAACTACTAGGTTGTTGTAAAAAATATTTTGTTTTATTTACGAAATATAAAGGAATAAGTAATATTTTAATATCCTGTTCCATTCAAGTGTAATTGCCTAAATTTCAATATGTTATTATTTTTTCTTACATATTGTAATTATTTATACACAAAGGCGGCATCTTCTGAGTATTTACCATAATATTTAGGTATTAAAAAATGCTAATTTCCATTAACATAGTGTTACCATTTAATATTAATCTGCAATGGCTAGAACTTTAATGTTTTACCATTACCACATTACAATGCATTATCCACACATTAATCTTCATCAAATCGAAATTGTATTATAACTAGGATATTTATTTCACTAATAACATCTGTAACGTAGAACCACAGTGATTTACAATCCGATAATAATAATAATATTTTTAACCTTCCCGAGCTCCCATTTGTTTATTCCTTGCAGCCCCAAATAGTATAATATAATTATGGTGTTTTGACTGCCACAAATGTTTAAATCATAAATTTAAAAAACTTAAGTCAAGTAGGTATTACTTTGCTAATATCAAAGGTTCAAAACCGGTTCATACTAAGCCAAATTACTACTGTGGCAAAACTAAAAGTCTGAAAAATGCTAGTCATAACCCAATAAACACTCCAGTCTTTCATTTTTTCTATTGCAGTATGAAAACCAACTAAACCTCCAGAAGGTCGCAGAGGGCAGTCATTAACAATATGATCCATAGTCTACCCCCACAGTATCCCGTAGTATCCACTTCAGAGTCACAGGAGATATATTTTAACTGGCCCCACTTTGATTTTCCAAAGAACTAACACTATTTTTGTGCAAAATTACCGGTTAATTTATCACAAACCATAACCCTATTTGTGTTGCAAACATTCAATAATTTTGAACATGAATGGACTTTCATTGTGGTTGCTTGGCCACACAATTTTTGAAAAGTAAAATAAACAAAAAGTGAATAGGCCCAATCGAACTACAATTACCCCCTACTCACTACCAGGGACCACTAGCAATTAAATTCTGGTGTTGCCAGTTCTGAAAATGTCCGGCCCAGAAAATTGGACCTAGTGTTGTACGTTTCTATAACCTCAGAATTTAACAAGAGCTCTAATAATAACCTTTAGGAATCTTAGGGGATCTGTTTGTGATATTTACTCATACATTTCTAGTTTTCTCACGTTTTTCACCTATACCGATAAATTAAATAGTTCACGTTGTTTACGACTTTAGTTAAATATCACAAAATTGAGACATACCATATAATTTACAGTGTATTTTAAACAAGCGTTTTAGATATCGAAGAACATTTGTTTATATTGTTCGGATATTTACATTATGCGATTTAATTTGGCTGTGCGAAATGTAATGCTTAAAGATGACGAAAATTATTAAAATTTGGTGTGGAGTTGATATTTGTAGTACTCATTTAATTTTAATTTGTTAATTTAATTTTCCTCTTGGATCGAACTGGGACTCTAAAAAGAAAGAAAGTTATACACCTCGCCACCATTAATCTATCGGTTTCTTGCAGGTTCTTAGTTTCGGGACAGTTGTCTTACTAACAAATCGTCTTGCTTCAGGTAAGATTTGAACACAAGGTCGTCGTCTTACTAACAAATATGAAATGGGAGCCTATGAGGTTTTACTATTGGAGAGGTCCCAACACTTAATAAACAATCTAACTTTCCATTAACAGGAAATTGGTAAAGGTAGTAAGCAGAACTTGTATGAGAAAACAATGACAGTGGAACTGAAAAATAAACAAAAAAAGGAATAATAAGTAAAAATAGTTGATAAACCAATGATGAGACGGGAAATAAAAACCGTTTTAAACAATTAAACTCGACCTAAAAAGCTTCTAAAAGTTCGTTCAAATCGCGTAAGACAATGGTTAAGACGCAGGAGCCATAAAAGAAACGATATTCAACATTTTAAACACAAAGAAAACATAACAAATAACCATTAAATTAATCTAACTAAACGATGTTGGCGTTTCCAGACGGAGCAGAAGTCAAAGAGTTGTCGGCTTGGTACAGTGTATGTGAGTAGAGTGAGCGAGGGATAGGTGAGCAGTGAGTGTGTGTTTGTAGGTAGATCTTCGCCACATGGACGAGAAACAGGGGTCGAATATCGTGGAGGTCGGTGTGGACTTGTCCGAGTTCTACATGTCCGTGGAGTGGGACATACTCGAAGTGCCGGCTGTCAGGTTAGTTAATATCTTTCATGATTAATGATGTATATCATCGGAGACAACAAATACATGGAAAGAGCGATCAGTATTGTAAACAATCATAACATGTAGTTAACGTGACTTTACATTTAGTCTGATTCTCACAATAAAACGTAAACGGTCTCCCCGTAACCTAGGATACAAGTCATGGAATAGAATGCACGATTTTCTTCCGCAAAATCAAATTAGGATTTAATGTATTTATTTTCAATGTTTACACTAAATTGATTGCATTGTCTTTTAGCGAATTTCCCCTATAGGGAAGAAGCTATTACCGTAGGTCTCATGGTAAGACTTAAGCCCGAGACCATGATAACTTTTCATTTTGAGGTCCCCAGATGCCAAAAACACCATTCGTTCAAATTTTTATATATGTATATATATATATATATATATATATATATATATATATATATATATATATATATGTGCCCGTAAGCACGATAACTCTCATAAAAATGGTCCGATCTTAATGAAATTTGGTACAAATGTGCAAAGTACCATTCATTGAACGAGTTCGAAAACCAGATGAATCGCACCATCCGAAGGGGGGTTTTTGGGGGGTTTTGTACCCCAAAAATGAGGTTTTTGGGGTTTTCACATTTAATTTTAGTTTAAATCAAATTTTAATTTATACCATTGAATTCAGCTTAAAAAACAAACAATTTGGTATTTTGATCATTGCTCTACGTCAATTGGTTACCGAGATATTGAAAGTGCTAAACACAGTACGTTGTCTAATGTTATTCTTATGGAGAAAAAGGAAAATTGTATATCTCGCTTATTTATGAACATAAACTGGCGAAATTTGGTATATGGCTTGATCTGGTTATGGTTTATTGTTGTTTGCACAAAAAACAATTTTTCGCCTATGGCTCCTGTAGCAGCAAAGCTAGGTACTCGGTCCCCATGTTATTCTTATGGAGAATATGTAAAATGTAATGATTCCCTTAATTATGAACATAAATTAATAAAACTTGGTATGTGACTTCACTAAGATGAGTTCTATTGATATTTGCATAAAAACCCATTTTTTGTGTGCCTTGTTGCAGCAAACCTGCGTACTCATCCCCAATGTTATTCTTATGAAGAATGATTAATATTTTAAATATCGCTTGTTTGTGAATACATTTCTTATGAATCCTGTTAAGTGTTATAATGTGTTATGTTATATATTCATTGGAAATTCGCTGAGTATGCAGGTTTGCTGCGACGGGGGTATTTATTCTTTAAACGGAAAAAATCCCATCATTAAATCTTTAGTAAACGAAATAATTTACATTATTTTTCAATTTCTCCAAATGATTTTAAACAGTGTGAATTCATCAGTTCTTGAGGCTTCGCAGTTTACTTGTATACCCGTTCACATTGTTTAAATCATTTGCTTAAACAGTGTGATTTTGAAAAGGGAGAATCTTTTGTTTTAAACAAACTGTCAATTGTTTTGTTTGGGAGTTGAATAAATCCAGTACTAATTTATTAAAAGACATCAACTAATTTAACAAATCGTTAGTGATATTAGATTGAAGTGTGAATGCCAGCTGGCCAGCCGTGTTATTTCAAACATTAGCTATACCCAGGTTTACCCGAAAATATTATGAGTACATTAGAGTTCTATTAATAATGCGTGCTTTGGACCAATAAGTTTCCTCCACATAAAGAAATACCTCCATGTTTTATTTCGTGGCTCAATTGCATAAATATTGTAATACTTTTTATCATGTTAACTGGTGCTGAACATGAATAGTTTACAAAATAATTACTGTATTAATTGCATTATAATTAAGATATCATATTAAAATTATTTATTGTGATAGTTAATTAGCTTCTATTTGGGCCATAAGGAAGACACCCATCAACCAAAAACATAAATAAAAAACCTAGATGATAAAATAGGGGGGACTGGTGAACCAGTGGAGCTCATTGGCGTACCTATTTAGTCTAATACATATAATGTACCTTTAAGAGAACATTTCAAATTTCCAGTACATTTTTGAGAATGTTTTAAAGTTGGATTTACAAACGTCCCTCAAACCTGCCTCACACATAGGCGTAATTTCTGTATTTTGATTGGAGGGGAAAACATGGTCTTGATAGTGATTATTGTGACTTTTCATATATTACAGTAACACTTTCTCCAACTGCCCCCCCTTGCCACCCCCGAATTACGCCTATGCCCTCACACCAAACCTTCCTTAAGGGACCTTAAAGCTTCCTCAAGTAGTGCGTGTAAGGATTTTAAGGCCGATTTGAGAAAAAAGGTTTACAGATGATAATTGTAATCAAAGCAAAGTATTGTATGTTGTTGCTGATAAAAAATGTGTTCACGTTTACACTCGATATGGTTTTAAGCGTTTGAAATTGAAGTAAGTAATAATAATCGCTTACTTCAATTTCCTCTCATATTGAAGTACCGGTAATGAATATTGAGTGAATTTAATTTTCTCTCATATCCGCTGTTAATTATATATTTTATGTTTCTAGAATTAAATATGAAATTGGATTCTTAATTTCCATATTGAACTCTATACTTGACGATGGTTCGAATCCGGTAAGGGAGTTTTAATAGTTATGAAAATCGTTTGAGAATCCCACTGTAAAGTAATAGTTATGGACAATATTCACTCCTGAATGATGGCTTAAGGGTGCGCCCTACCCCAGATTGAATGAACCGCACGATGTTGTTTAGCGCCGCGCCACCACCATGCAGGGCCATGCATATTTACACTTGAAGATCTTTTTTTTCTCCTCAATCGCATTGTTATTTTACAGATTTCTACCAAACTATTTGTAGTTTCACACTTTTCAGATTTCAGTCTAGGTATTGTACGGTTCCTTTTTTACAAAATAAGATTTCTCCTTACGTTAAGAAGCTTTAGGAAAACGCTTAATTTGAAAACTTACTAATGGCCTACCACTTATTTTGAATCAAAATCACGACTTTTAAATCGTATGATACATAGATGAACATTTAGTGAATGAAATAACAACAAATTATTTTTAATTGGTTAACAATTGAGCCTACAATGCGGGAGATGCGAAAACCTTATTTTAGCGTGCGGAAGGCAGGTAGGGCGCACCCTTAGAAACAATACAACATATCCTTATATGAAAGCTGTAATTATAACTGTGCCGTAGGAACGAGCGGTTCTACACCTGCTGTGACGAGCCTTATCTCGACATCACTTTCAACATCACGATGAGGCGGAAAACACTGTTCTACACAGTAAACATCATCATCCCTTGTATGGGAATCTCTTTTCTAACAGTTCTAACCTTCTATTTGCCCTCAGATAGTGGTGAGAAGGTAAGCTCATAGTACACCTTCTGCAAATTAATAACTAAGATTTTATCAATATATAATATTAATTAATATTAATTATATAATATAATTATTATTATTAATTATAATTTATTTATAATTATTTATATGGAATTAATTTATATTTATGTTTATTAATTCATTTATATTTATTAATTTATAATTTAATTATATTATATTAATTAATTAATTAATTAATAATAAATTATTAATATATTAATTATATATATATATATATATATATATATATATATATATATATATAATTGAGGAGTATATAATGAATACTCCCCAAACATTTTCTTGACTTTGCATTATTTGAAGTTTATTCTCTGAAAATATCATGGAAGAAGGGAAGCGTTTTCCAAGATTTTTTGTTTTTATATTAAATTGTATTTGAGAAAATTAGATTGCAACTTAGTTATTTAAGTGCTACCAACGGAAAGCTTTTTAAATAAATGGGAACTGTTAACACAAAACACACTACGAACATTATAATTTACTGCCGTAAAAATTACTTGGAAGCGTTCGTAATACAAATAATGATTTGATTTTGAAAATTGATGTATTTCCCTTGTTTAAAGTTGAATCTATTTTGTCACCACACTGTTCTACTGTCATTCATATACGGTAAGCGCAAAATTAAACTGTACCGAACCTCTAAGAAAACTGTAAGCCTTGCACTAATGCACTAAAAACTGATACATGACTTAATATTTTCCAGATAGATATAGCTAAAGCAAACTGTGGGTCAATGGATTTTTATTATTTGTGTTCTAACTTAAACTGCCCGGCACCTTAGGGCAATAGGCATATGCATCGATCTGAAGACAGCGAGGTACCTTAACGGAAATAGTGACATGGGCAAGCCAGTGGCAACGCTCGAGGAAAGTATCATAGCCGTCAGCCGGGATCAAACCTACGCTTTTAATATGTTTATAGGTTTTTACAAAAATATGTTCATTCTTAAAAATTGTTATATATACATTAAAACATGTTTCCTATCTGCCACCTTTTGGGGTAAACCATGATGCATTTGAACGGAAGTAATATAGCTTGACTGAAAAGTATGTAACCCCTCCCCCTTAAAGTTTTTGCTATTTAAGATATTTGAAATGTGGTTACAGCAGTCTTCTCAGATACAACGAAGGGTAGATTAATATTTTTGAAACTGAGTGGGAGGAATGGTGAGGGGCAAATCAGAAGTTTAATTTGGGATCAATGGCCGTTTGGTACCTTATTTTATAGATCTTGGTAAGATAGGAAAAATAATATAACAAAAATCCAAAGCGGTCCTCCTAAAACGTAATGCATAGTGATTTCTGCAAAACTAACACAGTTATAGGTGAACTAACACAGTTATAGGTGAACTAACACAGTTATAGGTGAACTAACACAGTTATAGGTGAACTAACACAGTTATAGGTGAACTAACACAGTTATAGGTGAACTAACACAGTTATAGGTGAACTAACACAGTTATAGGTGAACTAACACAGTTATAGGTGAACTAACACAGTTATAGGTGAACTAACACAGTTATAGGTGAACTAACACAGTTATAGGTGAACTAACACAGTTATAGGTGAACTAACACAGTTATAGGTGAACTAACACAGTTATAGGTGAACTAACACAGTTATAGGTGAACTAACACAGTTATAGGTGAACTAACACAGTTATAGGTGAACTAACACAGTTATAGGTGAACTAACACAGTTATAGGTGAACTAACACAGTTATAGGTGAACTAACACAGTTATAGGTGAACTAACACAGTTATAGGTGAACTAACACAGTTATAGGTGAACTAACACAGTTATAGGTGAACTAACACAGTTATAGGTGAGCTAAAGTTTCATTTAATACCATACGTTTATGGCCGAAATTTCGTTCTGGGAGGTCCGTTTTTTACTTTCATTATGTAATTTGCCTTGTATTGACAAAACTTTAAAATGAGATACGACCAACCGTTCATTTGAGTACCCCCCAGAGTAAATGCCCCCCCAGAGTTGATTTAAACCCGACATTGTTTGTTGTTTGACGACGGACTTCGCGGAACCATAGCAGCGGCCCTGTCGTTTGTTCAAATTCCAGTCAATATAGGAAAAAGGATGCCACCAACATCTAAAAGAAGTGTGGCCATAGTTAATGTATATTTGAGAAGGTTTTCATAAGTAGATTTTGAATATCTTACAATCAGAAAAGTTAAGTGGAGGGGGGTCGTAATTATCATTCTACCACCCTGTATGAATCAGCATGTTGCAGTAAGAGTGCAATTCTTCTCATGATCAAATACCATAGGCATCAGCTTACTATGAAGGGTTGCTGAATTTTTCTTTTCGAAGATTGTTTTCTATTCCAATCAGGACGGTAACAGAATCATGATAAACATTTGTTCTATAAGTACACCAATTATATAATTAACGACTGAATCCTTGTTTTACAGGTGACGTTGTCCATCTCAATTCTCATCAGTCTCCACGTGTTCTTCCTGCTAGTAGTCGAGATAATCCCTCCAACTTCACTGGTCGTACCCCTTTTAGGAAAATACCTCATATTCGCCATGATCCTCGTATCTATAAGGTAATAAATTAAAATATAGTCAACAAACAAAACAAAAAACCTGAGCGATAACTAACATCAACAAGAATATGGCATTGCATACGGCACAAAAGAAACTGTCCATTAGTGATAATGGATTACTATAGTTTGTCCAAACAGCCGTGCGCCTTGAAGGATTAGGGCGACCCTCGCTCCCCCACGCGCAGGCACACTCACACGCGCGGTCCGGCCTACCTGCCTCTAATGGTTGTTCTATGAATAACCAACTAGCCCTTGTGCTACAAAATCACATTTTTCTAACTTTTAACTTTACTTAATTTTCACTCTAATTGCTGAACTCTAAATATGATTCCTCGCAAAATGAGTCCAAACACGGTACAATTGTGACAATAATATAATGAACAATCGATCCCTAAAGAATTTATTATCTCTGATAGCTCAGTAGGAAATGGAGAAGTACAAAGGACCTCCCCTTCTTTTCTTATGAGTTAGGCATTATATTACAACAAACTCGACAGTGTATCTTACAGTAAAATCAATGCTAATAAGTTTAGCTTGTTTGGGTAGCATCACTTATTGGGTAACATTTAGGTTTTTATTGACCTTTTGAAAACCCGTATTTATTAACATCACGGATTAACTTCGAAAGGGTATACAACTAAATATCAGCTTTGAGTCAATCGAATGTTAACATAATATAACTTTCATGTATTTACCAGACTCAAGAGTTGTGTAGCTTTATCCTTGATCCTTGATCCTTGAATTATTCCTCGCATTTCATATTAAGCATTTATATAACACTACTGAGCGTGCAATCTATTATTTGACCTTTTAGCCTGTTCTATAAACAAACGAGAAATTGTCCTTCCCTAACTGTAAAGCAAAGCTGCGAATTTAAATCATCAAACAATGAAGGTAAATATAAAGCAGACTGCAAGCATCAGTCGCACTTCCAGCAGCGACGACGCCGCGGCGCGGTCTAATGCTGAGCTGCCATGCCGTTCAGGCGAGATAATTAGCAAATTTATTTCAACGATGGAGGTTAAAAATAGGAGTCTGCGTTGCACCAAAAAAACTGTACCGGTACGGTACAAAACTAACTACCGTCATTGGTTCGGTACAGAACATAACCCCGGTACAAATTCGGTACAGTTTACTGCTTCAAACAATAAACAGAGATAAACTAAACAATGTTTAACAAAATTAGTGGTTGTAATAAGACCGACTTCTATTTATAACTAGTCTTTTCCTTTAAGGAAATCAAGCCCCCAAACTCGTAGGAAAAGAGACGTTTACAGGTGTTATTTATAGCTGAACGAGAATGGAGATAAGAAAGGTGGGCGAGGGGAGCGGGGAAGGGCTGGGTAGGGTCGGCAAAAAATATGTCCTTGAAGGCAAGAAAGGTTTAGACTAGGAAAGCGTGAGGGGGGAGGGATCCGGTAATTAGCTATACATCAGTTGTTTGTTCAACATCATTCCTTGAGTGAGAAAAGGAATACTATCTTTTAAATCACGTTCTTTCCCCATTATGATTCAAATTAAACTGCTTTTATTTATGTATTACTAGCTGCTATGCCCGCGCTTCGCAACGGAGTGAAAATTCAGATTATAAAAATTGTAAACAAAACAATGACAGTCTGTAGTTATATGATCCTTGTAACAGCTGTTTATTTAAATTAATTGAATTAGGAAAATACATATGTGACATAAACCAAATAAAATTCACCTCCATAAGAATAACATGGGATCCTGGAAGTCCCGTGGGGCAGAGCCCTGAGGACATTTCTAAACGGCGATAGGCCTATGACACTCCTCGGTACATAGACTACATTTGTGCAAAATTTAAGCAGAATTGGTCCAGTGGTTTTGGCGTGATGGAACAATAGACAGACAGACAGACACCACCTAATTTTTATAATAGTAGTGATTATTATTATTGTTATTGAAGTATACTAGTGAAATTAATTTTAAATTATATAAAAAAGGTTTCAAAAATGGTTGAAAACTAATTAAAAAATAACCATTAACTTGATCAATTTCAAATAGTAGCATAAATTTGTTATTGTGATGTGAAATATTTACATACAGATATCTGTTAGATTATCTTGTGTGGTTTTGGAAAATTCAGCTAAAAAGTATTATTAACAACAACCTAAATTTATTTGTTGATGAGGTTAATAGCTAATTATTTTAAATGTGATACAGCCAAATTAACATTATATCACTGTACTACTTTTATTACTTTCTTTATTTATTTTCCAGTTTTACATGGTACTTATGTTGAAATAAATGTACTGTAATATTTGTTGTGAACTTAAATTTTGAATTTAGGAGCCTAATTAAGCAATTTTAGAGTTATTTTGATTTTAATCTTCAGTATTTAAAGGTCTAATTTTCTAATTTCTAATTTATTTTAGTTTCAAATCATACATAGTTTTATTTAAGTTATCTGATTTTACTTTGTATTAATGATACAATAATCTGCCAATACAACAAGAATAGTATTTATACAACTTTGTTTTTTGTTTTTGTATGATTTAAGTTAATAGTTTTTATTTATATTGAAAGCAATATAACTAATCAACCAAGCAACTTTTGCAATTGATTGATTTTCAAGTATTTTTTTGATTTTATTTATCATGAATATTTCAAGATCTTGTATTAATAATAATAACAATGATAAAATGTAATACTCCAAGGATGCAGGTTTTTAAAAATATTTTCATCCATAGTATAGTTATTTATTATTTTAATCAAATTAATAATAACAATTGTAAATGACCTTAAATATTACTCAATAATTTGTTTACGTTACATACAAATTAATAAGTAAATTAGTATGTATGACGGTACATTGTACTGAGAACCGAGGTACAAAATCTTCTACCGTACCGAACCGTACCGATCCGAAATTGTTGGTACCTCAGACCCCTGGTTAGAAACTTGTTAAGTTATATTAAAATGCCATTAATATTGTTATTATTTCTAACTACCTTGTTTCAGCGTAGGTGTCAGCCCTCCAACGGTCTGTTTATGGGCCACCTTATGAAAGATTTTCACATTAATAATTACATTGAATAAGCAGAATTTAGTGTTTTTGTCATTTGTATTTTTGGACAAGAAACGTTTTTGTTTTTATAATGTGAAAATTGTTCTGAACCTTCTGTGTTTGCTGGATAGATTGGGAGATTTGTTTTAAATTTAGTGAATAGCCCAAAATAAATAGGTAATTACTTTGCTGACGTAATAGGTTTGACATATTTCCAGTAATTGAAAATCAGCGTTGCATTACATATTCTTTCTAAAGAAAAACAGAACCGTCTATATATAACAAAATTAACAGTTTTTTTGTTGAATGTTAATCATTATTAGGACGTGTATCTGACGGCTGTGGTATGTGTCTTCCTAGTAACAATTAAATTATGAATTCATATGTTCGATAAGTAATCAGAGTTTTGCATTGCTTGGTCTGATTACACCAAGCACCTTGAACTGATTACACCAAGCACATTGGTCTGATTACACCAAGCACCTTGGTCTGATTACACCAAGTACCTTGGCCTGATTACACCAAGCACCTTGGTCTAATTACACCAAGCACATTGGTCTGATTACACCAAGCACCTTGGTCTGATTACTCCAAGCACCTTGGTCTGATTACACCAAGCACCTTGGTCTGATTACACCAAGCACATTGGTCTGATTACACCAAGCACCTTGGTCTAATTACACCAAGCACCTTGGTCTGATTACACCAAGCACCTTGGTCTGATTACACCAAGCACGTTGGTCTGATTACACTAAGCACCTTGGTCTAATTACACCAAGCACCTTGGTCTAATTACACCAAGCACCTTGGTCTGATTACACCAAGCACATTGGTCTGATTACACCAAGCACCTTGGTCTGATTACACCAAGCACATTGGTCTGATTACACCAAGCACATTGGTCTGATTACACCAAGCACCTTGAACTGATTACACCAAGCACATTGGTCTGATTACACCAAGCACCTTGGTCTGATTACACCAAGCACCTTGGTCTAATTACACCAAGCACCTTGGTCTAATTACACCAAGCACATTGGTCTGATTACACCAAGCACCTTGGTCTGATTACACCAAGCCCATTGGTCTGATTACACCAAGCACCTTGGTCTGATTACACCAAGCACCTTGGTCTGATTACACCAAGCACCTTGGTCTGATTACACCAAGCACCTTGGTCTAATTACACCAAGCACATTGGTCTGATTACACCAAGCACCTTGGTCTGATTACTCCAAGGTCAGATTGCATGGATACATCTTGGAGTGGTTACATGGATTGGTCCAAAATTAAGGAGGCTTCATGCTTAGTGGAGTCATTTAAGATAATGTGGCTATGTAACAGTACCACGCTGAACAGAGAGTGATATTGTATCAATAAATTCGTACATTTTAAAAATTAGTATAATATTTTTTAAGTGTATTTAAACCTTTATCAGAATAATTAATATACTTTTAATTGCAAAAATTTCCTATAAATTTGTTCATAGCTGTTATTTGTTTTGATTTGAAACTTCTTAAGCCCAATGTTAAAATTTCCAATTTTGAAATAAGATTTTATTAAAATATTAATTTTCGTGGGTTTGATGTCTCTACCAATCAATTTGTTAGGCCCAAAAGCTCCTAATTCCAAAGTGTTAACAAAATCGTTCCGGTGGAGTCCCAGATAAACAAACACACAGACAATGCTCGTATTACAGTATAGGATAAATATATATAGTTTACACCAAAATAGTTACACACTGTTTTGATGTTTAGCTAAAAGCTTAACGGTTAGCTTATAATTGCATTTGTAAACAAAACGGAAGAGTATGGGTCTTTATAACACCAAAATCCAAAGATTTTTGGCGATTAATATTTAACTAGTTGTCCTGTTGCTCGAATCTGAGCAAGTTTGAACCCAACGAAAGGTTTCATTAGTTGTAAACAAACAAAACAAAACACCTTATTTTAAAACGGATAATAACAACGTTCTTTCAATCAACACGTAGTTTAGACTTCCGCCGTCGGATAGCGCCACTGTTCCGAAAATGTAGCTCTTTACTGTGTTTAAGTGATGCTATTTCTTAAAATTCTGAGACTTATGGGCAAATCAACGTAAAAATACCTTTAATTTGGCACCTCAAACGTTAAAATCCGTCCAGCCGTTATCGATTTATGACTGTGAAGAAAAAACCCCTAGCATATTATTAATATATAGATATTTATTTGTCGTTTACTATGCTATACATATTTGACATTTAACAAATAGTTCCTCAAAACTGTTTATATTTTTGACTAAAATTTGCATAATGATTTATATTGCTTGAATTATTGTTTTTCTGATCCATAATCAATATTTATAACAAATACCACATGGGACATAACAGCAATAGCGCAATTATTAACAAAAACTATTATCCCAAAATATGAACTGTTGAAATCCTAAACAATTACAGTGCCGGAGCAAACATTGAATTACACCCGGACACAGCTAATATTATTGTTGGAATAGAAACCTTTTATAAAAGATTTAATTTAATTTGTTGGCAGTGTTGATGCAAGAGCCGAGGGAACGCTTCTGCAATTGGGTTATGTTTTATAACTTTAGTTTACATTAAATTAAATGTGGAAGAAATATAAATTTATGACAACTTTTAATCAGCGAACGTAATTAATTAGGACCGTTTGATAACAAAGAGTTAATGAAAAAAAATGTAAATTATATTTGTATAACATATAGTTCAATAACAACTGTAGATTAATTGTATAGAGAAAGCAAGCAAGTTGTTTTATCTTACCTTAGTATGTTTTGTTGTGGGCACCTTTTGTTGCTTAGCACATATTAAGCCTGGTGCCAAGTTCACTGAAGCGATTCTTTCAAATGGTGCAAGACCCAAATTTTCTCAGAGCACAACATGTTTTTAACATGGCTCCAAACAGGAAAACAGTCCAGTTGGATTTAATCTTAGGTTCTGAAAGGTCAGAGCACAGAAATCTCCATATTGTTTCAGTCATAACGATCCAGCGCTACTTGGGTCGACGTTGATTGTTTGATGTGTTCAGAGCAACCAACGGTACACCTATTAAAACATAGGCTACTTCGGTACGATATAAAAACTTGATCCATTTCTCAACACAACCAACAATTTGCGTTTTTCCCCGTGTTTACCTTTTTTAATGTACCCTTGTTATATCTAGACATTTCATTGTAGGCCTACTACTAATTTTTTCATCCTTCCTCCAAAATCGAACTACCGTGTTCAGCAACACAGGTAATGAGTCGTATGCACATTCTTTGTTTCAGCATATGCGTGACGGTCGTCGTGCTGAACGTTCACTTCAGGTCGCCGCAGACCCACCGGATGGCACCCTGGGTCAAACGGGTCTTCATCCACATCCTGCCGCGCCTCCTCGTCATGCGCAGGCCTCAATATCAGTTTGAGCCCAATAAGTTAGTACTTTATCTTGTTTTCATGCAAACACATCAATATCAGTTTGAACCTAATCAATTTTACTTTCTCTTTTCTTCATTCGCAGGTCTCCAATAAGACGCAGGTTCAAAAAAGTTTAAAAGAGGTTGGAAAAATAATTTAGTACATTAATTTTCCTTTACTTTTTTCTTTTGTGCTTTAATTGAATATTAAACGAATAAATAGAAGCTTTGAAAAACACGAATGTCACGCAACATTTGGTAATTTTTTTAAATGTATGATTGTTTTGTTGGATTGGAAAGCTGAAGCAATTTGCAAAATTGTTGAGTTTCTGAGGTCGGTGTCTCGCAACCTTGAGAGGGTTTTAGTAAATACAAATTGCAATTAAAAGCAAAACCATGAAACCTGTTGCACCGTTGTAAGCTAAATGCTATTTCTAAAGATAATTTATTTTAATTAGTTAATTTTTTATTTATCTGGTCATCCAAGGGGCAGTTGAAGGAATCTATAAATACACTTCTATCAGATCTTATGAAGATCAAAAGTATTGTTATTTAAGGTATTGTTATTTATAATTCTACACAAACTTACAAACGAGACTTGCATCCTTCCTATTTATATACTCTTTCCTGCGTGCAAGCTACCTATGAGGCATGCTAAGGTGCGGCATGGCTTTGAAACCGGATTAATGGATTTGTATTTTAATCCGTTATTAAATTAAAGACGACTGAACCAGGAAAGCGTAAGACTGTGCTGGATTGAAATAGGGGAGCGACCACTTCTTCATCAATCTCGACTCTTATCTATCACCTGTTGTGAGCGCCCCTGAACCCCTATCCTTAACTACTCCGGTCCCATAATTTAACCCATTTGAAAGTTTCATTTAGTTTTATAACCGAAGCTTTTTACTTAGTAGGAGAATGCATATGCTGTTTTTTTATCACTGTTAAGGTTTTGTATTTTATTTGCAGTTGAATGTAATACAATTAATGAAAAAAATATGTTGTTTTCATAAAATAACAGCTGATCAAAGTATGTAAGGAGTTAAACAATGTTTTAATTTGATTACAATAATGAGGAAAATATGGTACGCGTACGATAAATATCGTGTTTCCAGCAACACTGCAGATTGGATTGGTGATCACGTGGCCTTACAGCTGTTTTTACGAGGTCTCTTCCGGTAAGCTAGAAAACCTTAAATATATCGACTGCAAAGACCTTTACGAAGTATGCTCTCTACGCGCCTTGTTTGGGGATACTTAAAAATTGTTTATGTTCTTTTTGTTAAAAAATGTAAGATTTTTCATTTAAACTGATTATTTAAACTTTAATATCAACTCAACAAGGACCAACTTGAACAACAAGAACACAACAAGAACTCAACTTTAACAAGGATCATTCCCAACGCATAAGACTTTTTGGTCTATAGAAAATGGTATAAGTAACGATGTTCTAGATTTTGTGGATAAATACAAACAACCTGCAACCTTAATTTGTTGTGTTATAAAATATGACTATTGATATGCTACCATGTTGTGGTAAAAGTAGGTCAATAATCAAACTCGCCAATGATAAACTACGCGCTGGGTTAATGAAATTGTATGAGTGCTCGTATATCTGTCTCCTTATAAAAAAATTAATTAAAAATACTCAGCAATGTCGGTAATTCCTTTATGAGATAATGTTTGCTTGCAAAGATAAATGTTCTTAACATTTACATTGTCTATTTTGAAATCAAACTTAAGCATCTTTTAACATGTATATCCTAGGATTACAAATTACTGGAATTTTAGGAAAGAATTAGAAACGAAACTCATATTTTAAAGCTGTAGACGTCCTTAATCTAGCAGTATTCATTCTGTTAATTCTTATTGTGAATACTATGTTTGTTTTGATATCACTAAAATAATCAAACAAGTTCGTACACATTATGAACTCATATATCAAATTACTTTTTAATTCCAAACTAAGAGACCTACAGAAATTTGGCAGCTTATTGGTCGAATCTGTTACTGTACAAAAATAGTTATGCGTGTTAAATAATATCTTCGTATTATTCAAACAAGGAGGGTTGGCAAAACCTACTTTCTGTCACCAGCTTTAAATACCTATATTGCCAAGAGGGTCGGTTTGCCATTCCAGACTATGCCTTGTCACTTGTAAAAGATATACGGTCACCTTCTTAACGATCACCTTGGCTTATCAATCACCTTTCGTAGGCTTCTTTGTTCCGCAGCGGTCTTAACAACTGTCCAATTCTCTTTAGCGTTCTTTCTGTAAATTGTACTATGACTAATTATTGGATATATCGTTAATGTTGTACCTATTATTATTCTTTGAATGTGGTGTATAGTATTAAAGTATAATTGTAAGCATGTAAGGAGTAAAGTATATATATATACAGTTCATATATTTGATCAGTATACTGTATATCTCGTATTGAAACGGCTCGTCCCTTACTTTACTGTATGACTTACAATCTGTAAGCTGAACTGTATAAGCTGTGGTCTATGTAGACAGACAAAATAAGGCACTTATAGGCTGCCTCTTAAAAAACATAACTAGTTTATGCCTATTCTTCAACAGATACTTTTCCCCAAAAAATTGGACCGTTCCCTGTAAAAATGAAAAAAGTGTGATTTGGTGTATACAAAAAAACACGAATTCACACGCAGCACGCTGGTGTGAGGGGAGCAAATTTCCAACTTTAAAACTTTGAATAGTAAATATAATATTTTATGGAACACACTTTTGCCAGTCGTTGTGAAAATTGGATAACATTTTATTCTTCAGCTGTTCTGATATACCTGGTTCTATTAATCTGCAATGAGGATGATAATGCTGTCCGTCTTGAGGTTGGATAGTTTCACTCAGGTGAAAAAGTAGGTATAACTTTATACTTTAACTTGATAACTTTTTATTTGTCCTGTAATGTTATGGGAGTAGTAGGGATGAAAAACCACGCCAAGTTATGGAAAACAACTTTTCCCTCTGGTCAATCCACTAATAGCTCACTTTTACCTGAGAAATTCGCAAAAAAAAACATAAAATGTTGCAGTCCAAACCAAAACCTTGAACTGTTACAGGCACCTTCAAAATAAAACAAAATGAACGCTTCAACCAGTCAAATACTCTAATCATTAGCAGGTTATGGTGTCCTAAAACCATAGGACACAAAATATAATAACTTATAATTGTATAAGTTATAATACTATGGATCCAATTACATTATAGTCTAGTAACATTTTTTTATTTTTTACTGGCCTAATGTAGGTTATCGTTGCTAGCACTGTTTTACCCTGACGCATATATACAAAAGACGAAACCCCATTGAAGTCAATTATTTTTTTTATTTGTAAAGTAAAATATTAGCAATTTCACTACATTTTATATAATATTTCTTCATGACAATAGACACGAATACTGGGGAAAGCAATTGAGTTGAATGGAGATGTTGAATGGAAGGAAGCGAACCCAATGATCACTGGAAGCCATCAATCTTATCAGCTTACGCTGTTCCAGTCACCTGTTGTAGTGCTTCTAGCAAAATCCTTACTAAACTTTGACAATTATAATTACCATTCCCGCATTCAGTGAATGTAATGGCACGAGAATGTGTAGCCAGGACTATAAAATTACTAAAAGGAAAATATAACAATATCTCATAAATTCTGTTAGTTAACAAAATTTAACGATGTTTGTAAATGTTATATTATTTTATTAATGGTGATTAGCCATTAATTTTATTAAAATATTATTTATTAAATTATTTTAATTATTAGCTGTTCCCGCAGGCTTCGCCCCGCAAAGAATAATTTATAAAAACTATGACAGTTGTGTGTGCTACATTCTGTGGTTATGCCGTGGAACTACTATGAATCAAGATCTGCTGTTTGTATTTTCATCAGCTCAAACTTAAAGTGAATGTCCATAAAAATAACACAGAATTGGAACTTTGACTCCCCGTGGGGTGGAGCCCTTAAAACTCTTTCTTAGTGAGCACCTAAGACCCAAGAGGAAGGTGTGTTCCAAATTTCATTGCAATGCGTTCTGTGGTTTTTGAGATTTCGTGATGAGTGAGCGAGTCAGTAAGTCAGTGGTATTTGAATTTTATATATCAAGATAATACTTATGGGGGTTTCTCTTCTTAACTTTTCTGTTTGAACAAGGATTATATTCTTTAAGAAATATTAAACCTATAAATTTGACATGTAAATGTATGTCTATGTATATTCGACTAATTATGTTATTTTGATTTTAATCTGTATTAAATACAAAAAGGAATTGTCTTAATATTTTTTGTCTACTGAGAATAGAAGTCAAAAGTGCTTTTGGTCACAGAATAAGAGTGTCATCAAATCCAAAACTAGCATGAAATCTTTTTACATGGATCATGAAGAACATTTTATGATAGGATAGACACAAATTACGAGGCCTAAATTAGCACTTTTAAATTATCCTGACTTCTATTTTAAACAAATAGACAGAAACAAAAACGAGCACTAAAAATAACAAGTTTTTATTGTTATATTTTAGTGGTTTTAAACTATATACTACTGAATTTATGATATTAAAAATACTTTATAAAATGAATGATATCTAAAATGTAGGGTATGGATGGAAATGCAATTCTAGTTGAAACATATGTTTTGAGAAAAGTGAAACATTTCATGAAATAGCTTTTTAAATAAAGTTCAGATTTTGGGGGTCTCTAAAATATAACTATACAGTATGTTTATCCTAAGTCCTAATTTATTTTATGTTGAACTAAAAAGCTCATACATGTATATTTTAAATAATAATTGTTATGGACCAATAAATAATATATGTAATAGGTTTAGAGAGTGCCTAGTTATTTTGAATTAAATGATATTCACGTATGAAAAAATATATATATTCTATTAAGTTTTGTTACTTTAATGTTCAGTAATTTATTTTAAATTACGGATAACCCATTCCAGTAGTAAGATCAAACCGATTGTTGTGATTAGTTGGGCACACTGTTTTTCAGGATAGAATATTAAACTAAACTCTGCACTCCAAATTGCTTGCTTTGCCCCAAAATATGTAGTCTTTTTTTGTCTAGTGTAATAACGTGTTTATACAAAAAAATTTTCTGGTTGCCACAGCTCGGAAGAAACTAGAATACATTATGTCAGTTTACAGGAAACCCCTGTTTTTAAATGGGTCCTGATGTTGATTTTTATATGAGTGATTCAGAGAAGGTGTCAACGTTTTATATAGGGCAAAATGTAAAACAGGCTTTAAAATTGTTATGTTATCAGGTTAAACACCCGGACAGTTCCTGACTCATACTTTTTCCAAAAGGTGACAAACTGACGAGTGGTGATGGTGTTTAGGTTCAACACAGGGCAGGTTCTCATGGCCAGCAGGGTACGTGGTGGCAAGGACCTGCAGGCGGGCTTCTACCCGTACCACACGACCACCGTCGGTGCCAGCGACGACGAGATGTCCAGGGCCAAGCCCGCGGAGATCCCCAGGTCCAGGGCCACCTCCAAGGAGGACCTCTCCCCTGGCACGTCAGTACCTCCTACTTTTGTTTTACTCGGTCTTCGAAACGTTAATGCCTAATGAGGAATTGTATTATGATAACGTCCAAATAGCTAGCAAGGATGGAGCATGTAACACAGGATTATTTGCTCTTAGAAAATTATCCCCAATTTGTGATATTAAAACACTGAAATCAATTTATTTTGCCCTAATTCACTCTCATATTTCTTTTGGAATTGTTTTGTATGGAAGTACCTCAGTTATCAATATGAATAGGATACTGATTTTGCAAAAAAGAGCAATTAGAATTATGTTGAGTCTGGGATGGTCTGATTCTGCCAAATTACACTTCCCTGAGCTTGGTATTTTAACAGTTTTTAGTTTATATATATTTGAGTGGATGTTGTTGATAAAACGTAATTTTAATGATTTAAATACACTGGGTGATAACCATAGTTACAACACGAGGTTTAGGAACCAACTTTCATTTAGTGCTCATCATAAGAAAATATTTGAAAACAAACCTAGTTATGCAGGCATTAAATATTTCAACTATTTACCTCCAGAAATAAAAAATATAACCAGTTTTGCGACTTTTAAAAATAAATTTAAAAAATATATGATGTCTAAACCTTTATATTCATTGGAGGAATTCTTTGATTGTAATAGTGATGAAGTTTGAGACCATGTGCTGTAGTTAGAGGACCATTTTTCTGTTTCTTTTGTTTCTATTAGTTCTTAAGGATAAGACGCCATTCGTATGTATATGTATACATGTAATGAATAAAGATTGTTTGACTTTGACTTGACTTTGACTTTGACTAACAGTAAATGCTAGACTGCCAGACTGCATCCTAATGCACTTCCCCTCACTGATGCGACCGGGAATAGTCGGGGAGTCGGAATAGAAAACAGGTGCTGTTATCAACTGCCATGTCTCAACCCTCCACAATGCATCACAGTTTCATCTTTCTGTACTCGAGATTTTGAATTTTGTGTTGCGTTTTGCTTATAAGGTTTCTTGAGCAATAATGTTTTCGATTGATAAAAAAAATCGTTTTTAAGTTATTGCGTTATCTGTTTTAAACTATTTCAGACGCAAATACGTCCTAAATTGATCGAAAATATGTTCTTACTTCTTACTACTATAAAACGAAAAGGTAGAGTTTAAAACAATACCTGACAATATATGACTTGATTTCATCCAAAAAGTTTAAAATGTCACAATTTCCTTTTATCGATAGCAATATAACTAAGCTATTTCGTTTGTTTTCACTCATATCTCATACCACTCTTATTTTTTAGTAAAAACCGATGGTTGAATGTTGCCAAAGCATATGAAACCAATGTAATAAATATCAGTCAAGCATGTCACAGAATACAGATCGAAGAAATCAGTCAACCTGAAGAGAAGCGATGAAGTTGAAAGATAGGGCAGCCCCAAGCGATTTACCCCTTCTTCTAACTGTATCCCTCCTACCCCCGGCTCCACTCAAATGCATCGTTGCACCAGCCTGTCGTGAGCCTTCCTTTTAGTGAATTTTCTCTAGGGACGGCATTACTTCTAAATGCGGTAAGCTTCCTATGGTCCTAGGCCTGGGACCATTATAAAAATATTGTTTTTATCACTTAACGTGATACGTTTTGAATAAAATAAGCAATTTTCGTGAAGTTTTTTTTCATATGCGTCTTGAGAATACTTCATCAGAAAGATAGGTTTCTTACAGTTTCATCCTTAGCAAAAATATGGTAAGGAATGTTTATTTACATTTTTAATTACAAATTTTATGTTTTTGCTGTTGCAATCTACTAAACGAGATTCTGTATTATCAATGACAGAATGTAAAATCGTAGTGTAATTTATTACCTGTATATTTAATATTACGGAATACTTTTTTTATCCGCCAGAAATTTTATTTTAGTTTTGTTGTATTTTTGAAAGAAAGAAAGAATTTATTTCTCAAATTACACACATTACAAACTAGCATATACATATAAAAATTTACAAAAGGCATATAACAATGATTGTCACGTTTACTATAAGATACCCAGCTGACCTTTTTTGTGTATGACCTATTTTATTTTAATATTGTTTCTACGAATTCTGATTGGCAGTATACAGAGTGGAGATTTTCCTGGGTAAAATAATTCTTCGATTGTGTATATAATTCTCAAACGGCGGGATATAGAATGACTGGGTATTCTATAAAATGCCTGGTTTCACACGTTGTCCATAACATAAAAGGTAGGATTTCCAAAATTCGCATATCCCAACATGTTGTTACATCTTGTTTGCTTCACAACTGGAAAAACTAGGCATTGACCGAGATTTAATCCAAAATTGCGTGTCGTTTACGTTTGCAAAATTTACATAAACCTGATTATTATTCAGATAATCTAAACATATGTTAAGAAACTGATGTAATGCTTTATACAATACAAAATATGTTGACTGACAGGGACAGGATAATGTGGTCCGAGCGCCAAGTTGTCTGAGTGCCACGTGGTTTGAGCGCCGAACTGACCACCTGACTAGTTGTGATAGTTTCGATAGCTAGTATAGAATTTTGGAAACGATTAACGAACCTTATAGATGAAGTATACGCTAGTCACCAGTTCTGGTAAAATGATGCCTGTCGTGGTGCTATGATGGTGGTAGATAGTTGTTTCTCACATCTGTGCACTTTTGAAAAGTAATTTTTAACTTATTGTAAAAAAAAACTGTTTTACGTGCTATAGGTATAAAAGTTTGAGAAGATCATTTTACTTACGTTTAGGATGTTTGCAGTTCAATTGAGTTGACTTTGCAGCAGTCTTTTCACGTTTCGGTGAGTTCTATTTCAGTCATGATATCCACTTCCAACGACAAGATGTTTCGCTATTCATAAATGAGGCTACGTAAGGCTGGTGGAGGGGGAATAACAGTGATTGCTTTTGTTGACCGGGAAACCCCGCATTCCACCTGCCGTTGGCCGTGTTGGCACATTAAGTCAGGACAATGAAAACGTAACCTGCAAAAATACCTTAGTTTTGTGTTGTCTTATTTGTATTTTAAAATTCTAAAGACAACTTGCAGTTGTGCAACTTTATCGAGAATATACCATTAATACTTATGCTTATATACACGTATTTTGTATTTTGAAAACCGGCGCAAAATACTATAATTGTCGAATTACAATATCGCCAAGTATTCATACTACTGAGATTGGTGATAACCGTTCTCACTTATGCATTATTGAGCAGAACTTTACAAGATTTTTTCATGGCCTCGGCGCTCGGAACACAATATAAAGCCTTGGCGCTGAAACCACGCAGCGCTCAGAATTTGAGACCGACTGACAGTGCTTTAGATCTAACTTTAATATTATTGACTCTTTTCAACTTTCGATTTATGTGGTGAGTGGGCAAACCCAATGTGTATACAATAAAGCTGTGTGAATACAATATTTGTCGTTTATAGCTCATCCTAAATACGTCTATGTTATTTATTCGGTTTAATTGATCACCATTTTATGCTCGCGAGTTTCCAATTAATGTTTTGTTTAATATAGGGTAGACGAACTGAAGAAACATTTTTAGGATTCCCATAGAGAAAGGATGGGCCAAAAAGGAAAATGTTTTAAATGGTCTGTTCCATTTGTTTGTATTTTGTATTCTAAGACTTTTGGGATGTTTTAGTCTAATAGACGGAGGGCCTTTTGGCGGCAGTTGCCAAATCCACGGGCCCGCCAGCCACGCGACCGTGGGATCGCTGCTCAGTGGGGAGAGTGAGGAGGTATGTTATATTTCAATGATCGATGATTAATATTTTTGCTATATATTTTAAATTTTGTAGTATAAGACTTAACTTTAATTCCACACTAGCTGTGTCACTCGAACTATTTTGTGTTTTAAATTGATATATAGCAACAATAGTTATTGCAGAGCTTATTGTTGCATTGTTGATTGAGGTTTAAGGGTGTGTGCCCTTGAACCAAAACTGGTTGGGCCATTTATTTATTTATGTCGCCCAAGTGTTCTTCCTGAAAGAATTACCCTAGTGGTTTTATTGGTAGTGTTTTAGTAAGATTGGGTTGTGTATATTTTGTTAGTACTTACTTCTTCGGGGTCATTTAAGTTATTCACTGGTAGACAGAAACGAATAGCTTGTAGACTCGGGGAACCGATGCTGGTTCTATGGCGAGTGCCTCAATACGAGGACCTTGCGTCAATAGTATGCTTAATCTATGAAAAAATCTTCCAGTCTTAATCATGCATTTACTTCATGCAGACCTCAATCTTAGGATTAGTTACGATGAAAATCTGTATTTTGTCTTGGATATTTTAATTGTATTTATTTCTTCATTTATACCACTTACAACGCCACTAGTTCAATCTAGTAATGCTACGTTTTCGTTCACTGATTCTCTGATCATCATTGTATACAACACAGCTTGCTCCAACATGAATGGCTCTATTATACTATTGTATTGTTAAACAAAGGTTTAGTCAATGCAGTAGGTCTCTTTTGACCTACTTCCTATTTGTTAAGCTTGTGACACAACCAAATTGAATGACTTCTGCAATTATTTAGGTTCTTGATTGACATGTTAACATTAACACGATACATGTTAATATTATATTTCAGAGTGATTAGTGATAAAATCAAATATTAGCGAGGAGCTTTGTTAAAATTCATTGTTGTAGCCCCTGAACTGTGCATATTAGACTAAAATAAGTACATGCCTTTTCATCAACAGTTAAAATTTTAGTAAATCAATCCACTACATCTTTTGCTGTAAATACAAAATTTTCAAGTGGAATAAAAGTCGCATTTATCGAAACAGGGTATGTCGAAAGCTAAAGTTGTTACAATCACTAACACTGGCCACGGCACTGCCAGAGTCTGCTTCTACTCGGTGCCGTGGTGAGATGAGGAATATATGTGTGGCCTACCGCTATTTATTCGTAAATGTGTTTGTGACTGAACCAATTTTAACTTTCAACATATCCTGTTTGGATAAATGCGTTCTTTGTATCCCACTTGAAAATTCCGTATTTACGGCAAATAGTGTAAATCGGATATTTTTATAGACGAGGCAGAAGTTCGAGACAGGACTTTCTACCCAACCCTATAACGTTTGCCCGCCCATGTATACCTTTGGTCTAGTATGTGTAAGTGTATTATTACCATTTCCAATTCCAATATATATATATATATATATAACTAAATTTGGTATTTATGGAAACTTCCAGTTTAAAAGTGTAAATCGTACGTTTTTAAGGCTAAGGAAGATTGAGACCAGCTTCCCATCTTTATTGTATTGCAACCATAATGTTATTATAGGCCTATCTATAATTATGTTTGTCAACAAACCCGTAGTGTATCTTTAATTAAACCAAAACTAAAACATTTTAAAACCGTTTATCCAGTCACAAACACATTATTTACGAATAAACACAGTTAGGCCTGCCACACGCCTCTGGTAGTGCCTTAGTCAGTGTTTGTGACTGACAATTTTATCTTTCGAAGTATCCAGTTTGGATAACTGCGTTTTTGTATTCCACTTGGACATGCCGTATTACGGCGAAACATTTAGTGGATTGATTCACTAAAATTTGAACTGTTGACGACAAGGTATGTACCTATTTTAGTCTAACTTGTTTATTCAACTTTGATATACAAGTTAATGATATTGTAATTTATTAGTATTTATTACGTTCCATATTAAACATTCATTGTTGGTTTTGGTGAGTTTTTGTTATTTAATAAATTATTGCGGACATTTTCCATCAATGATTAGTAAAACAATCAGTTTTACCAACCAGTAATTGAAAACGTCCACAATTGTTTATTAATTAAATGACATTTAATACGTGTTTTTGCATAATCGTGTTTGCGTTTTATTTCTTAACATATGTCATTCAAAGCTTACTATATATTATTAATTGTCGGTATGTTGATGTTGAAATTATTTTAAGTATCATTGTTGAAAGTGAATTTTGACTGAGGTTTTGCTATGCATAACACTGTGCTGCAGTTCAGCTCTTTAAACCAATTACCATTTATTGTTGATCTGTTATCGCATTTGTAATTATTGTTACACTAGGTAGTAATATGTGTGACAAGTGTGACGTGTGTCGCAGGTGACGCTGTCGGCGCTGACAGACGACTGCAAGAGTCCTGTAATACTGCGGAACCCCGCCTTCTCACACACCTCCTGCCCCCCGGCCATGCACAAGTCCTGCTTCTGCGTTCGTTTTATCGCTGAGCACACTAAGATGCAGGAGGACTCAACCAAGGTATGCAAATATTGTGGTAAAGTTTTACGTAAATACATATCACTAAAAAGACTGCCTAGTTTGGGTTCTGATATCTCCAAAACATATTAATATATATATATATATATACAATACAACACGGATGCTTGGCTCACCGAGACTTTTAAATTGAGGTATCATTCGACTATTCGTCTAATTTTAATAGTTATTTGTGTATTAAGGGAGTAAAGTGCAACTTTGTCTCCCTGAAGGAAGTTGTTGGCGCCCGATGCCGTACGCGAGGGCGACAATTTTCCCGAGGGAGACAATGTACTTTACTCCCGTAATGCACACAACATTTTCCCCCCACCCCAAAATCCAAAAGTATCCGTAAGTATTTACATTTACAATCTCTGTCCATTTTGGTTGCGTAATGCGTAATAACTAACCTCCGAACTTGGAACGTTAATTGCAGCTGAGCAAAGCAAAATATCAATCAGCTGATCCAATTCCGCTATAGCTGCAGCGTTAATTATTGCAGTGAAACATCAGCTGATTGTGTTCCGCATGTCATAGCTACAGCGTTGCCAGTTCTCCACTGAACTGTGTTGCCAGATTGTCAATGTTATTCTTATGGGTTTACTTTGTCTCCCTAGGGAATTAAAGTAGCACTTTACTCCCTCATTTCAAGGAGTAAAATTCGACGTTACACAGTGGGTGGGGGAAAAATTGTTTATTAGTTCTACAAAATGTAAAACTACCCTCATTTAGCTCCTCGTGCCGAGAAGATTGACTTAAACAAGTTTCTAATTGCTTGATCAACAGCATACCTAGAGAGAAGGGGTAGTTGTGACTATCACCCTCTCTGTATATTAGATCGCCAAACATTATAATTGTTATAACAGAGCAAGAATCATGGATTATAAGTGGTTTAAAGGCTTGCTCTATCCCAGAGAGCACGTTTTACCGCTAATCCTATGACACTGATAAGAGTTAAGGTGTACCAAGGTATAACCTGTTTTGCGAGATAAACACAAATTACCTGGGATCTCATTTATATCTTTGTTACCTCCTCAATAAAAATTTGGCAATTAAAACGCGAAAATTTACCCGGAGTAGCTTCGTTATTTAGAAGAAGAAATACTTTCTTATTTTCAAGGAAAACAAAAAAAATAGATTTATAAGTTAACTTATCGTATTATCATTTATTGCCTTAAAAATATAACTTAACAAAAGTTATAAAATGACGTATAAGTAGACCTTCCTATTTTAAAATATTAGCCTTCGGTTTATTTGTTTTTGTAACTTTAAAGCTTTTAAATATTAACTTTATTGGCTTATTTTAAGTTTAAATTGTGCACTTAATAATATTATCCGATAATTATTTTTAACACTTTTGTAAAATTATGTTTATGTAATCAATACAGTAAAGAGGAATCACCAACGTGAATAGCAGACTTTTGCCGAAAACCAAGTCAGTAATTAAAACATGATTTTCTTAGACATATAAATATATTTACTTTCAATCGTTATGTTGTTCTAAATAATATCAAAAATATGGATAAGAATTCGGTATAAATGACAAAAGTTATCTTGATTGTTGTTCTGATTCTTCTCCGATGTTAACCTTGTTATAAGTTAACAATATGGATTCGAATTTAGAATCGGTCAAAATTAGGTTGGATTACAAAACGTCTGAGTATAAAATTGTAATAGTATTCGTATGGGCTAATTAACATTTGGTAAGACTAGGCTATCCAGTTTTTGTAAAATTACATATAGTCTTTATCAGAACTAAATTTAGGAATTCAATTTGAGCATTTGATAAAGAAGTAGATGTGTTCATTTAACTTTATTCAAATGTCATGAAGTACTGCAAACTTACGTACTGACATCTTTGTAGCATAAAGATTCAAAATTTGTTTTACTAAACATAATTTAGTATTATAAAATAAGCGTTGAAAAATCACAAATTAGAAATAAATTATGCTGCAGACAAAACTCGATCTGGAATCTCTCGTTTTGTTTCACACTGGCCACTACGGATTGGGCCGTATCCAAATCAACCAATGGTTGAGGGCCGATAAAAACATCCAAATTCACCAACCCCGAAACGGTAGAAAATGCTGACCAGCACAGCATCGAACTTCATCAATTTCGGGAATCCTCTTGCAGCCCCTCGTCGCTTTGGTTAGGAGCTGAGCCCAAGCCCAAGTATTTTACTGTCCCTTTACAAAACTGAAGACTGCCTAAAAAGAATTACTGGATTTCCAGTAATCGGCGATTTATTTAATGTAGAAAAGTTATATAATACAGTATATATTGCCATGCACTCAATGTCATACCAAACGGCAATGAAGTTAGCCAAGATAAAAGAAAAAAATACGTAGGTTTTTTTAAATGTTTCTAACAGAATAATTTTCAAATTTAATTACATAGCGAAAATACATCTAAAGTTTGCAATAACGACTCAGAACAAATAACCACATGATACAACCTGCCCGTGGGCAAAAGCTGGTGGATTTAGATGTTTTGACGGCCAGGTCTTTCTACCTGTTTAGGGGTTGGTAAATTTGGAAGTTTTTCCGACCCGTCAACCATTGGTGAATTCGGATACAGCCACACATTGTGACCTTGGAGATCTTTGCACTGAACGCTATCGCCCAAAACTCCCGACCCTAATGGAAGGGCACACTACGAACGTTTCCAAACATTCTGCTGCAACAGAACACAGCGCCACGACACTGACCTCACCGACGGTGTGTTCCAGGTCAAGGAGGACTGGAAGTACGTCGCCATGGTGCTGGACCGCCTCTTCCTGTGGATCTTCACCCTCGCGGTCCTGGTCGGCACGGCCGGCATCATCCTCCAAGCCCCCACCCTCTACGACGACCGGATACCCATCGACAAGAAGTTCTCAGAGTTCGCTGCGGCCACGGTGGTTCGGTGTCCACCGCCTCAGTAATCGCAACGGTTTACGATCCAAATCTTTCACGGCCTGATAGTTGTTTTATTGAAAACCATCGGTATGTTTTCAATGTTAACATCACCAGTGGTAGTGCCTGTTATATGACAGTAATTCAATTGGCCGTTTGGTCGTGTTACCCCGTGATTGGGTATAAACTATCGCTTCTCCGCATCAGTCGGCGTATAACTTTTACGACCCCAATGTATAGCTAATAACCTTTATACCGTTAGGTAATAATAATGTTAGCATAAATATCGCCATTCTTGAAAATAAAACAATTTAAAAAAACTAAATTTATTAAAACTTTTCTGATAAGTTAAACCCTTACTGAAAGATTTGGCTGTTGAAAAGTTGTTTGCGAACTTTCTACTAAACACTTCTTATTAGTATATATATATGTATAAGAAAATATATATTATCAACTATTAAGTCAAAAGTCAATTTTTTGACAGACGGAATTTGATGTTATACTATTGCTTCAAGAAACAAGCGAGAATCGTGATTTAATTTCATGCAGATGCGCACGTTATTTTTGTGTAGAAGTCCCTAAGTGTGGACTAGGCTTTTGAAAAAGCATTTTCCTCGTTCAAAATTTAAAAGGACAATAAGGAAATTTATTGGCTGTTTGGTATTTTAGTTGTTGTATAGCGTTCTTTATCTTTTATTTACTGAATATAATGTATATTTGGAGTTTGATGTATTCGGTGCCGTCCTATTATGGCGTTCATATTTTGTTCTTCGAGTAATGGAATGGAATCAGAACGGGAAGGATTAAAATAGATCGTGATGTCACTTTTACTGGTGAAAAATATAAAACAAAAAATTAAACAACTTTAGCTCTTTGATATTATCAGATAATAAAATAAAACTTTCTATTAAAAAGGTTTGATGAAATTGTTGTTGTAAGTTAAATCACAAATTAACTTTCATTGTATGAATTTAAGTGTCTACAACACAGTCAATAAAAGTATATTGACAAACAAACTCGTTAACCGAATAAAATAACAATATTTTTTTCGAATGTCTTTCTTCAATAGCTGAGTGTTTTATTACTTTCTTGAGTTTCTCAATGATCGTAATACATTATTGTTGACTCACAAGTTACAGACTAATTCAGAAGACAAAATTCAAATACAGTGTGTTTATTTTGAAATTTTTATTTTTACAAACCAATCTGCTAACTGTCAAAACAATTACTCGTGCTCGTAAGCAGGGATGATTTATAATTGGTGTTTCCTTTATAGAAAACTGTGTGTACCTAACAATTGTTGTGGACTTTGAAGCAGCTTGTTCTGCAGAGGCCGTGAAAGATTTTTAAGAACCTATTTATATTAATTATAGATATCGTCACAAACATTAAACTCTTACAATTATAAACACATATACTGATAAAGGGGTTGAAACATATTTTTAAAATGGTTGTATATTACGTGTCGGTAAAATAAAATAGCTTAAACTTTAATAAAAATATATTTCATAGCCATAACCGATTTTTGTACATACAAAGTCAACGAATCGACTTTAATTATTAATTATAGTGAGGTAATGAATAATACTATACGTTTCTGACAGTGTTATCTATGCGAAAGTGAATCGAGCATGAATATCGATGCACTTTGGTCGAAGCATAATTGTACAACTTGTCACTATTGAAATTTGAGTTTGAAAACTGGCAGAATCGTATTAATTGTGATTATTATTAATTACTTTACTACATATATAACTAGATACACAATCTTAAAAATAAAATATTAAATAACGGACTAAATATTAGTGGATAAACGCCTACAAAAATGGCTTGGCGTGCCTTTCTGGTTATTTTGTCAGGGGAGCACAATTATTGTTACCATAAAAAGTTATAAAAAGGTGTGTACTGTTGTATAATAAATAAAAGGTCAAATTAAAAACGTTATATTAGTTATTTCGTTTTAAGGTGATTTGTGTGATTAGAGTGATTTGTGGAGTAAACCATCATCGATCAAATACATTTTTTGTGATTAAAAACTGGTTTTAGAATTACCAAATACATTTTTGAACTGTTTTCAGCCTTGATTATACATTCTAACATATTATGCAAGCATTTCTTTCATCCATATCGTGAGATCAGAGTTAGTTTGCGGAAATTCCGCTACATCCCTATATACAACACCGTTTAAATAAAAAAAAAAAGCATTAAATAGTTCACAGTCACTGAAATATTAAAGAGATACTTTTAATAATAATTTTATTTAAGTTTTAAGTTGAGCTACTTTTTTATTCACAAAATTTCTAAAAGTAGCTTAGACAGCCCCTGGTTTAGGCGGGCCTCAAAAAATAATTTTCAGACATAATATTTTCTCAAAGAACCTTAAACGAATGAGCTGGACACAGCGGAAGCTGTACAATAGGGTCTAATGGGTTTCCTGTCCCACTCTTCTCCCACCAACCTCAGTCAAGTTCCACTAGACCTACCTGTTTTAACTCATTGTATGTGGTCAGGCTCCATCTGCCCTCCACTAGAATGCAATAAACTCGGCTTTATTCGACATCTCAGCTTGCAATATATATTACTGTAATGTAGGATGTATAATCTATGGTTTCAGATGTAACAGACTTTACGACTTGGCACCGCCCTTGGTGGCATCTGTGCGAAAGTCAATAATAAATAAAAACATCAATTCAAGTTTTGCTTTATCATATTTAAAAGGTATTGATGTAAATCGATCGAAACCAGTGTATATAGTATTTATGAAATGGTACATATGGGACAATATAACCAATTCATTAAGGCACTTAATAAAATAGTATAGAAAATTATTAAAATATATAAATGATTATGAGTAATCAGATTGAGTTCACAGTAAGTCAGAATATTTGCAGTAATTATTAAGGTTATTAGTAACTAAGCAGGAGAATAACACCTCTCAATTTTAGATTATTTGATCAAAGTCAAGATAGTGCAATTTAATGATTCCGTTAGGATGACCTTCTGTAGCAAATAATTTATTTTCATGTTTTATTAGTTTAAGTATATTAAAGTTATAAACAGAAAATTATAATAGCTTAGAGAGCATCAGCAGAGCAATATATTTATCCAACTGTATTATTGCATTAAAGGAAATGATTTATTTCACAAAAATATATTCTGTGTAGATGGTTTTGAAAAACACAGGCTTAAGAATTAACTCTTACAACCAATCAGCCCAATAAAAAAATAAGCCTTCCTTCTTGCTGGGATTATATTGAGATCTGTTATGCTTACCATCCTTATTTTGTTATTTTGTAATGCGACATTAAATTTTCATTTTTTCATAAAATTATTTTAAAGAAGACAACAAAAGGTCATCCTAAAGATTTTAGGGCCATACATTACCACTATATGACATTAAAAGCTTATACAGGGTGTGTGTTAAGTACGTTCTAATGATGTGGCAAAAGGTTATGTGGGTCAAAATAAAGAAAATAAGGTCCTATTAAAAATAGCTACTCTTTGGTTACTCTTCAGATTGGAACTATGTTTTATTAATATTTAAACATATTTTGACATTGAATTTGACGTTTCTAGCTTTTGCCATTCAAAATGGCACTCATTTTAAATGTTTAAAGCCAAATATAATAAAATGGTATTACAAAAATTAAATTATCTCCCCACCAAAAAATGCAAAATGTTTGATGCAAAAGATGGTTTGAAGATTTTATAGATTAGCTAAGCAATTGCAGTTTTTTAAAATTAAATTTCATAATTTACAAAAACTTTCATGATTTGAATAAAAAAAAAAAAACGCTTAACTCAGCTATGGGTTGCGTGACCTTTAAAATCTTAATACCATCTTTTACAGAGGAAAGTTATTAGCGTTTTATTATCCATGAACATCTTTCAAATTGTTGCCGTTATTAAGATATTTAGCTTTGAAAAATTAAAATGGCTGCCATTTTGAAATACCAAATGCTATAAACAACTCTATTCAATAATATTTTAAACGGAAAGAGACATGAACCAAGTTTAAAGTCAAAATTTCATGTGGTTCCTAAAATTGGTTGTAGTCTGTTTACTAAAAAACTCCTACAAGCTGACAAAAACAAAGCACTTTAGGACCGAAGATTATAAGTAGTATTAGACTTATTTTGACCCATAAAACATTGTACTACATTCTTGGAACTTTCTTTACAGGCTTCCTGTATAAGGTGTTAGTCAGGGCAGGTAACAATACAGAACAATACAGAAAATGAATAAATCAGCTTTGGTTGATTAAATAGGGGAACCAAGTATACTAAGTTGATGAATAAATTAGTGTAATAATTACTGTCCATGGCAAAGACTCGTGCAGTAGACCGTTCCTGTGTGTTGTAATGTGGAACCGTACTCCAGAACTTGATACTATTGCGGTATTTCAAATGTAAAAAAGAGCATTGAGGATTTGATGACTTAAAACATTGTTTTATAACAAATATAGTTTTAATTATTAGTTTTATGGTATAGTTAAAGTGTGTTGCTTATTTAAACTTTTATAGGAAACAATTATACATTTTCTTACTCGTTATATATTTATTACTTTGTTATAGTAGTGTATTAGAAGTTTAATTCATGGTTTCCATCAACCTCAACAGAACAGGTTACCATTACAATTATGTTACTCTAAAAATGATTATAACTTCACCTCATATTTCGCTGTTTTGGATGGCATTTTACGAAAATAGGTACCAGATTACCGGTCAGCTGTAAAAGGAGGAAAATATTCTCGTAACCGGAATCGTTAACCAATTTTTACAATCAAACCTTACTAGTTATACCACCATTAGGATAAGAGATTTCAATACCATTTACAGTTGGCAAAAACAAACCATCGACAGATTTGACAAAAACCTTAGCATTTAGTATTGAACCTAATGTTTACTATAAAATGTAAAATTTCACTTAAAATGGAAAATTATCATACTTTATAAATTTTCAATACATTGGTTCTAACAATAGTAGAGGCGTTTATGCCAATAATACATTTTGCCCTCGTCTGGGTTTAATATCTTTTTAATTCAATATTTTCTTTGATGAATTTAGATGGATAACCACAACAAAACAGTAATAAAGGTCTTTTTATTTTTCAAACATACTTTTGGGGATAAATTAAAAATCTGGATGAAACAAATATTTCTGTTTCAAGGATGCATGTAGAGTTATTTTTAAAAAAATCTGTGGTTTTCTCTGTTTGTCAACGAATGACAAAAAGGGAAAAGTTGGTGACGTTGCAATAAATATATTTTAAGTCATAAACGTTAACAATAGAATTGTTGTGTGGGATGTTTTTTGGACATTCTGTTGAAATATATATTTGATTCCCTTGATTATATTTACTAATTCATTTCAGTATACTTAAGTGATATGTTTGTATATAAGTTTTTTTTTGTATCACCAAAACCTGTATTTTACTTCAATTTTTGGTAAATGACCAGCATATTTCATACTTTCTTGGTGTTGTATCTAAACATTTAAAAAGTGTTAAGTTTCAAATACATACTCTCAGGAACATATTTTTTCATTAAAAAAGATCATTCCTCAGACTATTTATTTTGTATGTTTAGTATGAGATGAGATTATTTAGTTGACATAATAGAGTTTAATGTCTTGTTATGTTGTTGCAATATATGTGGTTGCAAGTAAACCAATAACTTGTAAAGTAAATAACGATATAAATTAAATGTTGTAGTGTCGTAGTCTGTAAATAATAAATGGTAAAAGAATCCTGCAACAATAACCGTTGCATAATAAACTACTATTCTATTATAATTTTAATTTTAGTCACTATAAATATACAGTCCTTGTTTTATATGTATATATAGAAAGAGAATCAGCTGCTCATACCTCCGATTCGAAATAAACATATATAATTGAGTATGCGATTTATAACCGAACTCGGATAAAATAGAGTAATTTTGTATACACAATATACATATAATTTATTATTTTTCTGAAAATGATATGCCAATACCTTATAATGAGTAACATATACCTAGTTACAGCATGTAGTAAAGCATTGTTGAATCAAAATTAAGGAACTGTGACAAGAAGCAATGTCTACTTTTGATTGAGTCCGGTTTGGCTCTCTGTTAATGTATGTTTTACTGTATTACTGGTTTTCCGATGACTGGCGGTAGTTCAACTCGAACCTCGTCAATTCTCTTGAGTCTATTCCTAGGGCGTGCCACCGAGAAGGGACAATCCATCGGTGAAACTAAGGTGTTTTGCTACAACTACTCGGTTCAACAAAATATGTATTACAACTCTTTAAGATTTATTTACGCTTACACTGTAACCACATACGAGCCAGTAAATGTAAATATAACGTGTTACAAGGCACCAATTTTGACTAATCACTCCGGTCATCACCAGGCAAGGAGAGCCCCCGACACATTGGCCAACCGGGGAACTACGGTAGATTGTCAACACGTAACCTTATGAAGTTTTAAAATTCTCATTTGGCTCTAAAGAAATAACTAGTTGTGTAGTGAATAATCTTTTTGGCGGTCCAGTATATGGCGTTGTTAAACTATTTGTCACTTGCACGGATACTAGGCCTTCTCAAAGTGAGGAGTTCTTTTTGAAAAGTAACCCCACATTAAAATATAGGGTGCTAATATGTACGCTTTTCCTGATCTCCATGCTTGTAAATAGTATTCTTTAAAAGTAACTGATTGATAATTTAAAAAATTATTAGGACCGTTAATGAATAATAACTATACCGAACAATATATCAGTAAAAAATCTCTAACCGCGTACGCTAAACATGAATAAAATATATTAAAAGTTAAATAGATTTGTACATGGCTTTAATCACTATAATTAAGTGTTTGCAAAAAAACAAACCTTAATTAAATAAACAAGTTCGCACGCAGCACGCTGACGTGAGGGAAGTGAATTTCCACAAAGAAAGTTTAAAACTCAAAATTTGTGTAAAAACATACGTGTATTCCAATTTTTATTGAAATCTGAAAAAAATTATTTTTGGCTGTTCTGATGCTCCTGGTTTCATTTACCTGCAAAGCTGGGAATACAATTTTGCGCATTATAAGGTTAGGAGAAGGTCCAGGCAGGCTTGAAAGTAGGCGTGAGTTGCTGGGGATGTTAAAAGTACTCTAACAAAGGAATAACAGGCTTGTCTAGTGTAAAATCCCTATAAGACAACGTACTGTGTTTAGTCAAAACAAATTTTCTTTAATAACTCGGTAAATATTTATGCTAGAATGACGAGAGAGAGAGCTTAAAACTTTCGCCTCACTAATTCCCATCTTTTTACATGCAATAATTTTACATCCGGGGCTTTTCTGACCCTTTTTAGGCCCAAAAACTCGAAATTTGAAAGATTAATCCACAAAAAAAGGGTTTAGAGTTTTCCGATGGTTTTGCCCAACGAACTTGTCCAACTGATTACAGAAAGGAACGTCCCTACCAAATTTGAAGTTAATCGGACAAAAAATGTGACCGCTAGAGTGCATACACATATATATATATAAAATTTTGAACGACCCCCCAAAACGTGTTCAGGGGGTCACGTTAGGAACTTCTATGGTGGTCCCAGGCTTAAGTTTCACCGTGAGGGTCATGCTAATAGTTCACTTTCCAAAGGAAATTCACTAACAAGTTAATTTAAATGCTTCTGGAACATCATATAGTTAATAAATCCACTCTAAACTATGTGTAATGAATTTTCTTTCGGAAAATAAACTTATTACAATTATGTTTTTCCTCAAAAATACTAATACGAAACCTGCAGGTGTCTATATTGACCTCTTTGTTTATAATTATAGTTATTTTTACTGTTATAACTATATGCAATTTTCAAACAACCTGCATCTTCAGTATTAGATTTCTAAAATTAAACAGTAACGTTTCGTTACTTGCAAACAACATTCATGAGCAAACACTTTGAATTTAAAAATTCACCATTTCATGAATTTTCAATAAATTAATAAAACCCCATACCGACGCAGTAGGTTTTGTTTTTAGAGTATTTTGTGTCTATAAGTGAAATTTGAGCTCAATTGTGCGACAGTTATTATTCGATGAGATGTTACACTAGCTTAACGTGAAGTGTAAAACTATTGTACATATTAAATATTTGAAATATAATTTTAAAATGTACGTACCCATTTTTATTTAGAATTTTGCTGGTTTCATTGTGGTATAACAATTGTTTTGTATAAGTTGTGTTAATGTCTCTTTGTTTATTATTAAGATTTTTATAATTTAGGAAATTAAATGTGAAGTCATAGTTATTTATTTATTAACCATCTTACTTTTAAAAAGCTAAATACGAAAAGAGTAATGCATTTAAGTAGGGTTAAAATGTGTTAATATTTTATATACTATGATGATGAAAAGACATAACACTGTAAATATTACATCTGTTAATATGGGTATTATTGTCTATTTTTGTAGCTAGCGGTTTATGTACAGGCAGCCTTGTGTATATATATACATATATAGTATATATATGTATATATAAATATATATGTATATATATAATATATATGCTTGATACATGATAACTATTATATTAGCCATTTGGAAGGGCAGTACAAATAATACATAAAGTTTGTACCCAAATTTTATACTTGCCGAAGTAAAAAAAGACAGATAAATATGTGAGGCCACTTCCACACTCTCTGTGATGTTTAGCGGTTATAATAAAGGTTGGTATCGTTGGATGTTGCAATCGTTGTTCATTGTAGCCCATCGCCTTCCTCCTTCCCGATAACAATGTAATGCTTCCTAAACAATGTAATGATTATATTTACAGATTACAGTGGACGCTCTTTTAACCGGCATGTTTGGGACCACGGCCATGCCGGATAACTGATTTTGCCTAGGTTTTGAAGGGGACACTGAAGATAATTAACTCCATTTATGTATCTATGAAATATGTAAAACTACGAGCAAATTAATATATGTTTTATAATTATAATAATAAAAATATAATGTTAATTTATACCCCATCAGCACAAATCGTTGGGCCAACGTAGGAAAATGGTAGGCCAACGGTTTGCGCGAGGTTGGCCCATCAGCACAAATCGTTGGGCCATCGTCGGCATTGTAGGAAATGGTAGGGAAATGGTCGGTTGGCATTAATGCGGTTGGGCCAACGAACCAATCGTTGGCTAGTCCACGTTGGCAAATCCAACCATAGCCGACGTTGGGCTATCAAACGCTATTGTTGGCAAATGCTACCATAATATTATTAATAATTATATATATCATATATATCAACTTAATATATCAACTCAAGTTATATATATGAATATATATAATTAATAATGATATAATGGTAGGATTTGCCAACAATGGTGTTTGATGGCCCAACGTCGGCTATGGTTGGATTTGCCAACGTGGGCTAGCCAACGATTGGTTTGTTGGCCCAACCGCGTTAATGCCAACCGACCATTTCCCTACCATATCCTACAATGCCGAGGATGGCCCAACGTTGGCCCAACGATGTGTGCTGCTGGGGTAGTCATTTTATAGAATAAATAAAAAAATATTCACCTAGTTACCTAAAGCTACCAAAGGAAAAAGGGTGCCTGGGATTTTTTCTACTGTTTATCAATAAAAATAAATTATCTCAACCACGAAGACCAGAATTAACATATTTGACTTATTTGCTTACATTCCGCTTGAGTTAATTACTAAGAAAACAGTGCTATATACAAACTGTGTGGTGTACAGATCTGAATATATTCCTTACACTTGTCTTGAACCTTTTCTTTTCTCTGCTTTTTATGATATGACCGAGTATGCTGATAACACCATGATTATGGGTGATCTGAATATAAATCTCTCAGATACTTCTCAACGTGATACTCGCTTTCTAATTAAGCAAATTGAAGCCCTTGAGCTGACCCAGTTGGTGGATAAGCCCACAAGAGTCACGAAAACCTCTTCTATGCTCATCGATCACATTATAATAAGTAAACAGATCTGTTCTATAAAATGTGACGTTATTGACATGTCTTCCATATACAATAGTTGAGGGGTTAGAGTATCAGATCATAAACTTACCTACTGTGACATAAATATTAATCGCAAAAGAGGCAAAAGGCTAGAGAAATATGTGACTTACAGAGATTATTCTAATTTTAATACAGAAGAAATGATTAAGTGCGCTGCCAATGTCCAGTGGAACACTGTTCAAGATATGAATGATATTAACAAAATGGTAGGCTTTATAAACTCTGCTGTATTGGAAATATTTAATCAGAATGCTCCATTAGTAAGAAAAAGAGTCACTAGAATCAAAGCTCCTTGGAGAAATGAAATCATTATTAACCTCACTAAGGAAAAGAGTTATTGGAAGCAAAAATTGCTGACTTCTAAAAGTGACACCAACAAGGACCAGTTCTGCAAAGCTAGAAACGCCCTGAACAGTGCGATTCGAAAAGCCAAACAAATTTACTTTCGAAATGAACTGACAGGATGCACAAATTCTAAAGAATTCTGGGCTAAAGTTAAGAAAAGCGGTGCGACCAATGAAAATGATGATGAGCTTCCTTAATTTCTTCAAAAACCTGATGAAATTAACACACATTTTTCTAAGATGGGTACTGGTTGTCAGGTCCAATTTGAATGTCTTGACTATTATCTTACGAGTTTTTCTGAGAACGTCAAAATGATGTTTAGCTTTGGCCTTGTGACAGAAAGAGAGGTAAAGGCTGCCATCAATAAGATAACTTCGGGCGCTGTTGGTATTGATGGAATCACGATCAACATGATTAAAATGGTAGGTCCTTATTATGTTGGGGCTATCACTCACCTGTTGAATGTTTTGCTGGCTACTGGAGTGTTTCCTAATGCTTGGAAGGAAGCGATTGTTATCCCTCTTCCTAAGGTCAAAACGCCCTTATCGGTGGCTGATCTCCGGCCTATCTCCATGTTACCTGCCCTCTCTAAGGTCTTAGAGACAATTGTAGTCTCTCAAATGGTGGAATTATTGGAGTTGGAGACAATCATTCCAGCTACACAGTCTGGTTTTCGGAAGGCGTTCAGCACCACAACAGCTCTGCTGCTAATCTGCGATGACCTCCTTAAAGCTAGAGACGCTGGAAGGTGTTCTACCATTGTAATGCTGGATTTTTCTCAGGCTTTTGACTCCATTGATCACAGCTTGCTGATAGCCATGATGAAGTTTTACAAATTTGATCATCGGGTAGTTTCATCGTTTCATTCCTATTTAGATGGCAGGAGCCAAAAGACGAAAGTGGGCTCTCATGTTTCTGCCTCTCTGAAAAAATCATTAGGAGTGCCACAGGGTAGCTGTCTTGGGCCTGTCTTGTTTACTTTATTTTCTGCCACCATGGGGAAGAATTTACATTATTGCCAGTTGTACTCGTACGCTGATGATGCCCAGCTGGCTCTTCAGTACGACAATGACCAAGTTGGCCGGGCTGTTTCCAATCTCAATTCTGATCTAGATGCCTTTTATGGTTGGTCTTTAAGCCATAGTATCCGATTGAACAAGAACAAGTGCTCTTTGTTGACATTCCCGGCTGGCAAGGTTCTGCAATCCCCACCCTTGTCTGGCGTGTACCTCGGTGGGTGGTGTTTTACTGAACGAGTGTAACTCTTCCAAACTTCTTGGTCTTCAGTTTGATGCCAGACTTTCCTTCTCTGGACATGTAATCATTGTATTTCAGAGAGCTACGGCCCATTTTAGAATGTTGTACAAGCATCGGCACTTGTTCCCTGCACCTGCTAAGCTTCGGCTTGTGCAGGCTTTGGTGCTCTCTATACTTGAGTATTGTCTTCCGGTATATGGCAATGTTGTATCTCTAGGTGACATGGACCGGTTGCAGAGAGTGCAGAACACGTGTGTCAGGTACGTTTGTGGATTGAGGAAATTTGACCACATTTCACTTGAGCGGAAAACCCTTGGCTTATTGCCGATGGCTGACTTATGATTTCTCCACACTTCTTGTCTCGTTCGTAGAGTCCTGACTGAGGAGAGACCGCAATATTTGAGAGAGAGGCTCAGAACCCGTCCCGAAATCCGTTCCCGGTGTACCAGGCAGGACAACATGCTTGAGATGTATCGTGTGCGCTGTGAGTCCACTCGTAAGGGGTTTTCTTATTTTGCCCCAAAGCTCCATAACTCTCTGTCGTCCAGTTTCGGCCAAGAATTGGTCAGTCAAAAGACTTTTAAAAAAAGATTGCAAAATGTGTTATTAAGTGGACAGATTTAAAAGATTTTGTTTTTGATCAGGTCAAGTTTGTTAGTTTTAAGTTATATAACATTGTATAATATTATTAGATAATTTTTGTTGTAAATAGCTTTGTGTTAACAATTTTATGTGACTCGAGCTGTTTTGAAAACCATGTAATGTTCATGAAAAACGCTCTAAGTAAAAGACCATTTTATTTATTTATTTAATTTATTTAACTGTTGTTACAGCTATTACAATGATATAAAACTAGCTCAGAATGATGAAGAATGAATTTTGCCTATAATTGGATGTACCATACAGAAATTGCTTCGAAGAAACACTTTAACAGTTTTGCAAGACATTCGTAGTTAGTAAGTGCTACAAAAATAAATAAAAAACTAATTAATACATCATATTTTTTCATCAGTTCAACTGACCAGTGTGTAATCCTACCTTGGGAGATTCAATCTGCTTTAAAGAGTCCAAAAACAGTCAAGTGCTTTAGGGTTAACAATTTGTTGACTGTGTATTGTTGAGGTTTCCAACATGCACACTGATCCATATCTGACTCAAATAGTATCACTAATATTTGAAATAGATTATAGTTGTTTGAGAAACATGAAAGATATTTGTAGAGAATCGTGATAAAAACCTGTTTCAATGTTTGTTTGGTTTTCATTTGTTGATGGATTAGTTTTACTTGTATTTTGCTATGATAACAATTGATGTCCAATATTCATTAAACTTATAATAATTATTAATAGTTACTATTATAATAATTTTTCTGTCAGCTTAAATTATTTTAAATCCATCTACTTACAATAATAAGATATATTATTTCCAAACACTAACTGTAATGCTAGTTTATTTTTATAAAATATAAAACATCGTATACACTTTCTGTAAAACATCAGTTTTTATTTATCTACTTGTTTTTTCCTTAACAGTATAAAATAATTATGATCTGACAGTTATATATTGACAGAAAATGTAAAATAATTTTAAATATCTACTTGAACATGTTAGAAGATTTGGCACACATAATTTTGGTTTTGTTCTCAAAACAATGCGCAACCATCGTTAACTATAGACACTGCATATACCTTCTATATACTATTATACACCAGCTATATGGACAAGTTAACTCCCGGTTATCCGAGACACAGTTATTACAGACCTGAGCCTGTAATCCTCAGATTATCCGTGGTAGACAGTAGCAATAGATAATTGTCAATTTGTTACCAAAGTTAAGCTCTCTTTTCAATTGTTTAACCGCACATTTAATTTTAAAGTCCTTAAATTTACCTTTCCTTTCCTTATTTAGTCCTTTTAGCAAATTTCCCCTATTGGGAAGAAGCTAAAAAAAAACAAGGCCGACACAGGGTGGGGTTTTTTTTTATGTATATTCTTGTTTTTTATCTGTTTGCCCGTAGGTGGCATGGTAAGACTTAAGCCCGAGACCATGATAACTTTTTGTTTTGAGGTCCCCAGATGCCAAAAACACTATTCGTTCAAATTTATATATATATGTACATATATATAATATATATAATGAAATATATATATGTTATTTATATATATTTGTGTCGGTTACCTCGATAACTTTTGAAAGAAACGCCCGATTTTTATGAAATTTGGCACAAATATGGAGAGTAACATTTATGACTTTAAGTTCGAAAACCAGATCGATCAGACTTTTGGAAGGGGGTTTTATGGGGGTTTAAAATTTTCCAAAAATAAGTTTTTTGAACGTTTGACCCTAAAATTTTAAAAACACTCTATTTTGGTTATAGCCATTTTATAGAGCTTAAAAAACAAATAATTTAGTATTTTGAATCATTAAGCTAGGTTAAGTGGTTGTGGAGAAAAGTCAAAAAACGCGTCCATACAATTTCTTAGGTTCTTATGGGAAAAAGGTTTTTAGATTTTTCTCAGATAATTTGACTAAAAACTTCACATTTCTTTCTACCAATAAGTTTAGCTCTACAAAATAATTATTTTGGTGCTTTAATTATTGTTCTACGTCCAACCGTTGTAGAGATATTCAAAGTGCCAAACACAGTATGTTGTCCAATGTTATCCTTATGGAGGATAAATCAAATTTGATATCTCAATTATTTATGTATATTGATGAAACTTGATATGTAGCTTCAAATAGTTGTAGTATATTGATATTTGCACAAAAAAATGGTTTTTGTCGATTCCCGGTAGCAGCAAACCTGCATACTCGGCCCCGATGTTATTCATATGGAGAATATGTAAAGTTTATATCTCCCTTAGTTATGAACCTAAGTCGGCTGCTCCGTGAACGTGCATGCACAATAGCGCTCCCTACGACCCGCGCAACCACTCTGCCGCTTCTTTACATACCTCATGCACTGTACTACGTGACTCGCCACTGCCGCAGACTGGCCCTTGAGCTACTACGTGACTCTCCGCTGCCGCAGGCCAGCCTAGAGCTACCGCTGTAACTGGGAAACCAGAGGAAATAGGTATCATTCTCAATGGGAAAATTAATAGACAATGAATGACAACTAAGTATTAAAATAATTTTATTTACACATAAAACAATTAAAATAATCACACGTCTTAACTCAAATTCTTAAGTAATATAATACACACAAAGTATACATTTATGGCACAAATTTTTAAATCTTGTTCAGTTTTGGTCCCTAGTCAAAATAAGATTTGCAAAATAATCAAATGTTTTAAGTAAAATCGTAAGAGAACACTCTAATTTGAGAATAAATAACAACTTAAATTTACAACACGTGTCCAAATTAAGTTAACCCACATATGGTGTCCTTACAAATGCATTTAATATTTGAAAGTCCGCAAACTATGCTTCATATATAGCCTATGATGCCGAAGATATGAATCAATAAAAATACGTTTAGTAAAATGAACAAATTTACTAAAATTTATGTCCAAATTTTAAAGATGTGAACAGCTACGAACTTATTACACTGTAAATATTAAAGCAATAATAATTTTTTGAAATTAAAATATATATTCTTGTACTTATTTGTCATATCAATATAGTCCTCTAATGAAGGATACCATCGATGATTTTGCAATTATAGCTTAAAATAAAATCTTCTCACATTTACTTTTCAAGACCTTATACGAACTTCATATTACGACCTGAATCAACACACTTGGTAGAAAAACACCTCAGTTAAAGAGAAAACCCATAAAATGTTTTTATATAATCATGCGGCTGAGCGGTTGATTGAATCAAAATCTTTTGTTGTGAAAATACTTCCTTACAATGTTTTCTACGCTTATGTAAAAAACGTCTCAGCCTTTTTAATAAACATTCTTTGAAATAATATATGTTTGTGATTATGTTTATATTTACACCTTGTTTAGAGATAAACTGGTGAAAACTTTTTTTTAAATTACATTTTTGGCTATTCAAATAAACTGATGTGGATGTTTGGTTTTAAATTAGCATAATGCTTTTTAAAATAATGGATTAACACTAGGATCAATGTGGTTTTAATAATATAAATACAACGACTATATCTTATACTATTTAAAGGAAATACAGGAGCGGAGGAATGTTTTATATACGAATCAGTGGTATAACAATCACAATTAAATAAGGGGGAGCTTTCAAAACGGCATTAAGTAGATATACAATTTAATACATATACATTCTCCCCATCAACTCCCACAACAGCTGTGGATAAATATATAGAGTAAAGTAAAATCATAAATGACTAGTGTACAAAAAAATAACTTTAGAAAAACAGCTGTCTAGATGATTTTAAAATGTCTTAATTATGGTACGCTACATGTGTATATCCAGTTATTAATCAAAAATACTATTAAACTAAAGGGTACTTGTTGATATGGTAATTGATCTGAGCTATACCATTGTTTGAACATGCAGGACCATAGCTAGGAGGCAGGAGAGGAGGGTAGTGGTTCCGTAGGCCAAGCGAAGGGCACTGCTGGGTGCCGGAGTGGACTTGGGGGGCTGAGGTGTCTGCGTGGGGTTGGTAGGTCCTCCGGTGGCTGCTGTTGTTGCTGCAGCTTCTGCCTCCAGCCAGGTTGTCAATTTAGCTTTAAACCGACATTTGTATTTAAAGCAAACTATAATACTATTAAGTTAATGCCAAAGAAACAAATTAAAACTTCACAATATACGATAATATCTACTGATTGGATAGTTTTTCATTTCAAAAACCGACCGATAGAGTAAAGTGCTGAGGCTGGCAAGGTGAAGAATTAGAGAGGTGTAGAGTGAAGTTAACACTCCATCAGAATAAAAATGTTAGAACAATAATAAACACTGTGGTCACTCCATCAGAATAAAAATGTTAGAACAATAATAAACACTGTGGTTTATCAGTTAAGAAGGAAAAACTGATCAAACTACGTAAACATTCTACATTATGAAAAACACATTAAAATAAACGGTATCAGGAAACTGACACATACTTTCTCCCTTTTAGCCCAACTTTAACGAATAAATTACTTTTTATTTACTAAATATAGAATACAATGCACAGTCAAATGTACATCAAATCTTGTAAACAAGTTGTTTTAAAAATCATCCCCTGCTTTGGAGGCACTACAGAATCCATTGCTACGCTCTTGGTTTTAAGAGGGGAAATGCCCCCTATTCCCCCCCCAGGGTTATTAAGGGGCAAAATATTTAGAATTTCCTCTGTTGGTCAATGCTAAATTGACAAGCATATCAGGTTTGAATGAAATTTATCAGTAAATAAGAGAGAAATAGTAATTTTTATATTCCCCATAAGAATAACATTGGACAACGTACTGCGTTTACCGCAAAATGAAAATTTCAACTTTCTTCAAAACCAGCAATCGTAGAATAGTAATCAAAATACTAAATTATTTAGTTTTTTGAACTCTTTTTAATGGTGAATAGTAATATTTTTTATATTTATGTCTTTTTATGGAAAATCCAAAAAACTGATTTTTTGATGTTTTAAGTCCTGTATTTTCTGAACCCGAATTTTTAAAGAAATGCGGGTGGTGTCATTTTGTTGGAGAACTAAAGTTCTACAAACGACTAATGTTTAATCAAAATCGTTAGAGCCGTTTTTGAGAAATTTGGATTTTTCATGTTTTTTGACGGTTTTTGGGGGAACCCTTAAAAATCAAAAATTCAAAAAAATGGAAAAATGCCTGGAGATATCGTGGATTAGGACCTACATACCAAATTTCATAAAAATCGGCCCATTGGTTAGGGCTCTAGCTCTGCACACATCCACACAGACACACACACGGACACACACACAGACAGACATCACGTAAATACCACTTTTTTGGGTTCAGGGAGCACAAAAACGAATATATTTCCACTAACAACTCAAATTCGAAAATTTTTACGAAAACAATACTTTGTCCATATACTATGTATAGGGGGAGAAAGTAAAAGGAAGTTTGTTGAAAGAGTGTTAGTCGAATAATTAAAAAATCCGGTAAGTTAAAGCAGTTTTAAGGTTAGACTGCTATGGGATTCTTTAATAAAACAAACATATAAAATATAAAACACCTCCAAGACACCTGCGAGTCTTTTAAGTTCAGATTCTACTGCAGCATCCTGCGACCTAGGGACCTGTGAGCTGTATTGTGGCCAATCCATTGACTTAAGGCAACAAAGGGTAAAATAAGCATTTGTAAATGTTACTCTTTGTTTATTCGGGTTAGTCAAAAGTGTGGATACACCCTCTGAACTTTCCAACCAAAAGGAAAACAAAACTCAACAAACCTGTACTGTAAAGACAAATTTAGTTTCAGAACAGTATCACAACTTTGTCCAAGCATACTTCAAAGTTCCCATTTAAAACAATTAGGCTGCCCCCAAAATAGGGAATTTTGTGATAATGACCAAAAATACCCCCAAAATAGGGAATTTTGTGATAATGACCAAAAATACATTTTTCTTTACTATACAGGTATGCTGAGTTTTATTTTCAACGTCCCTTTGAAAAGTTAAGGTGGTGTACCCATACTTGACTAACCCTGTATACAGGGTGTCCTACGAGAGTATGGCACAAATAAGGGATTGGTAGAGTAAATTATAAGGAACTTCATATAAACCTTTATCTAAATCGCTTAGTCTTCCGTCTGTCTGCCTGTATGTGATTTTTAAACACTGCATCATATTTTAGGAACCACTTGAGGTACTGACTTGAACCTTGGCATGTGTATTATAACGATAATTTGGTCTTAAATTTGGCATTTATACCGCGGTTGCACTTAATGTGAACATATTAGTAATTCAGGCAAGTAATGCTGCATGTGCACACCCATTTTTGCCACATGATTATGTGTCATTTGAAATTTTTGTTAAGTGGTATACCACTAACAAACCCGAAATACCGTATACGTTTAATGTCATCTATTTGTTTGTGTGAGGGAATATTCTAATTCATTTCAAACAATTATTTTCTCTCAGACACTATGCAACTTATTAGTTGCAATTCAAGTATAGGCAATATAAATAGAATGTTTGAAATAGGTTCTTCGATTAACTCTTCCCTCATTGTTATTTTTTTTAGTAGCCATAATAAATCATAAAATCATTATAGTTATTAACTTTGATTAGTAAATATTTTCCTATATACTATCAAGTGTAAACTTTGTACGAAAGTAATTAAAAATACTTAACAAATTATATTGTATAAAGTATATACCATTAAGTTTCATAACTTTGTCTGCTTGCGTGTAAATTGTATATGTTGCACTCCTCATCGTTTCCAAGGTGGCGTTGGACAGTTCTGATGTGTTCCTCGAAGCAAGGAAGGATTCCAACTGAACAAAAATATATTTTTATAACAACTGTTAGTGAATAACATTAGAAATATTTTGCATAAAGCAATACAATACATAGACGTTGTATACAATAATACAAATTATAAAACAATTCTATTATTGGTTTTGATTAAAATTTTCAACAGCGCTCTTAAATAATCATCAAATATTGTTCTATTGCTACAAGGCCATACTCAGGGGGGACAACTTCCCTGGGGCCTGGGCCTATCAGGGGGGGCCCGGCCGGGCCGGTGTCTAAAAAAAAGTCACCAACCTTGGATCCGGACGGCAACAAGGGCCCACACCACCAGGCCTGCCCAGGGGCCCGCGAAAGCTGAGTACGGCCTTGTATTTCTATAATAAGCATAGAGAAAGACTTTGATATACAGTGTAAGGGAAGTGAGCTCCCCACGTGTTTCAGGTGCTGGGTTTGTCTCTATGGTGACTCGTATAGTTGGTGGTTCATCTGTTGAATCGTAGCACAGATAGCGGTCTGTATTTAGCCCCTTGGGTGAGCCATAAGTTATTTATTATCGAGGTTTACAATCTTAATAGATTGTTCTCTACCTTCTATTGTCCCCAAAAAAATCTCGGTTGGCGGATTTCTGTATTAAATTTATAATGCTATCCTAAAACTTAAAAACTGGCAATTTACAACTTACCTTTGTCCCTTCCTCAAATGTAGTCAACATGGGTAATATCAGATTCAAAATAGCCACAACATCAGACTCTGGAAGTTTTTCAATTGACATCATTGTTCCAGGAGTTGAACTTGGCGCAAGACTTGCACCACTCTGCTGATCTGTCGTTTGGTTGGGGCTGGGGATGGTTGGGCTGGGAGAGGTTGGGCTGGGAGTGGTTGTGCTGGAGTTACTGGATGGCTGTGGCTCTGGCTCTGGAGTTGGTCTTCCTGGCATTGGTGTAGTGGTCCCAGCAGATGAGCTGTTTGTTTGAGCCCTGTGTGATATTAAAGAGATATTATACCATAGTATGTTGATCATTTACTAATTATAGTAAATTAATGAGGAAACCATATTCTCATCCTTTGTGTTTGTTATAGTATACAAAAATTCACTTTTATTTTTAACAGTTCAATAATGCAAAAAAAAATAATAACCCTTGTTTATATTCCTGATGTATGAACTTTATGTGCTCTATATTTCAGCAGTTATTCGAATTATTGAAAAATAAAATGCTTTTCTACTATGAGGTATTCCTGGTATCAATTGTAATTAATTTAATACTTTACCAATAATCATATATTCTTGAATTTGTAACATTTCAAATGTAGTGTTATACTTTATTTTGAATAATTTCTTTAGTAGCATGATACGTGTTGTTACAACTAAATAGGATAAATAAACTACGTTTCACAATACTAAAAAGTATATTTACACAAGACGGTGCAAGACAGTAAAATATACACAAAAGATGGTACAAGGCGATTGATTTCAACCAGTTACACGGGTCATCATCAGGCCCTCGATGACTGGTCTGATGATGGGCCTGATGATGACCGGTGTAACTGGTTGAAATCGATCGCCTTGTACCATCTTTTGTGTATATTTTACTGTCTTGTATGTAAGTATAGTGTAAGTGTAAATATTCTTTTTAGTGTTGTGAGACATAGTTTATTTATCCTATTTACTTTATTTTGATAAAACTTTAATAAAAACTGCACTTCACTTTTATATACCACTTATTTAACTTTAGTGCTCTTTCAGTACTTATTAAGTCCTTGGAAGCCAATTATGAAGAGACCAGAAATTACCTCTACTTGCAAAAACCAATCAGTGATGAGTCATCATTGATTAACAACTGCCAGCTACGTCATAAGCTTCTCACAAAACATATACTATAATCAGTATAATGTTTAGCGAATTTCCTGTGGAAAAGTGAGTTATTAGCATGACCCCCACGGTGAAACTTAAGCCCGGGACCACCATAGAAGTTCCTAACGTGACCCCCTGACCACGTTTTGGGGGGTTGTTAAAAATGTTATATACAGGGTGAGTCAGACCACCCAACCCAGTCTTAAGTCATCAAACAAAATTCTTCCCAACTACAACAAAAATGGGAAATCTATTAACATTTTTTCATAAAAATCTATGTACAGGGTGCTCTAAAATCGAAGGTCACGGGTTAGAATATCCAAATTTTCATGCATAAACATTGGACAAATTATTTATCTTTTTAAAGGTCTCGTTAAAAGAAATATTTTGGCAAAAAATTCCCTTATCTTCATCTGTTTCAAAATGGTGGCCATTTTTTTGTAAAATATTGATATTTACGGAATACCCTGTATTTTCTAAGCCACTAGATGTATATTTTTCCGATTCAAATTTCTTACTTGTGATAATCTCAGCTTTACTCTGGTCTGCTACAAGACAGGTTCTTTTGAACAATAATTTAATATCCCGGCCATCCCTATTTTAAAATTTACAAAAATATTTGTGAATGAATTTTTGTTTTTACAGTTTTATTATTATTTTATTTTGTCCCCGAACTGGTTCCGGGCCCCGTTATGGCCCAGGCCCCTGGGCATTTGCCCCTCTTGCCCCCTCCTGTCGCCGGTCCAGGATTGGATATAAGAGTATTGCAAGATATAATAGTGGTATACATGCGTAAATGCTTAATCCCCACTCTTTAGCTCACAGACTCTTAGACAAGACCATTTGTTACGGAAGACATTGTATATGAAAGAAAGTACCATGAAAACAGTAACTAAGGAATTGTATACTTTTATAATGAAGGATTAGCTTTTACATCGTTATTCATATAGTCCACCAGCTATGCAATATGCAATATATTATTGCATATTGCATCGATACTAATTTTGAGGCGAGTGGTAAGAGATTAATGCAAAAGTCATACGTATAATGATTCACGTAACATACAACTTACTGTAATCTGTCAACAAGCCAGTTGAGAAGGATATGAGCTCCAAAAGGTTTAGAGCTCAGCGTCTGAAGGATAATTGTCTTATCCTTGACGCTCACCACAGGGTCTCTCGTGGAAGTTATGTTGTTCAAAAACCTATAGAACAATCAACTTTAATTTGAGAGAAAGACACTGAACCTGTTTAGACCGAAAATAATTGTAATGCTATTTTCACTTAACTGTCTAAAGGTAAAAACTAATTGTCCTTTTATGTATATCACACTTTCTTGTTACATTGGAACCTGATAATAAAATTGTAAAGAGGACTTTCTAAAAATGCTTGATATAGAAGAGTCTTTTTGTCTACGTTAATGCTAGCAGGGTTTAGTTGCTATAATTTGTGTGTATATGATGAGTTGATAATGAGGGCTATTCTTTGAATATTATTGTTTTAAAAGAGTCCAAGCTTAAGCAAAGTGACAACACACAAAAATGGTTTATTTATGAATTATAAAATTAACAAATTAACTTAAACATGAACACCAAACACCAGCATACAGTACTTTGGTACATCAGAGATAATCTAACCAAACGGCAAACGTAAACAAACAATGGTTGCCGCTGAACGCTGAACTGTACATTACTGCCGGTGGAGTGCCTTTTGCAAGCACAGATCGTCTCTAGCTACAACCCCTGGCTGCCAGCAGGGGCCCGAGATCATTTATAATGTACACTGCATATCTGTTCATCGGTTCTGTGCCGCTACCCGCTCACTTTTGATGTTGTATCGTTATTATCTCTCGCGCATTATGTTTATAATAATTCAGATTAGTTAATGTTTTCATATTTCTTTCATTTCAGGGGGGGAGGCCCCAGGCCTCCTAGGCCCTCTTTCCTTATACATATACATATACATGCCCCTGATAGATATATTCTATAATAGGTAAAAATTTATAATAAAGAATTAATAATGCTAATTAAGAAATTACGAGGTTACATTCAAAGTTCGATGAACAACAGTTATCAAGTACACTTCTTATCATATAAACTATTGTTATCAGGGGCCTGCTGGGACCAACCTAGCATTTAGACTTGAGAATTAAAAAACAAATCAGGTATATAGTTAGTAATATTATAGTGCATAGAAATAGTACTTTAATACAAATCTCACTTTACATCTCAATTTATCTTGGTTTTCTTGAAATCCTTCCTCTAAAGAATGTTCTAACCGTTTCCATCAGATTTGTACAAGGATAAAGTAACAAGTAAAAAAGTACTGACTCATAAAGGAGGCTTTTGTCTTGAGTGCAGGTGAGCGATCGTAAGAGCGCCAGACGGACACTGGGGAATACGGAGTACTGGTACATGGACCACACGCTGTGCCACACCTCTGTCGAACTGTTGGCTACGCCAGCACACAGCAGGGCCGGGCTCAGGTCTGCATCATAGCTGCAACATAGTCATGAGGAGTACTCATATATGGGCAGCATGGATATCGCTTTAAGAATAAGTTCATCAGTTCTAAAATTGAAGTGGCGAATCAGTTTCTGTGAAGAAAAGAAAGAGGTGGGGATGCAAGAGAAATTGAAGGGAGAACTCTAAAAACTTGTTCAGTTGTTCTTCTTTCAACAGCATTTTGTTGTAAAGTTTTCCACTATTTTCACTGGTTTTTCTGGACAAATGTTTTTAACACACTCGCTGTGTGTGTTTATTAACTCGCACCTGATGCCACTCATTACCTGTTGTGATAACAGCAATTAGCGTCTTTAAAATTCATAAATAAAGTCATTCCACTATTGACTAATAGTGGCTAAAAAGACAGACTTGTCAAAGAAGGCAAATAAGTTTTTTTCATAAACGTACTAAGTTTGTGCCATCCAAGTTCGCAGATTAGTCACAGCCTTCTGAATGCAGTTTTGGTGACCAAACTGACAGGCCTTTTCCAATACCAAAGATCGCTTTAGCTTGTCAACGTGAGTGTCCTGAAGCCGAGGTGAAAATCCCATCCCAGCTATCACTCCATTCATCAGGTCAAGAACGTAGTTCTGCAAATAATTTCTTTATTAGCATGATACGTGTTGTTTCAACTAAGCAGGATAAATAAAATACATCTTACAACACTAAAAGTATATCAGAGATCTGATTCTCTGATTGGGCCTGATGATGACCGGTGTAACTGGTTGAATCGATCGCCTTGTACCATCTTTGTGTATATTTTACCGTCTTGTATGTAAGTACAGTATAAGTGTAAATATACTTTTAGTGTTGTAAGACGTATTTTATTTATCCTGCTTAGTTATGCAAATAAATATAATACATTTGTTTGTACATGAAGAAATTGTTAAAACTTCAGACAGTCAGTTGTTGCAATATTCATACATACAGCAAATTCATTTTTTTATTTAGTTTTATAAATTAATTTTTTGGTAAAGAACTATTAGAAATTATATGTAATTTATTTTAATTTATAGGGGTCCTACTTTTAATAGTAGGGCAAATTTTACATCGCTTCTAAATACAATAGTCTTGCTCTTCACCTAAAACATGATGTCGTTAGGGTTTTGTTGCTCGAGCTTGATGATTGCGTAGTGGGCTACACAGCACCTGCACACGAATGACATCCGCGCCGCGTAGATCCCAAAGCCACAGCCAGGATCGCCTGGCATTCAAATACCCCTAAGTATGAATGAAAAGTTGTTTACAGAGATTTAAACCAACAGTTCTCAAATCAGTTGTTTATTTGAGACTGTTACAACAATAATAAGATTTGGGTATGGGTTTTGTAGACATTTAGATGTAAGACATTAAGCTGATTGTCTCACTTTTGTTCTCTTCTTTTCAGGTCAATTTAGAGAAAATGTACACTTTCTTACGTTAGTATCAAAACACAGTTATCAGCTAAGATAGGCTACCTATAATTAATTTGATTTGAAGTTTTTTACGGTACAGCATCGGGATGAGGGCTGTGGTGGCATGAGTCATTTCCTGGAAAGAGGGCGGTTAATTGGAAGGGCGGTTTAAGCGAGGACGGTTTAGAAGAAAGGGTATCTAATGTATATAATTAAATAAACATTGGTCAGGTATCCTGTGAATATTTTCGTATTAACCTACGATAGTACTTGATTACCTGCAGTAATTGGTAAGATGAGTGTCCAGCCAGCGAGTATATTAAAGTCTGATAATGGCGTAGTGCCGTGAACCAGGGGAAGTAGTCGGTCTCTGCTCGAAGGAAGCTTGTGAATTCCAGAGCCATCTGGGGGTCCGCAGAGAAAGCATCGTCTATCAGCTGTGCCCTGCTCAGCCTTGGCAGCTGAGTAAGGTCTGCTCGCAGCTGAGTTGAGAGTGCTTGCCACAGTGCAGACGTGTAGTTCACTCGGTAAAACCCTGAAACATATTTGGTTTATATAAATGTATCATTTTAACTCTCCCCTACAAGTAATAAATTTCTTGGATGCAATTTTGTGAGGTGTTTTGCATCAAATCATACCTCACAGACAGTGGAAACACACTAATAACATAAAAGCAGTGATACCCGACCAGTGTGTGTTGTGAAGTTTCATGAAAGGCCTTATGCACGCCAATAAACCAGTCAGTGTGAGCCCAGCACTGGTTGGAGGCAGGTGATTTATTGCCCGCATGTAACTCAGAATGCGAGCTTTATTTTGGTGTACATCGGTAGTAAATTTTCCCCAATATCCCAGCTGTCATGGGACTCCGCATTCGTTTTAATCCCACTTAGTCCCTCTAGATGACAGCCCTGGTTGACTACTGCTATCTGGATTGTGCTGCTACCTGTTGGCGTTTTCTAGAACTACGTCCAGTTGTGTTGTAAAGCAGTACAGCGCCATACAGTGTTTTTGTCATTCGTTAGCTGGGAATTCAAAATGTGACTATGCCGATCGGAATAGTTGCCGCGTGGCAGCGTGGCCCCGTGGCAGCGAATGTGTTAAAAACGCTACACAACTTTTGATGTTATATGTTGTTTTTCATAACTTACAATACACCCAAAATAAGATATGTACTTCGTTGGAAAAGAACTGATATTGATTTTTAATTTTTAACAAAACATACCAATGACGTACCTGTCTGATTCAAATTGAGCAAAATCCACTTGGCAGAAGATGCTTGAACAGTGAAATAACTGCCAGGTTGAAGCCACACCTTGCTGACATTCGGAGAGCCCTGGATGGAATAGGAGACCGGAACCCACCACTGGCTGGTACTGGGCTGCAAGAGAACAAGGGGTATTCATTGTAAACTTGCATTCAGAAATTAGTGAAATTACTTACTTAACATCACCCCAATATGCGCCACTGATGGGAACTCTCACTGAACTGTCTAAAACTCCATCATACACCCACTAGTGGAGCATGATTTCAATTGTATAAAAGGCTGTTAAAACCAACCTTCAATGAAAGTCGAGTTCCCCGGAGTTACTAGGGGGGGGGGGGAGAAAAAACCCAAGTTTGAGCTTTAAGTTGTATATTAGATCATATTTAGACAAATTTCGCTACTGTACATGTTATTACAAAACATAGAAAAACCATAAACCTTACATTGATATATACTTATTTGGTACATAATTCTTTTAAAAAAAAGTTAACTCAATTGTAAATATTTATAGCACAAAACATATGCAGAACAAATTTACTATGAATAGTCCACCTGTTCTTATTGCCTGGACGAAGACTCACAAAGACTTAACAGTAAGAGTAACAAATAGGGTTCTTATTGTCTGGACGAAGACTCACAAAGACTTAACAGTAAGAGTAACAAATAGGTGATTATTATGTGGTCTCCATATGAAACACTAACAATAATATTTACAAAGAATTTCCTCATGTTATCTACAAATACACTTTCATATATATTTGAGATTCTTACTTGTATAGTTTTGTATAGTGTACCGGAATGTGTTAGTTAAATTAATTCAAGTAATATACCCAACAAATACTCAATCCAAACTTTATTTCCGATCATGTTTTTGCTCTCTGAAACATTTAAACTTTAGTTTGAATTATTTGTCATGCAGAAAACATAAATCATCAATGTAAGGACAAAGCTAATGTAACGTTATTAAGTTAATTGGTTCAAATTTAAAGATTCACATGTCTATGAACCGAAACAAATTTACCTTTTCTTGTTAACATAAATTTAATGTTTATTTAACAAATAATTGTTTCGAGGGAAACATTTTGAATTTTGAATAACTGGCTTAAATTTTCTATACCACAATCTACTTCTGTGTCATTAGTATTCCTCCTTTTCTTGTATAAAAATGCTATCTGATTGTAAAAGAATCAATTAGTTCTCCTCGAACCCCTGTTGACAAGCATTAGTTAGGGAATTCTTGCACTGAAATTGTATCAAAAAATATATAATTCAACTTTGAGTCTTAAACAACAAACATTAATAGTACAGCAGAATAGAGAAAATTTTCCAACCTGTGAAATAACGAAATGGGATGTGTTAGAGGTGACGGATAAGACAGGGTAGCCAGGAGCGGTGATCCACTGCTGCATGATCGTTGCAAGAGTCTGCTTGGCCAGGTCTATGTTTTGGTCAGAGGCCACTCCATATAGTATGTCCCAGAAGTTTGAAGGTGAAGTTGGGTTGAATTTAGGATTTGAGTAACTGGAATGCACAAGGAAAAATATATCAGTCATTGGTAGGATTCAGTTTGATTACTTACTCACTCTTAGTTATGATCGGTAATACCTCAGTCATTCAAAACTGGACTTATAAAATTGTTGTATAATAAATACTTAAGTCCTTACGATGTATAAGCAGCAAAGTAAAGATCGTTTGCACCGCTTCCCACCACAGTGTCTGCGTGAGCAGCGTCTACTCACCTTCCCACCACTGAGTCTGCGTGAGCGGCATCTACTCACCTTCCCACCACAGAGTCTGCGTGAGCGGCGTCTACTCACCTTCCCACCACAGAGTCTGCGTGAGCGGCATCTACTCACCTTCCCACCACAGAGTCTGCGTGAGCGGCGTCTACTCACCTTCCCACCACAGAGTCTGCATGAGCGGCATCTACTCACCTTCCCACCACAGAGTCTGCGTGAGCGGCGTCTACTCACCTTCCCACCACAGAGTCTGCATGAGCAGCATCTACTCACCTTCCCACCACAGAGTCTGCGTGGCAGCATCTACTCACCTTCCCACCACAGAGTCTGCGTGAGCGGCGTCTACTCACCTCCCCACCACAGAGTCTAAGTGAGCGGCGTCTATTTACCTTCCTACCACAGAGTCGGCGTGAGCGGCGTCTACTCACCTTCCCACCACAGAGTCTGCGTGAGCGGCGTCTACTCACCTTCCCACCACAGAGTCTGCATGAGCAGCATCTACTCACCTTCCCACCACAGAGTCTGCGTGAGCAGCGTCTACTCACCTTCCCGCCACAGAGTCTGCGTGAGCGGCATCTACTCACCTTCCCACCACAGAGTCTGCGTGAGCGGCGTCTACTCACCTTCCCACCACAGAGTCTGCGTGAGCGGCATCTACTCACCTTCCCACCACAGAGTCTGCCTGAGTGGCATCTACTCACCTTCCCACCACAGAGTCTGCGTGAGCGGCGTCTACTCACCTTCCCACCACAGAGTCTGCGTGAGCAGCATCTACTCACCTTCCCACCACAGAGTCTGCGTGAGCGGCGTCTACTCACTTTCCCACCACAGAGTCTGCATGAGCGGCATCTACTCACCTTCCCACCACAGAGTCTGCGTGAGCGGCGTCTACTCACCTTCCCACCACAGAGTCTGCATGAGCAGCATCTACTCACCTTCCCACCACAGAGTCTGCGTGAGCAGCATCTACTCACCTTCCCACCACAGAGTCTGCGTGAGCGGCGTCTACTCACCTCCCCACCACAGAGTCTACGTGAGCGGCGTCTATTTACCTTCCTACCACAGAGTCGGCGTGAGCGGCGTCTACTCACCTTCCCACCACAGAGTCTGCGTGAGCGGCGTCTACTCACCATCCTACCACAGAGTCGGCGTGAGCAGCGTCTACTCACCTTCCCACCACAGAGTCTGTGTGAGCGGCGTCTACTCACCTTCCTACCACAAAGTTTGCGTGAGTGGCTGTCTACTCACCTCCCTGCCACAGTGAGCTGAGTCTTTTTACTGAATGGTCATGCATCCTATTTCTACAGCAATTCAAAATGGCAGCGTCAATCGAGAATAACGCCAAACGTGAGATACGCAGTGTTATTTGGTTTCTGATTGTGCAAAATGTTTGATCTACTGAAATTTATAGGCAAACATCAAAGAGACTTTATGGTGCAAATGCATTATAAACAACGTGAATAAAGGTTATTTAATGAACCTTCAGGGGGACAATGTTATATCATCCTCCCAATATTATAAATGTGAAAGTTTGGATGTTTGTATTGATGTATGTATGGATATTTGGAGTTCCATCACGCATAAACTATTGGACTGATTAAGCTAAAATTTTGCATTAACATAGCTTACATATCTCATTAACATATAGACCTGATAATCCAAGCTTAGGACTCCACCCCCCCTGGTCCTATAAATTCAATGCAAATCTTATGGGAGGTTATCATTTATAAAATTACCAGCTGTAGTTGTCAGTAAGGGCAAAGGAAGTCAGATGGTAAAGCTAAACAAAGATTTGATAGTGCTGGTCAGGTTAATATTTTTAATGTATTTTTTTGTCGCGAGCGAAGCCGCGGGTAACAGCTAGTGTTTAATAAAGGAAGATCCAATGTATGCGACAAAATGATCAGATAGGTAAGACATCGCTTGTTAAGCTGGGTTTTTCTAGGCGCGGAACTTTTGGGCAGCGGAGCGCGGAACGCGGGGATTCTCCGCTTGTACTTTCAGCTCAGCGGAATTTTATTTTCCTAGTCGCAGACTTTTTCGGTCACCGACTGCGGAATAACCTAGCTCTTTTGGTTGCGACTGTTGAGGGGATTACACCAAGGGCAATAAAATAAAATAATATGTTCTTAAACATAAGTTTATTTCAATACACAACGTACTGTGCTTAGAATTTTCAATATCTCTTTAACCAATTTTTGTATAGCAATAATATGTAAAGAAACAGAAATAAAAGGTTACCTATAATTTGTTTTTCAGTTTTAAACAATTGAGTTTTTACTTTTAAAACACAATAAAACTGCCTATTATTTAAGTTAAAACAACAGTATGCATTATTATGTACTGTACATAGTAAATGTTATGTTATTTTAAACATTTATTTTTGTAATGATTTAATTAATTATATGTTGGTTGTTATACCTGTCGTACTCCAGGTAATTGGATGGCCTTGTATTAATTCAACAAGTTTCTCGTCATCTGACATCCTAAATTTACCCGAACTCATTCTGTAACAACACAAAATCACAGGACACCTGTATAACCTCAATACTATTCTGCGGCGGAGAGCGGACTCCTCTGCTCCGGGAGCGGACTAAGTTACTCCGCCGCGTGGCGCGGAACAATTCCGCTGTCTAGGAAAACAGCGCCATTTGTTAACATGATGTGGAGAGGCCAGCGTTCTCCGCTCTCCGCTGCCGAAAAGTTCCGCGCCTAGGAAAACCGAGCTTTACAGATGATTTGGAAGAAATAATTAAGGGAAAATATAAGGAAAACTTTCACTTTACTGTTAGTTCATTGGGTGAATCCTTTCCAGAAATTCCGAGATCTTGTTCATTGCACTTTCACCATAAACTTTCCTTGGTTTTTGTCTACAAATTGCAATAGGTCAAACATTTCATCATTAAGAACCCAAATAACACTGTGGATCTCACATTTGGTGGGATTTTCGATTGACGCTGCCATTTTAAATTGCTGTGAGAAGAAGACATGAGACCGCTCAGCAACGGAAATAGTTGGCTCACACTTTGGCTGGGAGTTTGGTTGACTGCCACACATGCAGTTGCGGTGGTGGGGAAGCTGTGCTCAGTGCTGGGGCCAACATTGCATGACCCTCGTAAAAACAATAATCAGATAATTTGTATAACGCAAAATTATTGATTCGTCTAAGAAAGACTTGCTTTGCCACTCAATACAATTCAATAAGAATAAGAACTTTATTCAGCCAGAAAATATTTCATGCAAATACATTGGCACGTCAAATCCATTTTAATACATAAACTAAAATTCCTTCACTCTCCAAACATTGGTCATATATTCTTCCGCAGAGTAGAAAGATTCTTTAGAGAGAAAATAATTAAGTTTAACTTTAAAATCCTTATCACTAAGTAGTCTAATATCTAACGGTAACTTATTATAAAACTTAATAGCCATTATCAAAGGGTTTCTTTCAGTCTTAGCTAGTCTAACATGAGGCAGATCAATATTACTACAAAATCTGGTGTTATAACTGTGCAGATCTCTTCTATAATTCAATATATCAAAATTAGTTTTAAGGTAAATCGGACATTGTTGAATATATGAAGAAAACAAAGTTAATATTTTAAAATTGTTGAAGAGTTCTCTACAACTAGAATACTTGTTTACTCCTGCTATAACTTTAACAGCTTTCTTTTGCATAGTAAATACTTCTTTTGTATGAGGAGACGACACCTAAGCAATTAAACCATAACTTAAATGGCAATGGAAAAGTCCAAAGTATGCCTGTACAAGAGCATCCTGGTCTTATTCACCACATAAACGTTTTATTGTAAATATGCAAGAACTCAGTTTGTTTTTTACTCCAATAACATGTTGGAACCAGTTTAGAGTTGGATCAAAAGTTAGTCCTAAAAATGTTGGACACAGATCGTCTTTTAGCATATTAGGATTTTCTCTAAGGCTAAGAAAACAGTAGTTGTCTTATCATTATTTAAAAGTAAGTTGTTAGCAGTAAGCCAGTTCTCTACAAAATTTTGATTTATTTTACTGTCTTCTAGGAGTTTTTACACGTCTTCAATAGTTAAAGGTGCAGAAAGAAGTGAAGAACAAGTGGATTGAAATTTCCACAATCATAGATACGTGCGTCTTTATGTTTGATCTCCATACGAGGAATAAATCACAATTTACCCAACACATACATTACTATTTACCCCCTACATGGTATTATTTGCTCTTAAAATGGGACAATGTTGGAAATACTTGTTCTCTGTACAATTTTCTCTTAACTTTATCCTCCTATGCTAATGAGCGGTCTAGGTTTTGCAAACTTAAATCTCACTCATACTCCTCTTTGTACTATCCACTTTTATATCCCTCATTACTTCTGACCATATTTAACTAATTATATTTACTGTGAGCTACCATTTTTTGTATGAGTTTTGGGTGGATTTTAACGGTTCACATTATAAGATACTCCAGTCAGCAAATTAAAATGTCACTTTGGTAATAGAGAGTATGGTTGAAAAATGGTGTGGTATGTTTATTATGCAATGAAAAAAAATGGTCGCTTAAAAGCTAATATGAGGTTGTGTTTTTTATGGGCAGAATTGGTAAGTGCAAGTTGATTACTGGTTTTACTTTTTAACAAAAACTGTGTCAAAATATTGTATTCTAATTTGTATTTACCTACCTGCCCGAAATGAACATTTGCATTGCTTCCTTAAATGAACTGCCAAATACCTCTCCCAGCATCCGGATTATGGCCCCACCTACACAACAATATTTATGAAAAGATTAGACTCATTTTTATCTTTGCTCCTTGTTTGAAATTACTTGTATCCTTTGTTTGAAATTCAATGTTGGTGTTGGTACGAGGGTCATCCAGAAAGTAAAGAACGTTTGCTTACTACACCTAGCACAGCACCCCATCACCGCGACTGCCTGTATGACAGTCCACTCACCTCCCCACCAAAGCATGAGCCGAGTCTTGTTGCTGTGTGGTCACACGTCTTACTTCTACTTACGTCTAAAAGGCGGCGGCAATAAAAAATCCCGCTAAATTTGAGTTCCACAGTGTTATCAGTTTTCTGAATGCGCAAAATGTCTGACCTATAAACATTTGTAGACAAAAACCAAATAAAGTTTATGGTGAAAGTGTAAAATAATCTTAAAATTGATGTAATGTGTAAATTTTCCCTCAAGTCTTTCTTTCAAATCATCTTTAGCAAGCAATAACCTGCCACTCCAATCCTGGTTGACCACAATGGATTTTCTTTCATTAAACCTGTTGCACCATTGCTTCTCCTAAAGACTCGAAGATTTTTTTGCAATTTCACCATAAACTTTCTGTGGTGTTTTTCTAAAAATGTCTATAGTCTGAAAAACTCAGAAACCGAATAACACTGCGAATCTCATATTTGGCAGGATTTTCGATTGACGCCGCCATTTTGAATCATTGTTAAAATAAGACACGTGACCGCACAGTATCGAGATTCGGCTCATACTTTGGACTGCCACACACGCTATCACGGTGATGGGGGAGCTGTGCTAGGTGCAGTAAGCAAACGTTCTTTACTTTCTGGATAACACTTGTGAGTTTATGTTATTATTATTATTATTTATTATTCAATAAATGATTGCAGACATTTTTTATCACTGATTAGAGAAAAACCAGTTTCACAATGTTTCAGGATCTGGAATCTGTTCCCGTCTTCAGGTGAGAATGATACCCAGAACATAACAAAATGGTACAATCCTGGAAAAGCTGGAAATAAAAACACAATGAAGTCAAAATATTGCAGAGAACACTAAAAGCAGTACATCAAAATGTGGGGCAGGCCATGTGACCTGGCATGAGTCTAGCGCTTATGGTGAGATGGCAGGAACCTGAAAAAGAGTGCAGAGTGATAGAAAAATATCTGCTGTGTTGGTATAGGTCTCTTTGTGACTTATTTCTTTAACTGATGTCTCTTTTGGGCCTTTTGCTACGGGTTAACATGAATGTGTTGATTTTGCAAGGAATTAAATGTTCCCTTATTTACTGAGACTTTATGACCTCTATTTTTTAATTCTTTGTTTAGTATGGGCAGCAATAATGGCCTCATTTCAATGGAGGATGGACTGATGTGTTGGTCTGCTAATTTTATTTACAAAACTTCATTTACAGTATTTCTTTTTTTATAAATTGAGATTCCAGGTGTACTATTTTTGCTTTCTGAAAATTCATGTGATTATTTTCAGACCAGTAATGTTGAGCAATATTAGACTTTATATTCAACTCTTTCTCGTATTTTCCCTCAGTGTTCTTTGATTCTAATATTGAGTGGTCTTTTTGTCTCACCATAATAGGGCCTAGAACACCTATTGCAGTTTATCATGTAACCACAGTTTATAGTACTATATTTTGTCTTTCCGAGATTATTATCTGGATGGTATAATTCAAAAACAATTTTAAAATGTTTCTCATAGATAACTCTTTTGTTTAGTACTACAATGTATTCCTGATAAGTATCTAAGTACAGTATAAGTGTAAATACAGTTTGTAGTGTTGTGAGACATAGTTTATTTGCCCTGTTTATTTGTTTATATTGAAAATTATTTAAAAATAAAAATGGAATAAATAATTATTTTAAAAAATTAATAGCGGTTAAGTACATTTTTTGCAATGTACAAAAGACAAATCAATTTTTTCTAAGGTACTGTTTGAAAATCATAAATAAAACTGAAATCTAGACATAGTGCAATCAAAGTTGCCTTGTACGTAGACAGAGCAAGAAACATCCTAATTAACTAACTATAAAATAATTCTAATTTTCATCAGAAATAAATTTTAGTTAAAATCAATATTAGTGTTTGGACTATATTTTTACAACAGGGGGTTACCTTACTCGATACAAAAAATCTCCTTGCATGGTATAATCTTTACGTCACGACACCTTGTAATTAATTAAAACATTTGGTCAGATTTTGAACAGGTATTTACGAAATACTCCTGATTTTGAAACGTTGTTAATAAAGAAATTACCACTGTTGTTTCCGCAATGATTTATAAATTGTATGGTGAGAGTTAATTTATTGCCCTAAATTATGGATTGGATGAAGTAATGTTATATCATATGCAGCAGCGGGAGCCATGCATAACATGTGGCAGGGTTTGACACTGGTAGACATTATTGCCAAGATCCAAACAGAAAAGTGGTTGGTTTAGTCCGGACTGGATATGCCATACTACACCACCTATGAATGCAGATTGTCTTGTGGTAATGTTTTATGGTGGTAGACTTTTATGACAGTAAACTTTGCACCACTGGGTAAAACTAAAGTGGTTGGGTTTGTATCGGGTAGACTTTGGTACCTTCCCCGTGAGAACGAGCTAAAAGCACATTAGTTGAACGATGAAAGTATGTGCTGGGAATTGAAAGTACAGAATATTAAATGCAAAATTGTGTAGATTGATGTTTGTTGACCCTTTAAGTGCCATGAAATAAATAAGTTCCCCACCCAAAAGAACCATGTATCTTCTTTGAGGTATGTCTCAGAGGTACCAGATACTTTCTTATGATTTTGAGGTTCAAAATACCTTACAAATTTACTTTCAATATGCCGACAATTGGTATGTAAAATCTCCCACAATTTAAACTCAATGTCTTGATGTCAGTTTAGAATATTCGAGAGTGCTTCCTGTTGTTATGATAACTTTTTGACTGTTACTTCATGTCCTCTAAACCGGGCATTTGCAGTTTTCGCATGTTCCGAAAACGTCCATTTCCTCGAAGTACTGTTTGCGTACCTTTGTACTTGGTGAGACTGTCATGGACGGTGGTAACCAGCTCTGTCTCATCAGTCGTGGTGACCTTGAGAGGGTGACTGACTGGAGAGTCCAGAGCGAGAGCCGGCTGGATCAACTCCAATACCGCCTGGTCTCCAAGCTCCCAGTCCGCCATATCTGACTGCACAATAATAACACTATATTGCACTATCATTATTGTAAACACTGTTCAAAAACTCTAAATTATTTATTCTTAAAATTATATATTTTCCTTAACCAGTTGTAAATCCAGATTTCAAGGTCAAAAACTCCATTAATCCTTTGTACACATGGTGTAGGTAAGCCAGGTGTGCTACTGCGCATCGTAGCCGCGTGATGGCCGGGCCAGGTGTGCTACTGCGCATCGTAGCCGCGTGATGGCCGGGCCAGGTGTGCTACTGCGCATCGTAGCCGCGTGATGGCCGGGCCGGGCGGGGAATGTGACGTCACCTTGGGTAAACAGCCTTGCGACCATATCGAGCAGAGTGACGCTACTTTAATAAAATCGTGATTTGAAATAGTTAGAATGTAGGAAAAATCCTGAAACTTTGCATAGTCATTGACTATTAATATAGGATGCTCATGATCTAAATTTATTTACTTAAAATATAAACCATTAAACCACCCAACAAACTTTAAACCTTTTCATACTAAATATGAAAAAGATAGTCGGCTTCCAAATCACATATTTTTTGGTCAGGTTTGTTCTACCTGCAGGGAAGTTTTAAGAAAAGGTTCAAATTTAACTGAAATATCAATTAGATTTCGGTAAAAGTTTTATTTTCTTAGCTACGGGGTTGGTTATGCGGAGCGGCAGCGGAGCGCGCACTCAGCTGAGGCAGCCGCAATTAAAAGGCCACGCATTTGTATCCAATAAAATGTAGCTATATGTATATGGACTATATGGAGTTACTTTGTATTCTATATTTTAAATTAAATATGTGATATTAATATGTGAAATATATAACAAGTTTTACTTAAACATTATTTTCCAAAAATATTTGATGTCAAACTTATCTAATTTCAAAAGTTCGGCCATTTAAAGATTTCAAAGTTAAATTCCTTGAACACTAGCAGCTAAAACAAAATTTTACAAGACATCAAATTTAAAGCTATTTTCAATCCAAATCTAATGACGCTTTGATTGTATAATTCGATTAATAAATAAAATAGTTTTGGTAATTTTTAATAGTAAATTTCCAAATGTCAGTCATTAAAAAATTTCAAAGTCAAATTCTCCAGTGCAAGTGACGATCCAATTACATGTGCTTTAAATTTGATGTCTTATACAATTTTTTTAGTTGCTAGTTTTCATGGAATTTTACTTTGAAATTTTTTAAATGGCCGCCATTTCGAAATTTATCATTGCAAATTACCATAACTCTTTTATTTATAAATCGATGTTCACAATCAAAGTGTCATTATATTTAAATTAAAAAGACCTTTAAATTTGATGTTTTGTAAAATTTTGTTTTAGCTGCTAGTGTTCAAGGAATTTAACTTTGAAATCTTTAAATGGCCGAACTTTTGAAATTAGATAAGTTTGACATCAAATATTTTTGGAAAATAATGTTTAAGTAAAACTTGTTATATATTTCACATATTAATATCACATATTTAATTTAAAATATAGAATACAAAGTAACTCCATATAGTCCATATACATATAGCTACATTTTATTGGATACAAATTTTGTTTTAGCTGCTAGTTTTCATGGAATTCATCTTTGAAATCTTTAAATGGCCGCCATTTTAAAATTTGATAAGTTTGACAACAAATATTTTTGGAAAATTTTAATAACATAAAACCTAAAGTTTATACCGAATTTCCAAGTTACCAAGTTATTTTAGTTATTCGATAATGATTTACAACACTTTAAATGAGCTTTGGTTATGTTACACCTATCACAAATAAATAATCCGTATTTAAATCGAGTAAGCATTGTGGTCGATTTTAATACAAATTAACATGGAAAAACATACTGCGGTTAACAAAATGAAAATTGTCATTCATAAAAACATAAATAAATGAATAAAAATATCATCACTACTATATTCGTAAAAGTACATTATATGTTAGATGGCAATACATGATTAATACATGGCAACTGGCTCGACTCGCAGTGCACACTCCAATCACACGCTCAGATAATTACGCATATCTCAGGAAATAACGTCTCTAACGGAATATAGTTTTTAATAATGTTAAAGTTGAACCTTTCTCTAAAACTTTCCAGCTGGTCGGATCCTTCTGACCAAATAGTATGTGATTCGGTAGCTGACTATCTTTTTCATGTTTAGTTTTAAGAAAGCCCAAGTATAAAAAGTGATTTCACGGTTAATTTTGAACAATTAACACTTTTTTTTACAACACGCATTGTACACTTTAATTGATTTCCATGTCAAGTTTCAGATTTTTGCCAATTCTAACTGTTCCAAATGTTGATGTTAATCGAACAGTGTCACACTGAGTTATTTGCGCGCGAGGCGGTTTACCCCCAAGGTGACGTCACGTCCCGATGCGCAAAATGTCTCAAACTCGTCCGGCTGAATAGCACACCTGGATTAGTTACACCATGTTTGTACAGATTTTCCACTTGTAGAGCTGAGGTTTTACACTGTAAAATATACGCTGATGAATAATTTTTAAGCTTGATAACCAGATTACCTATCTGAAACAAACTAGGATTGAAATAATAAATTGCTTACTTTTTCATAGTATAACTTTTGATGTGAAATATATTTCATAAGGATATAATGAATACTTGTATAACCAAGGTTACCTTTATGCATTTACATTTTTTATTATAAAAAAATGCCCTGAAAAAATGCAATTTTATTATTAGGATGCGGTGCTACTTATGTATGCCCTTGCAAAATATAATTTCTAATATAACATACCTTTAAGGCACCCACTCACTCTTATAACACTAGGAAAAGGAATGAAATTATTCAGCCTCATAGGCTGAAGTTTTTTGAGAAAAAACCTCCCTATGCAGGTTATAAATTTCTAAAATATATTCCTGAGATAGTAAAAAAAGAAACCAATTCAATCAGGTTTAAACAAATTCTTAAAGAGTATCTGATAAACAGAGCTGTGTACTCAATGGAAGAATTTTCTACCTCCCTTGAATAGTTTTATGTTTAAGTAATTATTTTATAAGACGCTGTTCTTTGTACCATTAATGTACATACAAATGAATAAAGATATTTGACTATTGACTATTTATAAATTAGGTATTAACACAAAGAAATCATAATCAGAGGTCCCAAAGAAACTTTCTTATATGGGGACATTGCAAACGAGCTATACGATAATGGAAGGAAGAAGTACAACGCATTAATGCAAGGGACATCCATCTTTCCACTCGCCTTCACTAGACACCATTCCATGCATAATGATGATTATTCCTTCTGATTCTTCCTTCTCTATGGTGTTAATAAAATATTTTATCAAAACAGAATCATAATTAATAAGTTGTAACGGTCTTATATGTCAACGTGATTACATGGGATAGGCAGACACAGGCACCATGTGACTACAGTACAATCAAAAATGGTGCAATGGTGTTATTACTCACTAAGACGTAGCTTATGCTACATAAATAACATGATGGAATAGCCTCCGAATCACTTTATACTACCGAATTTGTATGTATAAACATTGGTGACTCATGTATTTAGCAGCAGAGTTATTTCTACTGTATTTTAGTCCTCACTCCACTTGTCAGTACACCGTTGTTAGTGTGCCATGATCATTGCTCCATTTCAGATGGCATCATCATGCAATGTGGTAGTAATATTCAGTGTAAAAAGTTTGATACGGTCTGATTTGATTTTTAAGGCAAATGGCAATGATTTTCAAACAAAGTTGGATATATGACGGTTGTCAGGAAGGTAAAAGATTTTTGCTTACTGCACTGAACACAGCTTCCCCATCACCGCCACTGTGTGTGCGGCAGACCACTTACCTCCCCGTCAAAGGGGGAACCGAGCCTCGTTTCTGAGCGGGCATTCTGAATACAAACAATTCGCAGACCATTGACATTTTTAGCCAAACCCCAAAGAAAGTTTATGGTGAAAGTGCAATGAACAAGATTTTGAAGTTTCTAGAAAGGATTCATGTAATGTACTAACATTTTAACACATGGTTTCCTCAATTTTCCTTCAATTCTTTCTTTCAAATCATTTGTAACAAGTGATGGCCTTCCAATCCGATCTTTGTCGCGCACAAGGGATCTTCCTTCATTAAACTTGATGCATCGTTTTCTCCCTTATCGTTTGTTTGCAATTTCACCATACAATTTCTTTGGTGTGTGTCTACAAATTTCAATGGTCCAAACATTTAAGTGTTCAGAAACTGAATATCACTGTGGATCTAACATTTAGCAGGATATTTTATAGATGTGTGACAGCTCGAGACTCGACTCACACTTTGGCATGCAGGTAAGTAGATTGCTGCACTTGCAGTCACAGAGGTGGGAAGCTACTCGGCATAGTGCGTAAAAGTTCTTTAATTTCTGGAATAGCTTTCTATTGAATAGCGAGGATGTTATTTTTCATGGTAGAGGAGGAGTTACTGAATCATAACAGAAGAACATGGAGATAAGGTCTGAAAATTGTGAAATGACTATTAAGTAATCTATGATGGTCATTTAAAAGTTGTATTTTGTCCTCACAGCAAAGATCAAAAATAGACTTCTGTTAAAATTCAGACATTTTATGCCACATTTAATTGTTGGACCATGTTAGGTGCAACATTCATTATGCAATATTAACTATGGTACAGTCTTTCAATTTCACAATACTCACCAGAGATTCGGCAATGATGTATTGCAAGAACTGATCTAGTCCCTTCATCAACCAAACGTTGTTCCAGGAATTTACTGAGACAATATCTCCAAACCATTGCTGGACTACTCCTCTGGCTAAGTTAAGAGCCACATCTTGAATGTACTTTGTTGATGATTTACTTGGAGACACTAGTATCCACTCCTCCCTGAATGTATCAAACATTAATGTTAAAACAAATAATGCAATAAAGATGCAAATAATGCAAAATGATTAGAATCACACCTTAGGTAATATAGAAGAAACGCTTCTCAAGAATTGTAAGGCATGAAATGTAATGAATATTCTCTTCCGATACGAGAATATTGTTTCATTCATTAAGAAAAATGTGAAGAGGGATGTATTGATAAATGACCATGTCAATTTTGACTCTGGATACACATACAGGAACTTCCGGCGTTTGCCAATAGAATACACCATGTACCACAAATCATTGGGCCACTGTCGGACAACTGTTGGACTGTTCGTCAATAGTCGGAATTTCCACAACAAGCCAACCGTTGGTTAGGCCAACGAAAATTACCCTCATTGGACCAACGTTGTTCCTTGTTTTCCAAATACATGTTACGCCCTGGCCTACTTGCGCGATTGCACTTTAATAAAATTGTACACAATATTTTTAAAATAAATATGTTTTGTACCAAAATTTGATCAATTTTACCTGCCATTAAAAGGAAAAATATCCCAAGATACCGTAAGAAAATCATGGAATCTTTTTAAACAAATTAAAGGACATTTACTGGATAATTATATTAGCAGTGTTGCTTAAAGTTATTAAGTTAATTAGTGCAATAATAATCCAGAGATAATCATACATCTTTAGAGTTGTTTGAAGTCCTGTAGGTCATAGACTAGTAAGTCATAGGTCACAGGTTTAAGACCTGGTCGTGGCACAATATTTTTGCAACTAAAATCCTTTTTTATTTATATAATATTGGTTTATTTAGCAATTAAAACAGAAAAATCATGCTTGATAGCAAGCAACTTTTATTTTTTTATTTAATGGTATTTTTTAACCGTTTGGGCCATTGATTGATAATGGTTGGTTGGTTTGCATTTTAAAGAGATGACATTTCTATCGACTGTGGGACTCCACAATTTGCCAATGTTGGCCCAACTGTATGTGCTACATGGGTAAGCAGGGATGCCATTTTATTCTGTCATCTCTCATTAGGCATGATGGTGATCGGCGTGACTGGTCAAAATCGATTCTCTTGCACCATATTTTATATATAGTTACCATCAGTACCATCTTATAAATGGGTACAATATAAGAGTAAATATATTTTGAAGTATTGTAAGACATTTTTATTTAAATCCCGTAGTTATAACAACACGAAATATGCTACTAAAAAGTTATTTACCTTCATGTTAAAGTAAACTGCCACCTCAAACCATACGTACAGTACAGAAAATTCATGAATCATGCGACTTTTATGAACATCACACAGCTCTGAAAATACAAATGGAATTTCTTACTTTAAAGAATAATCCTTGTACAGTAAAACCTCGATCAACCGTCACTCTTTTAACCGTCACTCTGTTATCCGTCGTTTATTGACTCAATAGGAATGTTAGAACCCCACACTCCTATCCTATTGGTCAGACATCAACATGCTGCTTCCCTCATTCCACCTTTAAACAAACTACCTACTCTTAAAATTAGGGAACAAAAACTCACGAGAAACTCATGAAGCCGTAGCCTTCAGAAGTTCCCAAGAAGAACTCTGGAAGGACAACTTGCTCAATCTTGCTGGAAGTTTGTTTGGTCGTTTCATTAAATTGGACTCCAGTGTAGATTCCTACAGCCTGCACCAAGCGTGCTGTTAGTTGGTTTGCCCAGGCGGTCTGATTGAAATACAGATGCGGTGCTCTTGTATGAACCAGTGTAGATGTAGAGTTTTCTTCACGCACTGCATACGAGGTATGATCCAGTACTGCCCAGGCTAGCTGATACACAGGCATCGCAGGGTAGTTGTTGAACAAAAAAACTCTTGTTGTTTCCCTAACACAAAACAAATATAGGTCTATGTGTTATTTGTCTTGTATAAGATAAAAATCTTAAGGAAAAGGAACTCAAACTCAAAGCAAAAAATATAATGTATACTGTATGTCATAACAAAACTGCCTACTTAGCTATTTCCGATTAAACTTATGTTGACTTGATGGAATTATTATGCATACAAACCAGAACTTTTTTTATGGAAGCAAGGAGGAAGGTGTAGAAGGGGTAGGGTGGAGTGTTATATTTGTATCGTACTTAAATAAAAAAAAGAATAATATCTAAATTAGCTATTTTAAACAGAGGTTCATTTAAAATGGATTTCTGTTTCGTATGCAGGCCTGCTGCAACACTAGGATGACCGTAATGTTTTGGTTCGTGACAAAATACTTTTGGAAATTAGGCTTGTAAAGTTGAACAAAAAGTAATGTTATTTATACATTTACTAACACAAATAAAAAGCAGATTAATTTTACTTAATCCTTAACCTAAGTTAAAAGTTGAAATGGTGTATGGTTTAGTATAAAATGTTACACAAATTGTAAATCAACTTTTTCATTATGGTATTAAAGGCTTGGTGGTTCATGACTTTCGTCAAAAAAGTCTATCAAATTTGTTCGCTTGTGGGTCTTGCATTTCCTCTAGTCAAAAAGTAAATTATACATATACAATATCTAACAGGCAACAGACATAACGTCATACAGTAATGACACTTAACCCACAAGCCGCACTAACTTCCCTCCCAACGACTCTATAGCCAGCACTGTCTCGTCAGGTACAGTCAAAATACAGTCAATGCAAGTAAACATGTATGAACATAAGGTTGAAATAGCAAATACTAAAACAATGAATTTTTATGCCAACACCAAAGCTAACGTAAATATTCTACATAACTGTACTCTTAGAATTTGTATTCAATGCCAATTCTTATTCAACCATTATGACGGAGATCTGCTGCCTGGCCAAACAGTATAAACCCACTTGCCATCATCATGATGTAGCTCAGTAAATTAAAGAGACATGTACTGTAATAATATACTAAGGTGAGTAGCCTGGAAAGTATTAACTATTAAATTTATGAAACCCATAAACTATAAAACTTACTTGGGCCCCAGGCCTAACAGGCCAACAGGCCCTTGACCCTGAGGCTCCCCAGCCTGGACACTTCGCTCCCTAACTCCCCATCTCACAGACACATTTACTGACCCATAAAACTACCCAGCTGACCTACTTAAGCCAAAACCTTCAGCAAATCAGCAAAACAAGTTATTAATTAATAACAATTCCAGTCTACTCACACAACATATCCAATACTTCCTCCTTACACAATTTTGACTTCCCTCTTGCATATTTAACTACATAAAGATAATAATAAACTATTTTACCATCCCCCTTCACTACACCATGTTGTAAAATATATTTATTCTTCATTGTTTGGCAAAAACCGGGACATTTTTGAGAAGCTGACGGAACACCATCAAAAGCCCGAAATAACGGGAATGCACTGTTTAAAATGGGAGGTATGGCCACTCTATTTCAATATCAAATTTGACCGCTCAAATTTATTTGAAATTTTTAATAAAATTGTTGCAACACATGTAAGAATAGAAATTTACCGAGCTGTTTCATTGGTTTTATAGATTTTTAATTCGTTCTTTACATTTGGTTTTGTAAAATCAAAATCCCACTTGTTATATATGATTAAGTAATTGTTAGATAAAATAACCATTATACTGCTTAAAGAAAAAAAATTGGTGGTTAAATTTAGGCAAGATTTTGGAAACTCTGGAGTAGTACCCTCAATGAATCTCCAATAATAATAATAATAATCTGTTAATTAAAGCAAAAATAGTTTTAAAATAACTGTCATTGTTTCTTAACATTTCTTAATACATTAGCTGAGAATTCTTGAAACTCCCAAAAAATACAACATTGCTTTAAAGAATATTTGTAAGAAACTGTTAGTAATATTTTTATAATATTACATAATAAAAATCCCCTGTAGTTTATGAACAGTTAATGATGTTACACATAGATAAACATTCACAAAGAGTTTACACACTTCTACTTAGTGGTGCCTATATCTTGAAGAGTAACACAAGTGGCTTTTGAAGAGGTACCTGATCTCCCACTAATCTTAGGTTTTTCTCCTAAGTGCCCAATTATTGACTGCCTACTACCTGAACAAGTTGATAGTTAAATTAAGGGCTTGAAAATAAAAGGAAAACTCATCACAAATTTTAAAATAACACTATTAAGTCAAGTTGATGCAAAAAACTAAATGACGAGCATGCATAAATTAATTTTTCATTACTATTAGTTGTATTTTTTATTTTATTTTGTAGTAAGGCTATTGTATACATACCATTACACCCTGTTTTCGCTACCCAACCAATGCAGAAAAATGTAGCAAAGTGCTTCAGAACAGCAAAATCTCTATAATTATGATACACTTTGAGTCTTACATATATTTTTAATAGGAAAGCTTACATGGTCAATTGATCTTTGAAAAAATACTCTCAATAACTTTGGATGACCATTTAAACACATTTACATTGTTTTACATATATCTTGGGAATTTTATTGAGGCGATACCGGTAGTCAAGCTAGGTTGAATGCTACTTGGCTAATAAGTGATACCATAACAGTTATCAGTTTCCAGGTTTCTTCATTGATTTTGACATGTTCTATATTTTAAGCTAGTTCACCAACACAGTTTTATTTTTATTATTTTGGTATTCTTTACATTAAATGTTCATCCTTCACTGTTTTTCTAAATTTGTATTGTTTCACATACAGTACTTATTTTACAGTTTTAAAGTTTCTAAAATTATAGCAAAATAAAAATACACCAAATAATTTTTAATATTAAGCTATACTTCATACAAAGTTGCCTTTGAAACCAACCAGTCTGAGTTTTAAAAATCTGCTACATAACTTATACCAAACTATAGATTTTAAGTGCTTATTAAACCATGTTTAACAAAAGATAAAAAAAACTTTTGTGAATTATTTCTCAGACGTTTTAAAATTTAAACAAAATTAATCATAGTAAAAGTAGTTTATTAGGACACAGTTTATATTTAACAAGAAAAATAAGTTGACTCTATAAGAGGATGACTCACATGGAAATCTTTAAGTATGGGCCATATCAGTTTTTTATTTTTCCATACTTATGTGTTTCCACTGAATAAAATAAGGAGCCAGTTAAGTGAATACTCAAATTTAACGAATAATTGTAATTTAACCTTTTACAAACTTTATCTAGTATCTAGTATTTTTGACAAAATTGGGGCTCTTGAAGAAGTAAGAGTTCTTCCAATTTATAATTTAAATTTTAAAAGAATATTTTTGAAAGTTAAAAATTCTAGTTTGATTCATAAAAAATATAAAAAATACAAACTATATGTTTAGTTTATAGTTAGTTGTGTTTACTATTTTGATTTATTGCATTAACCCTTCCCACTTCCCGACTGCGGGGCTTGGCCATACTCTGTACGCTACATATTTTTTGGGCGGGGTCAAAAAATAGCTTTTGAAATATTTATTTTTTTCCACTTATATCTGATGGTTAAAATAAATTATGTTCACTTTTATGGTACAAATATTTGTTTACACGTTTTATGGCCATTATTAGCGTGTTGCGTATATACACGTACAACGCTTGCAAACGATAATTACCATTAGCGTATATATACGTCCAACACTTGGGAAGGGTTTTAATAAATACTATGTCAGTATTGTTTTCGACAACGTTGAAAATAAATAAATATAAAAATTAAATAGAGAAATGTTAACAGTGAGTGTAGTACTCACGAGGTGTTGTGGACCGAGGTGGGTCTGATGTTGCTGATAGCCACATGTGGCCGGCTTACAGTGATCTCCAGCGTGAAGTGGGTCTTGTACTCCGGCGCATCGTAGCAGGGGAACACCTTCCGCGCATTGGTAGGCTCCAGCGCCGTCACTCCCAAGTACCTGAGGTAAAAGAAATAAGTATATAAATTATATGTATATTTTTATAATATAATATGTATATTAGACGATGTTTTCAACCTTGGCTAAAGCGTCCGTATTTTTTAACGATAACTAATTAGCCAAATAGGTTTGCTGGGTGATAGATGTCGCATTCAAAAGGAAGGAAGGGTTGGTTTAGATATTTGTGTCAGTTATTTATTACAATTTTCAGCCAATCATAAGATTTTAAGAACTCGCAGGAATTATTAGATTCTTTGGAAGGTTGTCTTACAACTCCAGTTCTTGGTGCTAGTCTTGTTGGTGGTAATGTGAAATATCATTTACTTATGAATTATAGGGGAGAATACACACATTATTTAACGCTTTTATTTCAATGAAAGCTCCCCCATGTGCACTCACTATAACACTGTGTGTTAGCTCATTATAACAATGAGACTTCCTTATCAGTGGCATTCCCTTGTGATGTGCATCTCGATAAGGGGCCATACACATATTATGTAGCACATTTTTTCGTCACTTCCGACCCCCCACCCCTCCCCCATGTAACGCACCATAACGCTTGACCCCCCCCATTCCCCCAATATGTTGAGTAACTCAATCATAGTAGTCTTTAAAACAGCTTAAACCTTTTAAACATGGTTTAATTATCAATTTGGAATATGGATTTCAATGAACCATAAACAACATTTTGTTTAAATGAATTTCTTTTAACAACATTTTTTTACCCACATAACGCAGCATAACGCAACGCCATACCCCTCCCCACCTTAAGTGTGTTACGTAATATGTGTATGTCCCCTAATCACAAAACTAGTAGATAATTTCTCACTACATAAATATAAATCATCAGTTTATGTGTCATTTAGCTAGTATAAAAGCACACCATTTTGCTTTGGTTTTTGTAATGTTTTTGTTGTGTGAGTTTAAATTTTAAATAGCTTTTTCTAATTTTTTAGGGAAATTCTAAAATTATATTTTTTAAAGAATTTATTTTTATCGAAACAAATCTATTTTACTGTACATTTTAAATCATAGAATAATTAACAATGACAACATTTTTAAAAATCTCAGAAGTTAGTGGAAAACCTTTCTTTGAGACAAACCTTATTTAGAAAACTAAGAAACATTAACAATGATAGTTTAATAAAACTTGGATAAACTAAAAATAAAGTAACATTTTTGAGAAACACCCAATAAAATGTCTAATAAAAACTTAACAACTGTAAATACATTTTACAATTAAATTTGTGTTACATAAAGGCAATGCTTTAATGACCTTCCTGTAAGTCAAGCAATACGAATCTTTAATGAAACACGATTTATTTAAAGATTAAAATTGATTGACTTGTACAAGAATTTTAGAACATTATAAATCTTGCAGGATTTGTTAAATGACTATAGATTCTCCACACAAAAGGATAAGACACAAATACAGATTAACTATGAGTAGGCAACAAGGCAACATGTTTACATAAACCAAATTTTACATGCAAATATAAATTGGGACAAGAGCTGTAAACAATCTGAAAGGTGCAGATTTGCAATAATATACAGGGTGTTCTGAACTGAACCCTTTAATAGTGTAGGTTATAATTATTCAGGAAAAAATGAAGGGAAACGTTTCTATGAAGGTAGTTAGTTGTTAGTTTCCAGTTACCTGTAAGTATGACATTTTTAATTTAAATTGTATAGCTCCAGAACTGCTGAGGAAAAAATATAAAACTGTGCTCCTTGTTAAGGCGGTATTTAAGTAAACAACTGAACAAAATGTTCATTCGTTTTTCAAAGGGGGGAGTCGAAAATCTTGGAATTTAATTTATTTAAAAACTGCTCACTTTACAAATAAATATAAAGAAAAACTTGTTGTATTTTTTGTTAAATACAACGATACCTAATTTTAGAAATTGAATAAAAAATAATGAAGCAACGTTGTTAATCATTACGCGTAACACCAGTAGTAAAACATCACATTATATTGCATCTGACATTTAATCATTGGAGATGATGCCGCTCCGTTCTTTTTTATCCAATGTCTTATACATCCTAGGACGAGTAATAAGCACAAAACCAATCGTTTTTATTTGTGTTTTGTTGCAAAATAGGAATATTTTAAGTAATTTAAATTTCAAGACTTTTAACCTCCACCATTTTGAAATAGTTTAGAATTTTTGTCCTTATTTTACAAAAATACCGACTTAACAAGGTTAACATATAGTATGTGAAAAGTTTCATCTTGTATTTCAGGAAGACAATTTCAGGACATGTCTTTATACTTTGTTACTAATTTGTGCATGAGTAATCATACCCTAAATTTTTGAAGATTTTTCCGAGCACCCATCCTTTTTTTGAAATATGCATCAAGTATGCATTGAAAAAAGCTTCCCTACATTGTTTTAGACTAGAAAATATATCCAGTTAAAACACTGTAATCTTAGCTGTAATCTGTGTTTCTTGGTTCAGTAAGGAACAAAAATGTTGATTCCATAATAAGAATGAACCTACTTTTGATCATTTTTGAAATGGTATCCGACTTTGGCGAAGCCAGCCATAGAGCTCTGATAGTATCCTAGGTACTCGATGTAGAGGGAGTAATCTCCGTTTGCTAGAGGAGCAGGGAAGGAGATGTTCATCCAAGTTCTGTTGACAGTCAGGCTACTGATCCGTATAGAATCCCATCTTGGCAACACAAAATGCTTCTTCATCAAGACCAACGAAGACTCATTGAGAGTCAAGTTCTCAGAGTGTAGTATCAAGAAGGTCATGGTACTTTCAACTGTCATGTTCAACAATACCGCACCTGTAACGCAAAGAAATATCATTGCTTATTTTAAAAGGGTTTTAATAATTTTCTGTAGAGATGAAATAAATACTTATAAATGATCTGCTTTTATAAATATTCTTACTGTTTTATACAGGATAATGTGGGTTTATACTAATACCCCTGTCGCAGCAAACCTGCATACTCAGCGAATTTCCAATTAAGATATAACATAACACATTAAAACACTTAACAGGATTCATAAGAAATATATTCACAAACAAGCGATTTTTAAAATATTAATTATTCTCTATAAGAATAACATTGGGGATGAGTACACAGGTTTGCTTCATCAAGGAACATGAAATAATGGGTTTTTATGCAAATATCAAAAGAACTCATCTTAGTGAAGTCACATACCAAGTTTCATCCTTACATTCATAAATAAACGATATATAACATATTAATTATTTTCCATAAGAATAACATGGGGACCAAGTACCTAGGTTTGCTACTACGGGAACCATAGGCGAAAATTTTTTTGTGCAAAAAACAATAAACCACAACTGGATGAAGCCATATACCAAATTTCGTCAGTTTATGTTCATAAATAAGCCAGATATACAATTTTTCTTTTTCTCCATAAGAATAACATTAGACACCGTACTGTGTTTAGCACTTTCAATATCTCAGTAACCAATTGACGTAGAGCAATGATCAAATTACCAAATTTTTGTATGATGAATTCAATGATAAAATTTATATTTTATATATATATATATATATATATATATATATATATATATATATATATACACATCTATACAAATTTGAACGAATGGTGTTTTTGGCATCTGGGGACCTCAAAATGACCTCAAAGTTATCTTGGTCTCGGGCTTAAGTCTTACAATGAGACCTACGTAATAGCTTCTTCCCTATAGGGAAAATTCGCTAAAACGACAATTAATTTAAACGCCCTCATAGATTTTATCGTTAGGCAGACAAATATGTCGGACAATACTCAGTAATCATCCCACCATGCACTTCCGACTTAATTGTCCTTTTACGGCAAAGCAATAAGCCTTGACGGCTTATTCGGAAGGCTTATGGGTCGTACAGAATAGATTGTTTTAAATATTTCAATTTCCTATGTAAAATACTTCTTCACTCGTTATTATATCACTGACGGCACCGTGTAAAAGCAGCGGAATGTTTGACTTGTCGAACCACCTACGTAGCAAATCAGCAGTTCTTTACCAGTAATATTACCTATGGGCCACCCTTCAATTGATTACGTTGGCTATCTCGCTAGCCTAACGGTTAGCGTTTTGAACTTCGGTTCAAGGGGTCATGGGTTCAAATCCCGGGGTGTACAAAACAATTTGTGGTGTTTGGACAGCGTGTGTGTACTCTATTAACAATAAACGGTATCAGGAAACTGACACATACTTTCTCCCTTTTAGCCAAACTTTAATGACAAAAATATTTGTTATTTACTAAATATAGAATATGAAGTATAGATAAATGTACAGAAAATTGTCTAAAATAGTTGTTTTCAGAAATATCCACCCAAATTGCTTTTTTGGAGGCACTATAGAGTCCGTTGCTACACACAGTAGTTTTGAGAGGGGAAATGCCCCCTTGCCCCCCCCCAGGGTTAAATAGCAACACATTTCGAACATCATCTGTTGGTCAATGCTAACTTGACCTGCATATCAAATGAAATTGATCAGTAAATAAGAGAGAAATAGTTATTTTTGTATTCCCCATAAGAATAACATTGGACAACGTACTGTGTTTACCGCTAAATGAAAATTTCAATTTTCTCCGCAACTAGCAATCGTAGAATAGTAATTTAAAATACTAATTTATTTAGTTTTTTGAGCACTTTTTAATGGTGAATAGTAATCTTTTTTAACATTTATGGTTTTTTATGAAAAATCCAAAAAACTGAATTTTTGATGTTTTAAGTCCTGTAATTTCTGAACCCGCATTTTTCCAGAAATGCGGGTGGTGTCATTTTGTTGGAAACCTAAAGTTCTACAAACCACGAAAGTTTAATCAAAATCGTTAGAGCCGTTTTTGAGAAATTTGGATTTTTCATGTTTTTTGGCGGTTTTTGGGGGATAATTACCCTTAAAAATCAAAAATTCAAAAAATGAAAAAAACGCCTGGAGATATCGTGGATTAGTACCTACACGCCAAATTTCATAAAAATCGGCCCATAGGTTAGGGCTCTAGCTCTGTACACATCCACACAGACACACACACACACACACACACACGGACACACACACACACACACACAGACAGACATCACGTAAAAACCACTTTTTTGGGTTCAGGGAGCACCAAAACGAATATTTCCACTGACAACTCAAATTCGAAAATTTTTACGAAAACAATACTTTCTCCATATACTATGTATAGGGGGAGAAAGTAAAAATGCCGTTTGCGTTGAAATACATAAAAAGGTGTTTCCAATTTTCAGACCCTCCTCTCTAAACTCATTCTTCCGTCATAACTCGCTTCAAAAAAGACGCCACTTTCACCGAGTTACGAAACGTTTACGAAAATAGAGTAATTAATCTGAAAATAGCGATTGAGCTACGATAATAATAAGATTGAACGAAAATAGAGTGTGATCATGTTTATGAAAATACCACGCGATAACACAGAACGTACAGCAGCCTGAACTAGCGAGGAGTGATTGGGAGCTGATAAGAAGAAGGCGGGTAGAGCTGTTACGTGCTCGCTGGGGCGGGACAAATTTTTCCTATAAATAGCTCTACTTCCGAACGTACAACTCGTCAGGAGACGCACTAGTTCCAGGAGAAGATAAAGAACGAGGATTGTCAAGATTGTGAAATTGGGTGGGTTAAAACGTTGTTTTTAACACACAACTTGTGATCAAAATACTAACAAACGAGGAAGTTGTTTAAAAAATAGTCAATAAACTTTGCTAACTTTTTTAACTGCGTATTATTATTTCCTTTAATTTGTTACAATATTTTCGATTATTACTAATGAAATTGGTTAAAATATTTTTTTAAACCCTTAAATATATTTTCACTCTCATTTTGAATCCGGACCCTCTCCCCCTTCCCTCAATTTTCAGAAGACGTAATTTGTCAAATACGTGTAAAATGTATCAAAACAGCGATCTTCTTTACCCTTCATATCACCGACGCGACGTAGTAAAGTAGTAGACTCCTTTACACCATTGACGGATCTAAACAGAGGGTTTCTTCAGCCGTCGCGTCACCTCATCGACAATTCAGCATCACAATAGCATGGCGGGATTCTTAGCGTCGCCTCATCGACAATTCAGCATCACAATAGCATGGCGGAATTCTTAGCGTCGCCTCATCGACAATTCAGCATCACAATAGCATGGCGGGATTCTTAGCGTCGCCTCATCGACAATTCAGCATCACAATAGCATGGCGGGATTCTTAGCGTCGCCTCATCGACAATTCAGCATCACAATAGCATGGCGGGATTCTTAGCGTCGCCTCATCGACAATTCAGCATCACAATAGCATGGCGGGATTCTTAGCGTCGCCTCATCGACAATTCAGCATCACAATAGCATGGCGGGATTCTTAGCGTCGTAGTGGTGGAAGCTCGAATAGCTAAACGTGACTTTGTGAATGAAGTCCGAAAATGCTGATCAAGCGATGAAGCAATGTTATTGTGAGCGGCCATTGTGATTTTTTAACATATTTCACAGCCAAAAGGATCTCCTAGCCTACTTATCGAGTTAAATTTATGATAAAAAAAACAATCGCTCCTTTTATCCAACCAACTGACCTTTCTTCTTGTATACTTTCGGTACCTTTATTTATGAGGGTTAATTTAGTCAATGCATGTGAGAAAAACATTATGTTTAGTAATATTGTAATCTGTAATGTCAAACAAATCTTCAAACTATCCAATACGTTTTACAAGCCATGAATGATTTTAACTCTGCTATCAGATTAATGGATGAAAATCATAGGAAACCTCTTCATCTGCATGGTTGGGTTTCAGAAATAACGCACGTTGGTTGGCAGAAAGAGAAATAATTAGACTATTACATTTTTACGAACTTAACCTTAAAATTCAGTCCTGAAAACATATTTACCATATGTGTTTTTTTAATTAATGGAAATATATTCTATTACATGGTAAAAAACATGCATATAATAAATGCAGTTGTATTTTATCATGTGAGAAAGAATGTTTGTATTGTGAATAATTTTAAACAAGTAGTTGAAAGGAATATCTCTCAGCCAACTTACGCGCCTCACAATCTTTTGATATTATAACCACTAGTCAATTCATAAAATAAATGTATACATATTTAAACAAATATTAGCGAAGATTTTAATATTTTTAAAGATCAGAATGTAGCCTCAACGTATAGGAACAATAAAACTTACGGACATGTCCTAGGATAAGTTGGAGACAGCTGAAATCTGCTTTCTTCTAACAAATCTTCCTAGCTGAAGAGGCGAATTGAAGCCGAAACAGGAAAATTACGCAAAAATCGACGACTCCAACTTATCCTAGGACAGGTGCGTGGTTGTGTGAAAATGCATCGTTTAGCATGATCTACCCACGTTGTCACAAAGTTGTTTGGCAAAGTACCATTTGGTCAAAGACCTTCAACAATGGAAAAATACAACCTAATTATACACTTATTTTAATTAAATAATTGATCAAATCAATTATGAAACATACAATAGTGTTTTATTTATATTACGGAACAATCCGCCTACAAATGGTTCATCTACATATTTAAAAAAATTCCTACTTTTTGTTCACTCACTTCCTAAAGTTAATACTTAACCGATTTGGATGATTCTTTTGTTATTTGAAAGATAATTTCAAGTTCTAAGTCACTGTTGAGGCAGAATTTCGATTTAGGCCCCAGGGCTCTGCCCCACAGGACTTCCAAGTTCCCATGTTATTCATATTTAGTAGAGTTTTATTTGGTTTATGTCACATGTGTTTTTTCTTAAATCAATAAACTGTGACGGCCCAAAAATCCCTAGACTAATAAAAGCCATTATTACAACACTGTTATTAAATAATTGCAGTTTGCCGTTCATATTTAATTAAGTTTACACCGTCACTAAAATCAATAATTGAAAGGAGGAACGGTGTTCTTAACATTATTTCCATTAATTCATTTATTATTTCATTTTGAAGAGTTGGCTGGTACAAAATATAAAAGCAACCACCAGACGCTAGGATATTTGCTCCAAGCTAATCTAAACTTAGACGCTGCCACGGGCCCGGCCGGGCATTGCTATCAGCAGGAGTGCGCGGCGCGGCGTCAGCAACTTGACGCTCAGCACACTAGGTGCACGATTCCTGTGCCTCTTAGTTTGAATAATGACAGCTTGAATCGTTTGGCCGCAGCACTGAACAGCAGGGTTGTTCTCGTGACGTCACGTGCTAAACTGTTTCTGATTGGCTGGATTGGTTTTAGATCAGTTTTTGTAAAGTTGAATAAATAGTAATTTTGTTTCCCAACCGGCATTTTTATTATTTGAACTCCCGAAGTCGGCATATCCGCAAATTTTTGCGGGGGAGCTAATCGTATTAATAATGCATTGTGAAAGAATGCTATACAGTAGTTTCGAGTAATTAAGTATTATCATATACACTGTCCTCAATTACAGTAATGATATCTTATCTTCGAGGGGCACGAACGCACACACAGGCTCGGTTGGTGGTTGTAAATGTAAAAGCTGAGAACTAATAGACAATCTCTATCTCCGACGAGGCTTGGGTGTAGCTGATAATGCATGAATCACCTGGAACACCGCACCTCAACCGCACGAACCTCACGTGCGTTGTTCATCACAAGTCAATTAACATAAAAACTGCGGTTCATCAGTTCAAGAAAACAACATTACTATAATCGCCCAAAAGCTTTGCAGACCTCCTCACAGATGTTGGAATGTTTGTGTATTTCAACGCCAACGGCAGTTTTGTTAATAGAGTACACAAACGCTTTCAGGGAAAGCGGTCCAAACCCCTCAAATTGTCCCAGGACTACCTTAAGACTGGTCTATACCAGTTTTGAGGCTGACATTGGGTACAGCAAATGAAGTTGTCATTACATATGGTAAGTCTTTTGGCTGTCCATTATGACTAACTTCCCTTTCACCTTTGGTCCCTCCATTTGCAGCGGCTAGGGACAGTCTCCGGGTTTGGTCCCTCCTGCCAACCTGAGAATGAATGGTCTCTGGCTGTTGTACATGGATACCCTGTCAGTTGAGTTGACCTGTTGGAGGGCAAAATGAGGGTCCTCTGTTGAGAGCCTCATCCCAGCTGTCACGGGGCACGGGAATTGGCCCTCTGAGGGGTCGATTTGGCTGCCGTCCCTTCCCACCCTTTCCTTTCCTGTTATATCCTATCTTTCCGGTAACCTTCGCAATATTCCCGCTTGTGAAAGAGGTGACTAGCAGCAAAGCTGGGGTTTCCTAATCCGCCAATAACAACAACAACAACAACCCCTCAAATTATTGTGGACACCCCGGGATTTGAACCCGTGACCCCTTGAACCGGAGTCCAAGACGCTAACCGTTAGGCTAGCGAGATGCGTAGTATAGGAATTGTATTCTCAGCAATAAAAAAGTAATTATGCTCTTGGAATCATTAATAAAGCACATTAAAAATACAGAAGACCGCTTATACCTAAGGCGTCGCTGGTATTTCAGAGGTAAAGAAATCACTTAAATAGTCAAAAGGGCTATAAAGCCTAATACAGATATATATCTGATTTTAATTGTCTGCTATAAAGTCCTCGAAAGACGGATATTTCAAACGGATACTTTCGATAAAGTATTTAATTAGCTAATCGCTGAGAAAGACCTATCGATTGGTTATGACGATGTATTGTTGAAGGGGTGGCTATGGCGTTGAAGTATTCAGAACATCAGAGAGTTTGTGACTTCAGTTATATTGTGTCAAAAGGCGTGGTTGACAGGCAGACTAACAGAGATTATCCTACTATAACCTTAAGGTTTAATTATTTGTATACATTATTCGTCGGGATCCCTTCAATCTGGTAATATTTCATTCTAAATGGTATAATTAACAGCTTGGCCGATGTGAAGATCTACTGTGATGATCATTACAGAAACGTCGAAATACAATCAAATAAGATGTACAACACACTATCACTATCACTATCAATATAAGGTTTAGAATCAACAAAATGTAATTAAAAGTATCAAGTCTTTTGTTTGTTTATTTTTTATAGCATTCAACAAAATGCAATAATATTATTAGCCAGGATGCCAGGATCAAGACCGAGGTAAAAGCGAATGAAAATGTTTCAAATCACAGAAATTGCGAGGGCGAAGGCCGAGACAGACATCGAGGGCCCGAGAGGTGACGAGCGTAATGAGTTGTTATTGCTATAACAAAACAAAAACAGTTGTTATTCAGTTGGTTGTTCAGTTGTTATTGTTGTTATAAAACAAATGCAGGCTCCTAGACATACACGATTAAAGGCTGTACTAAGATGAATAGATTTTAATAGGCCATTAAATTTCAAATTAAATTTTGCAGTCTAACAAACAAGTCGTTCAATCTCGAGCATCGGTCCCTGGTATTCCTCAATTTTATTTTGATCCCAGAATAAGTACAGTACACGATAAAACCAATATTATAATTTTTTATCAAGTAGATTTTTTTTACTCTGCAACCAATCAATGTGGATCAATTATTCCAAATTCGATTTTTTTTTCAAGCTACTCTGATAATAGTATTTAGTGCAGCGTACTTAGAAAAATACAGTGAAAAGGAAGAATGCCTTTTTTTGGGGGAAATCATTCTCAGATCAGAAACCAATTATGGGAAAAATATAAGAATCAAAGACCCCTTCTGCTCTTTGGGTCAAATTTCTACTGTACATGCTCCCGCCATACTTAAAATCACAATTAATGAACAAGTATAATTTCATTTACGCCCACTACAAAGACGAAGAATTAAATACCCCCGTCGCAGCAAACCTGCATACTCAGCGAATTTCCAATGAATATATAACATAACACATTAAAACACTAACAGGATTCACAATAAATATATTCACAAACAAGCGATATTTAAAATATTAATTAATCTCCATAAGAATAATATTGGGGATGAGTACGCAGGTTTGCTGCACCAATGCAGATAAAATAATGGGTTTTTATGCAAATATCAATAGAACTCATGTATGTGAACTCACATACCAAGTTTCATCCATATATATTCACAAATAAGCGATATATAACATTTTAAGTATTTTCCATAAGAAAAACATGGGGACCGACTACCTAGGTTTGCTGCTACAGGAACCATAGGCGAAAATTTTTTTTGTGCAAAAAACAATAAACCACAACTGGATGAAGCCATATACCAAATTTCGTCAGTTTATGTTCATAAATAAGCCAGATATACAATTTTTCTTTTTCTCCATAAGAATAACATTAGACAACGTACTGTGTTTAGCACTTTAAATATCTCGGTAACCAATTGAGGTAGAGCAATGATAAAAATACCAAATTATTTGTTTTTTTAAGTTGAATTCAATGGTAAAAATTCAAATTTGATTTAATAAAAATGTGAAAAGCCCAAAAAACACATTTTTGGGGTACAAAACCCCCCAAAAACCCCCCTTCGGATGGTACGATTTGTCTGGTTTTCGAACTCGTTCAAAAAAAATGGTGCTTTACACATTTTTTCCAAATTTCATTAAGATCGGACCTTTTTTACGAGAGTTATCGATATATATATATATGTATATATATATATATATATATATATATATATATATACATATATAAAAATTTGAACGAATGGTGTTTTTGGCATCTGGGGACCTCAAAATGAAAAGTTATCATGGTCTCGGGCTTAAGTCTTACCATGAGACCTACGGTAATAGCTTCTTCCCTATAGGGGAAATTCGTTAATAGAAGTTAGTGTTGAGAACAAAGATAAGAATTTCTGCGGAACTCGCCAGACGTTTAAGCTCTCCTAACTAGACGAACAAGTCTAGTTATTAGTGAGCTGAGATTGTACCCGTATGGACCTATACACGAACAAGTCTAGTTATTAGTGAGCTGAGATTGTACCCGTATGGACCTATACACGAACAAGTCTAGTTATTAGTGAGCTGAGATTGTACCCGTATGGACCTATACACGAACAAGTCTAGTTATTAGTGAGCTGAGATTGTACCCGTATGGACCTATACACGAACAAGTCTAGTTATTAGTGAGCTGAGATTGTACCCGTATGGACCTATACACGAACAAGTCTAGTTATTAGTGAGCTGAGATTGTACCCGTATGGACCTATACACGAACAAGTCTAGTTATTAGTGAGCTGAGATTGTACCCGTATGGACCTATACACGAACAAGTCTAGTTATTAGTGAGCTGAGATTGTACCCGTATGGACCTATACACGAACAAGTCTAGTTATTAGTGAGCTGAGATTGTACCCGTATGGACCTATACACGAACAAGTCTAGTTATTAGTGAGCTGAGATTGTACCCGTATGGACCTATACACGAACAAGTCTAGTTATTAGTGAGCTGAGATTGTACCCGTATGGACCTATACACGAACAAGTCTAGTTATTAGTGAGCTGAGATTGTACCCGTATGGACCTATACACGAACAAGTCTAGTTATTAGTGAGCTGAGATTTTACCCGTATGGACCTATACACGAACAAGTCTAGTTATTAGTGAGCTGAGATTGTACCCGTATGGACCTATACACGAACAAGTCTAGTTATTAGTGAGCTGAGATTTTACCCGTATGGACCTATACACGAACAAGTCTAGTTATTAGTGAGCTGAGATTGTACCCGTATGGACCTATACACGAACAAGTCGCTGTGAGTCCTCATTTCTGTGGGTTTCACTCGCGTTTCACAGATGCTACTGCAAGTAAGCTGGAAAGTGCCTTAAAATTGAGGAAATTCAAGACAATTCTGTCTTCAACCTTCCTTCTCGCCTTCCCTAAATCTCTGTAGCACAAATCACACAAGATAAAGACTAAATGATTGGCATACCTTTGAAAGTAATAATACGATTATAAACAAGCAGCCCTTGAACAAACTCTAATAACTATGTTTGTTTAAATACGGCAGTTTAAATTTTGCAAATTAAGTGGTACATAAGTTAACTAAATGTTATGCACGTATTAATGTTACTATAATATAATCTTGCACAGGTTCGCATTCTACCAGCTGTTTAGTGTTTACTGGGCACCAGTGACGTCACAGGAACATGTGACTGCCAAACACGCTGTTGACTCTCCTTCAGATCAACAAACGTAGGATCGTGACAGATGTTAACTGTAGACATAACCGTAGCGCACACATTGTTGTGTAGTTGTGTTGTAGTCTGCGGGTGGGCAACAATGGCGTCACCGTCTACTGGGTGTGTGTCTGACTCTAACCGTACAGGTAATTCAAACAGCGGTACTTGTTGATCAATGTTCGTAGAGCTTTCAGACCAGGTGTGCTTAGTTACATAAGAGTTATGTTCGCAGCAAAGATGTCTTACGAGGGCATCCAGCTGATTCATAAATCAACAACATACCAGAAAGTGTTGCCAATCTTAAGGGTATAATAATGGTACAGCTATTTTTAAATTGTGTACTGGACATGCAGAAAGAAAATTTAAACCCTTAATTGATTAATCTAATAATACAAGTAAATCAAAACAATATATTAGTTTCATAAAATAACAGCTTATCATAGAATGTAAGCAGTTAAAAAATGTTAATTCTAATTACACTAATGAGGAAAATATGGTACTAGTATGATAAATATCGTGTTTCCAGCAAGAATGCAGATTGGATTGGTGATCACGTGACCTTCCAGCTGTTTTTACGAGGTCTCTTCCGGTTAAGTAGAACACCTTAAATAGATCGACTCAGCACACCTGGTCTGGAATCTCTACAAACCTTGCTTGTTGATGGCCAAAGACATACAACGCTCGGAGGTCCACATAACCTCACCTCTGACGTAGCCAGTGAGGAAGCCATTAGGATCACGGTGCCTGCGCCGTAACAAACAAGCTACCGGTATACAATGTTTGATGGGCATGCTTAGCACGTGACTGGTTGATAAACATCAAACTTACTTTCCGTTTTGAGATTGTTAAAATATTAAACATTATTTATTTTGGTTTTATACTTAACTCCTCACGATGTAACATGGCACTAAATTTCAATTTACATCCAACTCATTTGAGAAGGGCACGGTGCGGCGTAAAAAATGTAATTGTGTCAACAAAACTGCACTGCCTGAGGCAAGTCAAATTCAAGTTACTACTACGGCCATAATGAACTATCGTACTTATTTTAGCAATACTACATCGTGTTTGTATATTGACCTCCAATTTTCAATGTACTCCCTAATAATTAGACATATACTTAAAAGCACATTTGTACAGCGTAAAATTTTAATTTTTGACACTAGTACCAATCTAGTAATATCATATATTTAATAATTAAGTTCAAAGAAAGATATGTACATACAAAAATACAAGTACAACTAACTGTAGTAACTAATTATACTGTTTTAACGTGGGTTAACATTTTGTCAAAGTGAGACGAAGATGAGTGTGTCACAGTAATAATAAATCTATTCGAATTCTGCTTGGAATAATATTGTTGTGTAACTTTTTAAATTTGCAATGAATATTTCGTAAATTTTATTGGAAGTATTGTTTTAACTGTTAACACAATAAAGCAGGATGAATAAATAGTCATACAACACTATAAAGTATATTTACACTTATACTGTACTTACATACAAGACGGTAAAATATACACAAAAGATGCTACAAGGCACTTGTACAAGGCACAAAAGATGACTTGTACCATCTTTTGTGTATATTTTACCGCCTTGTATGTAAGTACAGTATAAGTGTAAATATACTTTATAGTGTTGTAAGACGTATTTTATTCATCCTGCTTAGTTGTTACAACACGTATCATGATAATAAAAAAATTATTGTTAACACAATCTCACATGTTTGAAACTGATTGAATATCGCTGTATACATATTCTGATAAAAATGTGCTTGTAAAACCTCTCAGATTTATTCTAAATTGTTTGACTCCGTTCTTGTACATGCGCATTCGTAAATAAAGGTGATTTCAATTTGACTTGAGTTGCACACTGAGCGTTGAGAGTCAGATCAACGCGACGTGGAGGTACTGTATAATGGGTTCGCTCTGAGATGATAATGACCGGAGATCTAGGTCAACAGATTAACAAGCAAAACACTCCTAGAAATCAAACACAACACCGATCGAGAAAAGACTACGGAAATAAGGATGTGTCGCTGTACATTTTGTAACAATAACGGACAAGGAGTTGGAGCCACTTCGGATGATAGTGTTATATCGAACTAACAAACGTGAACATTACTCACTATAATTATTTTAAATCTCTCATTTTAAAGAATTCCTTTCTTTAAGATAAGCATTCCAAATCAAATTTACCCTTATTAGTGAATTTCCTATGGAAAAGGGAACTATTAGCATGACCCGCACAGTGAAACTTAAGCCCGGGACCACCATAGAAGTTCCTAACGTGACCCCCTGAACACGTTTTAGGGGGTCGCTAAAAAAGTTATATACATATATATATATATATATATATATATATACATATATATATATGTGTGTGTGTTTGTGTGTGTGTGTGTGTGTGTGTGTGTGTGTGTGTGTGTGTGTTCGCACTCTAGCGGTCGCGATTTTTGTCCAATTTACTTGAAATTTTGTAGGAACCTTCCCTTCTGTAAACAGTTGGAAAAGCTCATTGGGAAAAACAATCGGACAACGCTAACCCCCTTTTTGGGATTTTAATTTTTCTAATTTTGAGGTTTTGGGCCGAAAAAGGGTCAGAAAAGCCCTGAATGTAACATTATTGCATATTAAATTATTGTGTGTAAAATGCCAAAACTTTTAAGCTCTCCCTAATTATTCTAGCATAAGTATTTACCGAGTTATTAAAGACAATATTAATTGTCTTAACACAGTACGTTGTCTTATGGGGATTTTACCCTGGAAAAGCCTTTTTTTCATTTCTTGATGTAGTTTAATCAACCCCAATACCCCTGTTCCAACTTGTCATCATGACTATACCTCCTCCTAACCTTTTAATGTACAACATTGTCATCCTAATAGTCAATTTAAATATAACCAGGATTATCAGAACGGCCAAAAAATAAAATGTTCCAATTTAAAAAAAATGTTACCAGTGGTGTTTAAACCCTTTATTAGGTTTGTTAAAAGGTTTTAATGCGGATATTCACTTCCCTCACGCCAGTGTGCTGCGTGCGACTAGTGTACTTCCTAGAGCAATAAATATTGAGTGTAAGTGTTCCCACTGCGGGTATATGCTGTCGTACGCCTAGGATGACCCGTTACGATAGCCAAACGATACGCAGTCATTAGGTTTGTAGATAGGCTGCATGATATCGTCCCAGCAATTGGTAATTACGAGATATTGCTAATGTTTTTAATTATCTATGTAGCATTCTTCTAGGAAAATTCCTAGCAGAGTTCATTACTACAAGGATATCACAACGGGTGATATTTGCGAAGATGTAATTATTTACGCACCGATTTGCCGGTTTTAATTTAAGATTTATTCTACTACAGAAGTCGTCAAAAAGCGTTAGTGACGTAATAGACAGGTATGAAGCTTTAAATCCACACACGTAAGCTATCGTTTATCGTGTAAATATATTAATCGTATAATGATGGAGTACCTGGGGGCCGAGCTTTGCTCGGGTAAGGCCAGTCAGTTTGTTTAGATGACTTGGAATAATATTTCAACACTTCCCCCTACTGGTAAACGGATTTTTATAGCTCATTTGCCTCTTTTCTACACTTTTAAGGCCACTCCATTTGTTATTTATAGCTCAATGTCCTTTTGATTTACTTTACTACTCTATATATGTAATCTTCACTCAAATGGTTTAATCTCTGCCCTCAGGAAACCACATGTTAATAATCATAAAAACATGAGTATTGCTTTGACAGTTCATTGATTGATTATTAACAGCTGTTACAATTCTTTTGTTTTGATTTTAAACTCCATAAGCCCAATGTTAATTTTTTTACCTTTTCATTTTCGTTTTTTTACATTATTTGATTTTTCCAGGGGATGAGACTCGTCTAGAACTTATTTTTATCCCAGAAATTAGTTATTTCCAACATTTGAAGGAAATCGTTGGTGCCGTTATTGAGACCAGTGTCGCAAGCAAGCAAGCAAGCACGGACGCACGCAAACCTTACTCATATTAGAGGATAGGATATAAGGCAAATTAAAATACCAATAATAGGAAACTATGATGGGGTTAAAAATTTTGCTTTTATATTTAAATCTCAATTGCCGGTCTTTAACAGGGACAACGTCCGTATGAATTTATAAAACATATGTATGTACGCAGGCCGGAATAAAACGGCTCGGTCATTGCCCGAAGGCGAGTTATTCTTATACTTTTAAAACATCTATGAAAATCGAGACCATCGACCGCCTTTTCTAAGCGGAAGTTTTTAGAACTTTTATTCAAAATTATCAATTGTCTTCATGCGTAAACACAATTTCAAACAAAACTTACATTTAATTAAATGTGGTGCAATTGTGGTGGGCAGTGAAGCATGGTTTCATCGCGTTGAAGGTTGAGTGCACTCGGTTGCCGGAAAGATAGACTCGTCAGCTGAAGGGTGGGTGGGTTGGCATTATCCCCTTTCAAATATCGCCGTATCGCATTCTTTTAATTGGCCCTTTGCATGTTTTATACAATTAAATATAATCTATTTCATTAGTCAAACGATTCCGAAATAATAATAAAACGTCAAACAAGTCTACATTAACCGACAATTGTACAAAGAACTATTATAAAATAGCTCGCTTACTCCGATTAATAGGTCTGTTGAAAATGTGTTACATGGTATGTTTTAGTGAATTACCCCTATAGGGAAGAATCTATTACCATAGGTGGCATGGTAAGACTTAAGCCCGAGACCATGATAACTTTTTGGTTTGAGGTCCCCAGATACCAGTTCAAATTTATATATATGTGTGTCCGTTAACACGATGACTTGAGTAAAAAACGTCTGATTTCGATGAAATTTGGCTCAAATGTGTAAAGTGACATCCATGACTTTAAATTCGAAAACCATAAAAATCGGACAATGGGAAGGGGGTTTTATGGGGGTTTACAATTTTCCAAAAATCAGTTTTTTACATTTTTCTCCCTCAAAATTTTAAAATACTTAATTTTGGTTTTTGCCATTTTATATAGCTTAAAAACGAATAAAATAATATTTTGAATCATTAACCTAAGTTAAGTGGTTGCGGATAAAATCCAAAAAACGTGCTCATAAAATCTCCCATGTTAATCTTATGGGAAAACGTTTTTTAGCTTTTCCTCATTTATTTTAATGTAAACGTCACATTTTCTTTTACCAATCAGTTTAGCTTTACAAACAGATCATTTTGGTGTTTAAATTGTGAATCTACGTCCAACCGTTGCAGAGATATTCAAAGTGCTAAACACAGTACGTTGTCCAATGTTATCCTAATGGAGAATAATGAAAATTTGATATCTTGATTATTTGTGAATGTATGTTGATGAGACTTGGCATGTGGCTTCACCTAGTACTGGTCAATTGATATTTGCACAAAAAAATAATTTTTTGCCAATTTTCCCCGTAGTAGCAAACTTGCATACTCAGCACCTATGTTATTTTTATGGAGAATAAGTAAAATGTAATGTCTCCCTTAATTATGAACATAAATTAATAAAACTTGGTATGCAGCTTTGGCTGGTTAAGTTATAATGATAATTTGCATAGCAAAAATATTTTTTGTTCCTTGTTGCAGCAAACCTGCGTACTCTGCTTTCAATGTTATTCTTATAGAAAATATGATTTTATCTTAAATAAAATGCTATATATCACTTATTTAATAGTGTATTTTTATGAAACTTGGTGAGTGGCTTTATGTGGTACAGTAGTGAGAAACATATACATGCATTGGAAAATCGCTGAGTACGCAGGTTTAATGCTACGGGGGTATTTTTTCTATGAATGTGTACAATTCCGGTCTCTAATGAAAAGTTCACTTTTCGGAGGATTGCAGGAAAAATAGTTTCCGAATAAATAATATAAACCTTAATTAAATGTAAATTATAATAATATTTTACTTTTCTTTAATTTCATATTCATTTTACCACAGATACAGAGAGCAAGATTACTATGGCGTTTTGATAATATATAACCGAGGAGGTGTCAGTTGAGTTTGTGTTTATTAATTATATAAAACTTCATTTAGACCTATTATTTCTGATTTCGTTGTAATCCTTATTCGTTTATGTTGGGTTTTTAGGAGTGGAAAACTATAAGTTTAGAAAATATACATTTTTTTAATTAAATAAAGTAGATCTCATTGTAACGCAATGATAGTTCGGCAAATTGTCCATGATCGTAGACCCGGCTGCTCGACACGAACGAATCATAACCGTATAAGCCGGTTACATGCAAACAAAGAAGATACGTCGGGCCACCTTGACTCTTATCAGGTAATAAATGACTTAAAAAAGCTTATCACAAAAGGATTATGAGATCGTATGGAGCAGGTATTTTATATTCATAAATAAGAAATTTCTAGTTTGAAAAAATAAAAACAACTCGTTAAATTATTTGTTAATATATAATTATAATATATAATTAAATATAATTTAAAAAATAATATAACACTTCAGAAAATATATGTTGCCATTAAAGTATTGTTTGAGGGGATCGGAAAGGAGAGTCGTTGGAAAGACTACAGTTGTTAAACAGTTCACGTGACTTAGCCGTGTCCTTGCAAATTCGTCAACCGACCCTCATTCAGGGTTGCCAAAGTGTGGGTAATTACCCACTTGGTGGGTAATTCTAAGGGCCGTGGGGAAAATGGTGGGTAATCACTGAAAGTGGGTAATTGTGGGTAATTTATTCTAACGACCTGATCAAGTTTTATTTTGAAAAACTAATTTTATGTGGCCTTTTTGGGTCATACAGACTATTTGAAAATTTATTTTCAGTTTGGTGATACCTCTACTACAGTAATACTACTAGTTAATATTATTGGATGTTTGGTTGTAATTTTGTTAGAGCTATGTTTGATGCTATCTTACTCTTTGGACGTGTAACTTAGTTTCGGTTTCTGTTGAATTTGCTCATTGCTAAAGGTGGTCCCACTCTTCTAGCGAGCACACCCGAACATTCGGAGTATTCGTATTCGCGAGAAGTGGGGGAGCTGCACGAAATTTTGAGTACTTGGGGGAAAGGCGGTCCCACACTTCTCGCAAACACGCCCGAACATTCGGCTGAACTCCGAATGTTTGGAGTATTCGCGAGAAGTGTGGGAGCTACACGAAATTTTGAATACATGCGGGAACATACGGGACGGAATGTTCAGTGAACATTCGGGAGAATGTTCGGCCGAATGTTCAGGCCTGTTCACGAGAAGTGTGGGACCGCCTTAATAATTTCCATAGTAATCCCAAGGCCTACCAATAATTAATTGCTTTCTAAATTGATACTTAGCCTTTAAAAATAATTAATAGTAATATTAGTTTTAGTTTGTTTGGCCTCAATTAATTATTAATAATAATATTATTATTAGTTTCATACTTGCGTAAATATCAATATGAAAGTGCAAAATTTTGCGTATTTTTAGGTTAAACCAAGTGGTGGGTAAAGGTGGGTATTTTTTCAGGGACGGTGGGTAATGGTGGGTAATTTTTTCAGGGACAGTGGGTAAAATGCCCAAACCGGATTGGAAACACTGCCCTCATTAGTGCGGTCCAGTGGTTTGGGGCGGTGCGGTGGTACGAGTTTGAGAGACCGCCGATTTATCGACATAAAAAAAAACACAAATTTAATAAAATGTTTTCGATAATGGATACACTTCCTTATAATGTAGGTGGTTCAGGGATATTGCTCTTGACAGAGTTTGATTTAATATGTTTTACTGTTTTAAAGTGTCTCACATGTTTAACTAGAAATAAAAAGAGGATAGAAAGCCTGCAAAATAATTGAACGACCACAAATTGAGACATACCGACACACCTGTCGGAAACCGGTGGTGGCTTGAGTAGAAACAGGACCAAAGCTTCGATTAAATCAAAGCGTCAATCAAATTAGGAAACAAATATCGTTATCGCTTATCAGCTGTGGTCTGTTCTGAGTCACTCCGGAAGTTGACAATAGCTTGTGGCCCCCCCCCTACAACACCGGTCACCAAACCCTCATCCGACCGACTGAGAAGCCGAAAACCTTTCTTTGGTCGTGCTTAAAATACTACATGTCCGATACCATAAGTGATTGGGGGGGAGGGGGACAAAATGACCAGATTTGTGATTATTGTCACTTTTCTCATTTAGAATAATAGTACCTGGGCCGGGCTTTGCTCAGGGAAGGCCAGGCAGTTTGTTTAGACGACTTGCAGTAATATTTCACCAATTCTTCCAACCTATTATCGAATTTTTATAGCTCATTTACCTCTTTTTTGCATTTTTAAGGTCACTCCAGTTGGTATTTATAGCTCAATGTCCCTTTGATATACTTCGGATATGACCACTTTATATGCAATCTTCACTCAACAGTGGTCAGTGAGTCACTGCTTTCAGGAAACCACATGTTAATTATAAACAACACGAGTATTACTTAAGTTGCCGCTATTACAAACTGTGTGAACAGAGGATAATTATCGAATGCTTTCAAAGAATTGCTATTTAGCGAAATTAACTTAAGTCTACACCTTTTCACTTAACTACCTTTCTGGCTTTGTTAGTTAAATATTTCTACAGCGTGTAATTTGTAGGTTACAGTGCATGGTTACACTGTGGGATTCTATGCAATTGTGGTTTCACAATATGTGAATATATGAAGACAATGCAATTATTTTCATATAACAGCTAATGTATGTTATAGCAAAGAACAGCTGGTATAAAATAAAGTACCCTAAGCTCTACATAGTTTCGCATTAAGTAGGCCTGTTCTCAAATATAATAGGCCTAGCATTTACTGTACTTTACAGTGTTTGATAAAATTGCAAATAAAATTACGATTAATTGTGTTTCAATTACCTGACGTAGTCCAGCTCAAAACAGAGTGGTAGGAAAGTACTAATGACGTCAGGTAATTTACAAGCAAATTGTCACATAACCGGTTCAGGAGCAGTCAAAACTAAATAAAAATTGTAAACAATAAGAATACTACAGGTTTGGATTTATATAATTTTTGAATTCATGCAAATAATCAAAGGATGAAATGTAAAATTCGTCAGTGCAGTAATCATCAGAATTTAAAACATAAATCCTACAAAAATCTTGAGTAGTGTATACACTGTTACATTCGTCGTTTTTAAGTTAACCAATTAAACCAATTAAATTTAATTTGTATGATAACTACTTTGCTATCCTAGTGGATTATGAATACATAATACCCAATTACTCGTGATAAACCGAATGTATAATCTATCTTGGAAAAATACACAGATGATTTTCATGGTGGCAATGTTTGTGCGCCATCAATATGCGCTGTCTCGCGCCCTGGTTATAATTCCGAGCACATCTGACATAGCGGGAAGGCGCATAACGGCGCGGCGTCAGTGCAAGACCTGGCGGGAAGCCTCTTGCCTCTGTAATCTAACCTATGTGCTAGTTCTAGTTAAATCGCTTGTTTTACTAAACCATAGTATATTTAAATAGAATACTCCTCGAATAACACGCCACGTTCTGTTACGACTAATCAAGCGTAATTAATAGTGTATTAGCTCCCAAAATATATCTGCATCTAATATATTTACATACGAGACGGTAAATGGTACAAGGCAAAGATGGACCCCACCGGTGGGACACTTGGGGTTCCACCCCCCATAGACCCTACCTATAGGGGTGAAGTTATTGATTTGAGGTTGAAACAATTAACAATTATTACGTTAAAAAGAAATTATTTGTTCTTAGTTTTTGCATTTTTAATTACTATATTAAAAAATTAATACCCCCGTCGCAGCAAATCTGCATACTTAGTGAATTTCCAATGGAGATATAAATGTCTTGATACCACATAAAGCCACTTACCAAGTTTCATAAAAATATATTCACAAATAAGCGATATATACAATTTTAATTATTCTCCATAAGACTAGCATGGGGGCTGAGTACCCAGGTTTGCTGCTACGGGAGCCTTTGGCAAAAACTTTTTTGAGAAAATAACAATAGAACACAACCAGATGAAGACGTATACCAAGTTTCGTCAGTATACGTTCATAAATAAGCGAGATATAAAATTTGTCTTTTCCTCCATAAGAGTAACATTAAGAAACGTACTGTATTTAGCATTTTCAATATCTTGGCAACCAATCAACGTAGAGGAATGATCAAAATACTAAATTGTGTGTTTTTTTTAAGCTGAATCTAATGGTAAAAACTAATATTTTACTATTTCAAAAATTATATGTAAAAAATTCAAAAAACCCATTTTTTGGGTACAACACCTCCACAAAAGTACCCCTTCGGATCGAGCGATCTGGCTGGTTTTCGAACTTAAAGTCATAAATGTCGCTTATATCGTTTATACCAAATTTCATCAAAATCAGATCATTTTCACGAGATTTGTCGTGCTCACGGACACATACACACACTCACACACACCCACACACACACACACACACACACACACACACACACACACACACACACACACACACACACACACACACACACACACACACACACACACACACACACACACACACACACACACACACACACACACACACACACACACACACACACACACACACACACACACACACACACACACACATATATATATATAAATTTTCAGTTTCGAACAAATGGTGTTTTTGGGGTCTGGGAACCTCAAAGCGAAAAGTTGTCATGGTCCCGGGCCTAGGTCTTACCATGCCGACTACGGTAATAGCTTCTTCGCTATAGGGGAAATTCCCTAATAAGCATTAATATTGAATTGTTGCCAGTCACTGAAAACTTTCGCAGTACAAGCACTGCATTTATCAAACAGGTGTGAATATTATTTTTTTTACAATTTCTCGAACTGCAATAAAGCTGTGATTCTTATGTTTTATGGAGTAAGAACAACTCCCGTTTAACTATGGTTGTAGATTAGTTTGTTTCAATGGTTTCAAGTGACTTCCAATTTAACAAATATTAACCTACAGCTTGAAACTTCTACAAGTGGAAACACTACTGCCAACCCTCGAAGTTAACTCTGCAAACTCTTCCCACACCCTCTCGTAGGATAACCTTGGAAATTACCCCCTAATTTTATTATAAGAAAACAAGCATTGGGGGGTTGTAATGCAGTACTGTATTGCAAAATTTAGAGCAATTTTGCAGGTTGAATTTGGCAAATCATTCATTAGATATTAACATGTTATTTTTATTGCATGAACCAAAAAATTATTACAATATTTTGTAGATCCAATTTAGACAAACAATTGAATTTATAAAGCAAATAGTATATTTCATCACTAGGGCCAAAAGTGACGCTTTTCGATACGAGCTCAAGTTTAACGACCGAGGCGAAGCCGAGGTAGGAAAATGAGTGAGGATCCACATGAGAAAGCTAACCATATCCAAAGCTAAAATTTTACAACTTGTTTACCTTTACAAGTTAATGGCTTCAATTTTGTTCTTGTTATTTAACATAAACAGCTGTTGCCGATGTATTCAACTATTGTCTGTTACGTTTGTGTTAGTTTTAGGTTGGACTAACAATAACGATTGATACATCGAACGTTGTGGACATTAAACCGCCAAGAATGCAATAATGAATTGCAATCGATAAAATATTCGATTACTACTCTCGATACAATCGATTTCTTATAATCGACGTTCACAAGTTTGCAGTTGTACTACATTGATACAAACGACAAAAACGAACAGCTGATGACCTCGAAACCAGCTGATTATTTTTTCCCTAGGGCTAAAAAAAACTACTTTAGCCCCGCAACGTATATAACGAAAACAAGTTTAGAGTTACTATATAGGCAATTGCATAGAGGTTTATGGAAATTAGGGAATGTAAAACCTGATGTAAAATATTAAAATAAAAATTTATTGAGCATCATTGACTGACAGTGATACTATGAAATATTTTATTTCGCGGTCGCAGAATAGTTTCATGACAAATTTGTAACTTGTATTTTCAAAAAATGATCCTAAAAATTTCAGTACATGGCGGTTATATACGTTTTATTATCCTAGCAGAGGATTATATTATCAAATAAAGATGATTTATAATTTCAGTTTATACATCTCTCGTTTGTTATTTCAAAACCAATGGCATCATGTAAGGGAGTATAACATAAACACGTTCAAGGTAAACAAATGCAGTCATATTGAATTTGTATCAAATTAATATTAACTAGCCCCAGAGCTGTTATTATTTCCGTTTATTGTTCGAAGTTCGTGTTGTGTATTTTTAAGTGTGACGACGCTGTTCAGCTGAAACTCATCGTATTGTAATGCCGAAACGATCGTAACGCAAGTTACAATTTTTTGGAGCTTTTGACGGAAGGTAAACCTTTATTTAGTTGAATTTGTTTTTTAACTGTTTATTTTATTCCTAAAACCGCCTTCGTCAGTGCGAAAAACATGATTTTAAGAGTTGATTTTTAAGGGGAGGGCGCCCGTACCCTCCCCCTAATCTAGAGACTCCGCGAGATCCCCTTCTGATCCTTATCCCTATCCTTCAGTATGTCATAGATCCCCTTCTGATACTTATCCCTATCCTTCAGTATGTCATAGATCCTTCAATGGTACAATACCCGTCAGCAGGAGGAACAATAAGTGCAGATTTATTTTTATGTAGTGGGACGTAATTGATTTACAAATTACAGTATATTCTTGGCACATTAACTGGGTGTTTTTCAATTCACTCAAAAAGTTCAAAATACATGTCTTTGATTTTTCAAATTAAAGTTCTGCGCGAAATGAGAAAACTAATATGGACTCATAGCATAACATATAACATATTTCCATAGTTACTCGATTTATTTTGACAATTCACTCTAGTTTAGTCTATATCACTTACAATTGTACAAGGTGATCATTATTTATGGCGTGTGTCTGAAAGCTATTAAACACAAACAATCCTATCTGTGTCACGCAATAAGATATTACAAAAGACAATAATTGAGTTTCTATAATAAACTCAAACTACTGATTATATACAGCCAGTGGCGTAATTAAGGGGGGGCAGGATGGTACCTTTCACCGGTGTCAATATGCAAACTTTTTGATGATTTACGTTAAAATCCGTAAATTATGATAAAATATATATTTAAAAGCCTATTCTTTTACAACATTCAATTCATTTACAACTTCTCGTTTTGTTTGTTTCAACATAATAAATGTGGGTAATGTTTCGTTTGTTTAGTCGAGGCCACGGAGTACAGAAAGGTTACGTTATTCAGATGGAGTATGTAGCAGATTAACTTTTACAAACTTAGTATCAAATGGATTTGATAATTTATATAAATAGATTGTTGTACAATGTCATACAAATAAGATAGTAATACATTGATCGGAAAAACGCATGACCTGGGACTACACGGCCTGCAATTTAAAAGGTCGGTAAGGGAAGTTAAGGGCATTTAAGGACAGTTAAGGGCAGTTAAGGACAGTTAAGGACAGTTAAGGGTGTTAAGGCAGTCACAGGTGCTGCTAGTCAGGTGTAAGATGAGGTAAAACTCGGAACTAAACTAATAATGTGTTACGCTGCCGAAAATGTTACACACTACAGGTTTAAAAAGGGGGTGCTGATCTAAGCGATTCCTATACCGTGTTTTACTTACATTGTCACCCTAAAACAACCCGAGTGTTATCAACATGAGTAACACAGTGTTATTGCTAGAATAATGCGTCTGAATAATACTCTTTCACTTATTTTATTTTATTTGAAGCACCCGCCCAATAATAAGAGTGCATACCTACGCACATGAAAGAGGGTCAGTTTTTGTAACAAGCGAACTGATAAGAGGTTAACCTAACCAAAGAAAATTTCACAGCCGACATGCGCTCCACCTGTCTTCACTAAATGCAATATTTGTTTGTTATTATTTGACACCATGTTTTCAAAGAAATTTCTTTAGAAGCTGGACAACATTTTGTATTTTGTGCGTATATTTTTTTAAAGTTTGACAGAACAATGTAAAAAATGCAATTACAAATTCTGTATTAACAATGTTTATATAACGATGTTCTTTTTTAAATTGCAGGAATTTAATTTAATGTAAATACACCCACAAACAATATACACGCGATGTATTCAAGATACATTTATTTTGATATATGAATCATTATTTTCTGATAATAAATAAATTATATATAATTTATTTCGTTTAACATTGACCGTCGTCTACAACGTCCGCCTAATGTTAAACCATTGAGTATACACTAACGAACAAAAATTAACTTACCACTTGGTAATGTTAGGTATGGATGTCAAACATAGGCTGTTTTAGGAAATGTCATTCTCCATCAAATTAAATATGTCTCAAGTAAAACATAATAGTCTACAAATAACAAACAACACAATAAATAACAATTAAAATATTACTCGGTCAAATAACGTTTCCTAAAACAGTAATATAAGCCTATTAATTTCTTGTCATATTTTAAAGGTCACATTTGTGTGTCACACGACACCGTTTAAAACTGATTTAAGTAGAATGACTGTTTATTTAGCACAAAGATGTAAACTGTAAAGTTTACGATTATATCAATATATTTGCATGGATCATACAAAATTACATTAAATTACTAAAACGTGTAACACACTATAACATCTAATGTAGAGCAGTAAATATCCAAAACATTTTGAGACTATAACCAGACTTTGACAATTTTTCTGAGAATTGAATTGTTGCAGTAATCCAGTACACCTTCTATCAATAGTTCGGATCCAAGTTTGAAACAACTAGTTTTGTCAATATGCACTACAACTGTGGAAAAACTTGACCCAACGGAACCTAACAATAATATATCTAGTTGTCTACAGCAGTTATAGCATGTTTATCTAATAATCGGTATAATACAATAAGCTACAGTTTGATCAAGCGTCCACAAGATTGTATCGCACGAACAAGGAGCCGAGTCGAAATTGTCGGAATGTCATAAAATCGATTGCCTTGTACTATATTTTATGTACATTTACCGTCTTGTTTGTAATTATACATTTTAAAGCACATTTGGCCTAATGAGAATCCCTGAATGAGCCTGATGATGGGCATCTCCTGATTGGGCCTGATGATGACCAATGTGACCGGTTGAAATAGATTGTCTTAAACGATTTTAAGTAAATTTACCGTCTTGTATGTATGTACGTATGTATGCCCATAAATCTCTGATTTGGCCTAATATTGAGAATCACTGATTAAGCCTGATGATGACCGATGTGACTGGTTGAAATCGTATTTTTTTATACATTTTTAATTTAAAAAATACATTAAATACTACTCAATAATGTCACATGAACTACTGTAACATTACTATACAATACTTTAACATTAACATAATAATAATATAACATTAAATACTACTCATACTACTTAAACATTTTTGAATTTAAGTACAACTTATTTGTAACTACTGTAGTTTAGTTTCTATTATAGGTTCCTAATCATTGTAAACCTATAATATTATATTCAAAGATATTATTTGACGCTGTAATAGTATAACAATTAACCAAGACTGTTGTATGTATAACAAGCTGCCTCATCCTATATTGCTCTACATCTAGTAAAAGGTTGTACTAATTTGTTTTATTTACTGTTTAAAAATCCAGTTGTTTACAGGTTATGACCAAATCATGTTCCCAATTTATGTAATGCTCAAACAAAAGCATTACAAAACGTAAGTACTTTAACAAATGTTAAATATCAATTTTAAAAGTCAGCATATTTTCATACCTAAGCCATGGATAATTTTGATGTTAATAACTCCAGTAAGGTAACGTTCGCTCATAACGACCTGGAAGTTTTAACAGGACGAAGTCACTGATGTAACGGTTATGGGGAGATGTGTAATTTGAGATATGTGGACCAACCCTCCCCCTCCAGACATGAAGGGAGGGAGACTGAGTGAGGAGAGGGTATACTGTGCATCAGTGTTACAGATAGGGTTGCAAAATATGCATTCCCTCTTAGTGGATCAATGTGAAATGAAATCTAATCATTATTAAGATAAAGATGCAATTACCTAAAAATCACAGTCAGGGTTTTGGATTTTTTTCCAAACATTCACTTGAATTTACCTTTTATTGATCTATTTTAGATTATATGTAATTAAAATTGATGATAGAATTGACTTTAATATATCTTAAATGAAATATCGTATGATATCTTATAAAGCTTTAAATCAGAGTAAAAAGCTCTAAACTGTAAAATATTATGTAGGTTTTCAACGTAAAAAATACAACATAAAAAATAAGTAGGTTAATATAGTAACGATGTTCCAAAATTTCTAAAATTTTAAACCCTAACAAATATTTAAAATTATATTAATGGATGTTTGTTATTAGTGAGATTAAAAACTGCGAATTGAGAATTTAGTTTTCAAATAAAGAAGAACACAAAACCTGCGAAAGAACGAGGTGTTCGTTAAAACCGATTGTAGGTCAAATCAACCTTCAACAGATCAATATGCGAGGCTGCGTTTAATGGAAAATGACAATTACATAAGTCGTGTTTTGCTCATTCTTACAAATCAACCTTCAACAGATCAATATGCGAGGCTGCGTTTAATGGAAAATGACAATTACATAAGTCGTGTTTTGCTCATTCTTACAAATCAACCTTCAGTAGATCAATATGCGAGGCTGCGTTTAATGGAAAATGACAATTACATAAGTCGTGTTTTGCTCATTCTTACAAATCAACCTTCAACAGATCAATATGTGAGGCTGCGTTTAATGGAAAATGACAATTACATAAGTCGTGTTTTGCTCATTCTTACAAATCAACCTTCAACAGATCAATATGCGAGGCTGCGTTTAATGGAAAATGACAATTACATAAGTCGTGTTTTGCTCATTCTTACAAATCAACCTTCAACAGATCAATATGCGAGGATGCGTTTAATGGAAAATGACAATTACATAAGTCGTGTTTTGCTCATTCTTACAAATCAACCTTCAGCAGATCAATATGCGAGGCTGCGTTTAATGGAAAATGACAATTACATAAGTCGTGTTTTGCTCATTCTTACAAATCAACCTTCAACAGATCAATATGTGAGGCTGCGTTTAATGGAAAATGACAATTACATAAGTCGTGTTTTGCTCATTCTTACAAATCAACCTTCAACAGATCAATATGCGAGGCTGCGTTTAATGGAAAATGACAATTACATAAGTCGTGTTTTGCTCATTCTTACAAAACAACCTTCAACAGATCAATATGTGAGGCTGCGTTTAATGGAAAATGACAATTACATAAGTCGTGTTTTGCTCATTCTTACAAATCAACCTTCAACAGATCAATATGCGAGGCTGCGTTTAATGGAAAATGACAATTACATAAGTCTTGTTTTGCTCATTCTTACAAATCAACCTTCAACAGATCAATATGTGAGGCTGCGTTTAATGGAAAATGACAATTACATAAGTCGTGTTTTGCTCATTCTTACAAATCAACCTTCAACAGATCAATATGCGAGGCTGCGTTTAATGGAAAATGACAATTACATAAGTCGTGTTTTGCTCATTCTTACAAAAACGGAACTAACGTAAGAGTCAAATTATGCGAGTTCACGGCACCCGCGTGATTAGCATTGTTTGAGAGCTAAGCATGGAGCATGAAGCCGTGGAGCTAAGACCAGTAGGTAAATGCTCTGCAGAATTGATTGTGATGGTGAGTTAATGATTGGCGTGGCGCAATGGGAGGCAGCTGTTTCCACAAATGTGGTACACTGTTTGTGAATGTAGATCCTCTAGTCAACAGAATGCTTTCAGTCTTACTTCGCACCTTTTGCTTTCAACCTGTTCCACATTTTTATGATCGTCTTCCTAGAAAACACATTTATTCGTTCTTAGAGATGAAAGAAGATGGTAAATGTGCCAATTAATCACAATGTAGATCCTGAAAGTAGTTCGAGAGACACGCGATGTAATATCAATTTGTAACAAAGAGGAATATTCATTACTACGAAGATAATTGTACAGTATTTTACACAAAGACTAACTACAAAGTTCTACTGCTGGGGGCGGTCTACTTCAAAGGTGGAGTAGAAACATCATTGGTCGGTGAGATCGTGGTATCAACACCACCCGCCTAACAAAAATGATATAATTAAAAATGTTTGTAGCAAAAAAATAACAAATGAAACCATACATAAAAGTTTAACTAAGATTTATTTTTAATTATTTTTTAAAAGTAATACTAGTTTTTTTTAAATAATGTTTTACTATATACAGGGTGAGTTTTAAATGAGTCCCCCTACGTTTTTCTACATTTCTTAAGATATCGACTCCGGTCCACACCCGATCATTTTTGACCAACTTATACTTAATTTTGAATTTAATAATATTTTTGGCCGCCATATTGGATTAAACTATTTATTTTTAAATGTAAAGGTTGGGTTGTGACCCATCTTATAGTAATACTTTTTTACGGTGAACACAATGCCGCAATCCGTTTTTGAAAATCATTATTCGTTCTCAAGGTAGTGGAGGATAAAAAGAATGAATTTTGGAGAGAGTTTTAAAAATCCTGACCTTAAAAAATGCCCATATTCTCATCATTAAAGCAAATAATTACCATGAACTACTACCAATCATAGTTGAGTGGCATTCGCTTCATATTTACAAAATTAAATTTTCAGCCGCCATCAAAATCAAGTAAAAATGAAGTATAACTTGGTCAAATATGATCGGGGGCGGTCCGGAGTTGATATCTTAAGAAATGCAGAAAGAATTAGGGGGGACTCATTTAAAACTCACCCGTATAATATAAAACAACATGTGTTTACGCATGGCTTATGGTTTATAATGTTTTCAATTTTGTTATTTTTGCTATACATTGCACGATCGTTCTAAAATGATGTATTAAGGTATTATTTAAAGTAACTTTGGTGTTTATTTATACGACATTAATTTGATATTTACGGATTTAAAATATTTCGGGTTATTTAAATTTGCATTACTACGATTTTTCAAGGACCGTATTTGTTTGTATGACCATAGAGAGATTATATAAATATGATAGTGTTGTGCTTCCAGTCACGGTTACAGTAACATAATAATAAGCAACTATTGTAAAATAATTTGATGTACCTGTCCTCCGCACGCTAAGCAAGGCTTTTGCATCTCCTGCACTGTAGGCTCAATTGTTAACCAAATGCAAATAATTTGTTATAATTTCTTTCATTAAATGTTCATCTATGACCCTGTTGTTTTCAAAATCGAGATTTTAATTCAAATTAAGTGGTAGGTCGTTGTCAAGTTTACAAATTAAGCGTTTTTTCTAAAGCTTCCTAACATAAGGAAAAAAATATTATGGAAAAAAGAAACAACAGAGTTATAGATTGGAAACTGAAAAGTGTGAAACTACAAATATTTTGGTGAAAAATAAAAAATTAACTTGCAATCGAGGAGAACAAAAAGAAATACAACCGTTAATCTACATTCATGTTTAAACAACATCGTGCGGATCATTCGGTCAGGGGTAGGGCGCACCTTTAAGCTGTGAAAAGGTGATAAAATATAAATAAAAAAATTACGACAATATAGTTTAATCAATGCAACTGTTTTGTTGCGTTGGGTAAATATTAACTGCCGCATACGCTATCAATATGTAAATAGGGTTCTCATAAGGCACAAAAGGTAAATTTATAACCAAAAGTTCGGCTTCGTCGTTTCTGAAGACCGAAATAGGCCTAACTCAGAAAACTAGACAAAAAACAGAGCAGATTTTTCTTATGAGGTTAGTAAGGCAAGATTCTGGGACCTACACTTAACCTGCGCGTCCTTTAGTGCTTTCTTATCAATCGGGTATGTGCCACGACAATGCGCCAAGGTCAGTCTTCGCCGCGGGTCAAGTTCCAAACCTCGACATCAATAGATCACTCCAGGAGGCAGGTCATCGTCTCCGTGACACTGAAGTAATGAAGTCACTAACTACAAGATTACGAACCATGAAGTCGAACTGAGGGGTCCCGGTGTTTGGTTCGGGTAAAGGCGGTCCCACACTTCTCGCGAACACGACCGAACTCCGAATGTTCGGAGCATTCGCGAGAAGTGTGGGAGCTGCACGAACTTTTGAATACATACAGCAACATACGGCGCGGAATGTTCAGTGAACAAATGTTCGGCCGAATGTTCAAGCCTGTTCGCGAGAAGTGTGGGACCGCCTTAAGTAACAATCGAGGTTGCTTGTTAAGCTGTAAATATATTACACAATTGTAATTTTAATAATATATATTTGATTATAAATTAAAAGATACTCATTCATTGAATTGTTTGTATACTATCTACGAGTTATACTTATCGAAGGTATACAGGGTGTCTCACTCAAGGTGACTCAAACGAATACATATACTACAAGGAATGGCCTAAAACTAAATTATCCCCCGCTAAATCTACGCTAAAGTATGTTGTACAATCAGTCACTTTTTACACACGCGGTGTTCCAAATACCGGATCATAAGTGTTGATCTCTGAATTTTTTATATAAACATATGTTTTACATAATTTCAATCTCTATGATGGGTAAACCATCTCTACGGAAACAAGGCTAAGAAAACATTTTCTTATGGCATATTAAAGAAGCTAATAAAGTATACAAGAAGTAAATTCAGTTGTTATGAGTAAGAAAAATTATAATCAGAAAACTGGTAATCGCTGTTTTAGTAAAATAAATACGTAGCATTCATAAATATGCATTTTTCATTGCCCTAACCACCACTTTAAAAGGGTGTTTCTACCAAACAGCTTGCCTATCCATCACAATGCTTTGAAATTATGTGTTACAATGACTTGAAAATTAATCAGCATTTGTGAGTCATGTGCTATGATAAAAATAACATTATTATAGAGAGTAAATCAATACTTAGAAAACTGAGACATAATAAAATAAAGAGATTGATTTAAAGCTACATCTACTTTAATTAAATTAGAAACTACGAGTTTGTTCTTTTTTCAATCCTCAGTAATATAGGGGAATAATGAAACATTGTTTAAACGAGAAAGACTTTATTACTGAAACAAATTAAAAAGTTGGAGGAAATTAATCTTTTTTCAAGAAATTAAACACTGTAAAAGGTAAAGTTTTACCGCAAAATCTTTTGACGTAGCCCCAAAAATTACTGTACCACATAAAGAAAATATAATAAATTTCAATTTTAGTTGTCGAATGGTTTAATTTTATTTGACCAAAACAACAGTTTTCAATTCTGTATCTGAGGCAAAGCATGCCAAAATAGGTCCAAAAGTGAACTAATAAATCATAACGGAATCAATGCAAGGTATATGCTTCAAGGTGATCTTCGTAAAATTCTTTACTTCAGCTGATAAAAATATTCTAAAGTGGAATAAAATGTATAATATTTTAAATCATTGACTCTCCTATATATTACTTTTCCTAGAAAGAATAATTAAAATCAGTCAAGTCTCACAATTTTGACTAAACAATAGTCTCTTTTAGCGAATTTCCCCTATAGGGAAGAAGCTATTACCGTAGGTCTCATGGTAAGACTTAAGCCCGAGACCATGATAACTTTTCGTTTTGAGGTCGCCAGATGCCAAAAACACCATTCGTTCAAATTTTTATATATGTATATATATATAAATATATTTATATATATATATATGTATATGTGTCCGTAAGCACGATAACTCTCGTAAAAATTCCGATCTTAATACAGTTTGGTACAAATATGTAAAGTACCATTTATTTGAACGAGTTCGATAACGAGACAAATCGCACCATCCGAAGGGGGGTTTTTGGGGGGTTTTGTACCCCAAAAATGTTTTTTTTGGGTTTTCACATGTAATTTTGATTTAAATCAAATTTAAATTTATACCATTGAATTCAGCTTAAAAAAACAAACAATTTGGTATTTTGATCATTGCTCTACGTCAATTGGTTACTGAGATATTACAAGTGCTAAACACAGTACGTTGTCCAATGTTATTCTTATGGAGAAAAAGACAAATTTTATATCTCGGTTATTTATAAACATAAACTGACGAAACTTGGTATATCGCTTCATCTGGTTGTGGTTTGTTGATGTTTGAACAAAAAACCAATTTTTCGCCTATGGTTCCCGAAGCAGCAAACCTAGGTACTCGGTCCCCATGTTATTCTTATGGAGAATAATAAAAATGTTATATATCGCTTATTTATGAATGTATATGGATGAAACTTGGTATGTGACTTGACTTAGATGAGTTCTAATGATATTTGTATAAAAATCCATTATTTTTTGTTCCTTTTTGCAGCAAACCTGTATACTCATCCCTAATGTTATTCTTATAGAGAATAATGAATATTTTAAATATCGCTTATTTATGAATATATTTCTTATGAATTCTGGTAAGAGGCTTAATGTAATATTAAGACATATATATTCATTGGAAATTCGCTGAGTACGCAGGTTTGCTGCGACGGGGGTATTTATTTATAGGACGCAACATCCTATATATTTCAAATTTAAGTCAACCCACAGTGCTAAAACAGAAAAACCTTGATACCTCACCCATTATTAAAAAATGCATAAACTAAATTTGCTGTGTTTTAATTTGCAGTTTTAAAGAAAAGTTAAAGCTAACTGACCTTAATAGCCATTGGTGTCATTGCCAGAGTCACGGTTATTATTATTTTGTAATTCAGGATGTGGTGGTATTTTTCCATTGTAGACCTCCCCGATTGTCCGGAACAAGTAACGGTGACATCAATTATTATTAAGGTCAGCTGTATGCGATTGTCTGTGACTCAAAACTTCACTCTCTGGATGTATGTTAGGTTAGGTTATGTTATAAAACGATAAATTAGTATTCCAGTAACAACAAAACCTAACCTAACTCCGAAGAGTATTTGCATTGATTTTCGACATTGTTTACATTCGTAGTTACAATAAATACTAATATAAGTTATGTGTTTAAGTATTGACAAATTTAAGTTGATACACTAATAGTCCAGAATTACCTAAGGGGTAGTAAACAGTATAATACAGTGTAACCTGAATTCATATCTGAAGTAGCTATATAGAGTAGACCAGTAAGCTTGCTAGGTTAACGTTAGCAGTACCTGGGGGCCACGCTTTGCTCGGGGAAGGCCAGTCAGTTTTATTAGATGTCTTGTAGTAATATTTCACCACTTCTCCCAACTGATTATCAGATTTGTATATCTCATTTCCTTTTTTTCTGCATTTTTAAGGTCCCTCCAGTTGTTATTTATAGCTCAATATCCCTTTAATTTATTTTACCACTCTATTATATACAATGTCCACTCAACAGTTTTAGTCACTGCTCTCAGTAAACCACATGTTAACAATTTTAAACAACACTAGTATTACTTTGACAGTTCCCTGGATGATTAAGAACAGCTGTTACAATTATTTTGTTTTGATTTTAAACTCCATAAGCCCAATGTTATTTTTTTATCTTTTAATTTTAGATTTTTAACATTATTTTATTTTTCCTGGGGATGAGACCTGTCTAGAACTTATTTTTATCCCAGACATTAGTTAGTTCCAACATTTGAAGGAAATCGTTGGTGCCGTTTTTGAGATCAGAGTCGCAAGCAAGCACGGACGCACGCAAACCTTACTCATCTTACAGTATAGGATATAGTATTATTCCCTGATTTATACGTATTAGTAGCTTAGTTTTATTTATACTCGTAAAACTATTTCTTGTTTCAATAAAGTAGTCAACTCGTGTTTAACGATTAAAAAATTAAGTTTGTACAGTTTGAAGGTTTTCCTTTGTACCAAAACATCTTAGACCAGCCTAACATCTTAGACGAGCCTAACATCTTAGACCAGCCTAACATCTTAGACCAGCCTAACATCTTAGACCAGCCTAACATCTTAGACCAGCCTAACATCTTAGACCAGCCTAACATCTTAGACCAGCCTAACATCTTAGACCAGCCTAACATCTTAGACCAGCCTAACATCTTAGACCAGCCTAACATCTTAGACCAGCCTAACACCTTAGACCAGCCTAAATTCGATGACATTTGTGAGGGCAGATAGATTTATACAATTTTTTCCAGGAAAGCCACTAACTTTTAATGCTAAAACCGAAACCTCCTCCTTCTTAATAACAACAACTAATAACACTGCGTTCCGTGATTAGAAATAAAATCACACAAAACCATTAGATCATTGTTTCATGAATAAATATCGAGATCGTAGAACTACTTTTTAAGGAGCCGCGTTTAACAGAATCCTTGAGCCGGCTCGGCAACGCGGCGTTGGCCACGGACGTTCACGATGGATCGCCGCACAGAATCCTTGAGCCGGCTCGGCAACGCGGCGTTGGCCACGGACGTTCACGATGGATCGCCGCACAGAATCCTTGAGCCGGCTCGGCAACGCGGCGTTGGCCACGGACGTTCACGATGGATCGCCGCACAGAATCCTTGAGCCGGCTCGGCAGCGCGGCGTTGGCCACGGACGTTCACGATGGATCGCCGCGCAGAATCCTTGAGCCGGCTCGGCAGCGCGGCGTTGGCCACGGACGTTCACGATGGATCGCCGCGCAGAATCCTTGAGCCGGCTCGGCAACGCGGCGTTGGCCACGGACGTTCACGATGGATCGCCGCGCAGAATCCTTGAGCCGGCTCGGCAGCGCGGCGTTGGCCACGGACGTTCACGATGGATCGCCGCACAGAATCCTTGAGCCGGCTCGGCAGCGCGGCGTTGGCCACGGACGTTCACGATGGATCGCCGCGCAGAATCCTTGAGCCGGCTCGGCAGCGCGGCGTTGGCCACGGACGTTCACGATGGATCGCCGCACAGAATCCTTGAGCCGGCTCGGCAGCGCGGCGTTGGCCACGGACGTTCACGATGGATCGCCGCGCAGAATCCTTGAGCCGGCTCGGCAGCGCGGCGTTGGCCACGGACGTTCACGATGGATCGCCGCGCAGAATCCTTGAGCCGGCTCGGCAGCGCGGCGTTGGCCACGGACGTTCACGATGGATCGCCGCGCAGAATCCTTGAGCCGGCTCGGCAACGCGGCGTTGGCCACGGACGTTCACGATGGATCGCCGCGCAGAATCCTTGAGCCGGCTCGGCAGTGCGGCGTTGGCCACGGACGTTCACGATGGATCGCCGCACAGAATCCTTGAGCCGGCTCGGCAGCGCGGCGTTGGCCACGGACGTTCACGATGGATCGCCGCACAGAATCCTTGAGCCGGCTCGGCAGCGCGGCGTTGGCCACGGACGTTCACGATCAATCGCCGCACAGAATCCTTGAGCCGGCTCGGCAGCGCGGCGTTGGCCACGGACGTTCACGATGGATCGCCGCACAGAATCCTTGAGCCGGCTCGGCAGCGCGGCGTTGGCCACGGACGTTCACGATGGATCGCCGCACAGAATCCTTGAGCCGGCTCGGCAGCGCGGCGTTGGCCACGGACGTTCACGATGGATCGCCGTGCCGTCGTAACCGTGAAGTTCCACTGGGAAATAGAATAGAAGGCTCCCCGCCTTTGTAATACAGTTCGAAAAATTAGTCAGATTACGACAAAGGCTTATCTCGATTTCAAATATTTATCTGATAGCAAACAATATTACATATCTGAAAAAGTCACAACGGCCAATAGTGTAAACAAAGATAGTAAGATTCGAGGACAGAGTGAGTCACTCTTATCGTGTTATCTGATAACAGGCTGATAGATTTGGAAGTTAACAAAGGGAGATCAAGTCTGGTCACACGAATTTAATTAAATTAGGCTCGCTTTTGTGTTTTCTTTGTTACCCCTGGACCACAATAAGAACACTATCAGGCAATATGTTTAAATCCATACGCTATAGAGAGTAAAACTTGACTATCCATATCAAGATTTACTGTGTTTTGGATGTTATTTATGATTGTCATTGGTGCGTATTAGGGTATTGGTAAAATAACAATATCCTATACTCTAATATGTCTATTTGTTTGTTTGAAAAATTCATCTCAAGATCCAGCGGAATGATTTTGGTGTATGGGATTAGGGGCTTTTGGGTCTAAAAAATCGATTGGTGAAAACCACTATCCCAGGAAAACTCGTATTTTTATAAACAACTCATTTGAAAATTGAAAATTTTAACATTGGGCTTATGGAGTTTAAAATAATAACACCGTTAGTAGTAGCTAAAGGAGAAAGAGGCATCACTTCCGGCGCTTTTTCCCCATGTTATTCTTATGGGGAGCCGTTTTTGCGCCGACGCCAGCTCCCGCCTATAGAGCTCCCGCGCGTTGGCCTGTACTAATGTCCAACCCTTGCCCATATTAAATATATTGTCCCCATCCCCATCCCTCCTCTATATTTTTTAAAATTAATTTTCAAATTCTAAAAAACTATCTTTAATGTTTATAGTCCGATTTGTCTGCAATTTGGATATGTTATTGTCCTAGGCAAGTGTTTTAATAAATTTCACTTACATTTCCCAAATTCACTATAACGGTCAAATTAAAAAATATTTTTTGAAAATACTGCCAATTGCCACCTTCTTTATTAACTGTCCGATTTGTCTGCAATTTGGATATGTTATTGTCCTAGGCAAGTGTTTTAATAAATTTCACTTACATTTCCCAAATTCACTATTACAGTCAAATTAAAAATATTTTGGAAAAATACTGCCAATTGCCAACTTCTTTATTTACTGTCCGATTTGTTTAAAATTTAGATATGTTATTGTTATAGGCAAGTGTTTTAATAAATTCCACTTACATTTCCCAAATTCACTATAACGGTCAAATTAAAAAATATTTTTGAAAAATACTGCCAATTGCCACCTTCTTTATTAACTGTCCGATTTCTTTAAAATTTGGATATGTGATTGTTCTAGGCAAGTGTTTTAATAAAATCCACCTACATTTCCCAAATTCACTATTACGGTCAAATTAAATAATATTTTTGAAAAAATACTGCCAATTGCCACCTTCTTTATTAACTGTCCGATTTGTCTTCAGTTTGGATATGTTATTGTCGTAGGCAAGTGTTTTAATAAATTACACTTACATTTCCCAAATTCACTATTACAGTCAAATTAAAAATTATTTTTGAAAAATACTGCCAATTGCCACCTTCTTTATTAAATGTCCGATTTGTCTGCAATTTGGATATGTTATTGTCCTAGGCAAGTGTTTTAATAAATTTCACTTACATATCCCAAATTCACCATTACGGTCAAATTAAAAAATATTTTTGAAAAATACTGCCAATTGCCAACTTCTTTATTAAATGTCCGATTTATCTGCAATTTGGATATGTTATTGTCCTAGGCAAGTGTTTTAATAAATTACACTTACATTTCCCAAATTCACTATTACAGTCAAATTAAAAATTATTTTTGAAAAATACTGCCAATTGCCAACTTCTTTATTAAATGTCCGATTTGTTTAAAATTTAGATATGTTATTGTTGTAGGCTAGTGTATATGCACCATCCACATTTCCCAAATTCACTATTACGGTCAAATTAAAAAATATTTTTGAAAAATACTGCCAATTGTCAACTTCTTTATTTACTGTCCGATTTGTTTAAAATTTGGATATGTTATTGTCCTAGGCAAGTGTATATGCACCATCCACATTTTACAAATATTGCGGTTAAATTTTAAAAAATTTGGAAAAATACTGCCAATTGGCAACTTCTTTATTTATGGTCTGATTTGTTTAAAATTTATGTCATTATTCTAGGCTAGTGTATATGTACCATCCACATTTGACAAATTAACTATAATGGTCAAATTAAAAAAATATTTTGAAAAATATACTAACAATTTCAAACTTCTTTATTTACTGTCTGATTTATTTTCGGATATGTTAAAGCTCTTATATAGGTAACAAGACCACACTACCACACGTTCCACTACCCCCTATAATACAGTATTTTGCTGTAATCCCAAAACGACTTTGCTGTTTATTGTCCGATTTGCCTACACTTTGGATGTTGTCCTAAGCATTTATTGTCTGATTTATTTTTGGATATGTTATAGCCCCCAACTATTATATCTAAAATTACAATATTATTTCCACCTATAATACTGTTGTTTGTTTTGCCGCAACCTAAAAACTAACATTGGTATTTGTGTTTTTACAAAACTATATTTTGCGGTTGGATTAAAAAAATAAATACAAGCTTATTATATACATCCAGCTGATAAGTAATATATATCCACATTTATGGTCAGAACAAATTTTGGATATGTTTTAAGCCAGCAAAAAATAAATGTTTAAAACCCAAAACAACTACACACAAAACACTAACCTTTCTTTGTGCTTGTTTGGAGTAGTCTTTATTTTATCCAACTTAATTTTAATTTTGTAGTTAAAATCAAACTTCCCACATTCTAGCTCCCTTTCCAGCCAGTGATTGGAGACATAAAGGTTACGAATATTTTCAAACAATATATCTTTTTCTACCCCTATGTTGGACTTGTTTAATAGCGCACCATATTCCAAATCCTCCAGTCTACTACATTCATTAAATTTAACATTGCCTTTAATATCTTGCATCTCTATGTCTTCTTGTCCATCATCCCACTCATTGTTACGGAAACTTAGGTTTTCTATTTTTGGAATTGCCATAAAATGTTGCGGTTCCGTTAGTGTTAAAGCTTGCAAGTGGCTCGTTGGTAAGTAGATAAATAATGTCCAAATCACCACTGTATGGCAACACGCCTTGCCTATTCTTATTTATCTCTATAAATACAGTTTTACAGACACCCTTAACATAGTATACACCCGTCCATCCTTTTCTGCCAACACTCCCACAAACTTGTTGTTTACTACAAACGCATACACATAATGCTCTAGATCCTCGTCGCAGGAAGTAATCTTTTAATTTATCCTCTCTTTCCCTTCTTTCTTTAGCCAACTGTGCTTTGTATTCCTCCGCAACAGTATTTTCCACATATTCCAATGTCTTCTAATTCCAATTTCCTCTTTTTGGAACAACTCTCTGCTTGGAAAGTGGCTCTATTTCTTTAATAGTGTATGGGTACAGTTTATTGGTCCGGCTTCTTAAAACGTAGGGAGTAAGGTTAGGACTTTCCACTAAGCCCAATTCTTCTAAATTGATGGAGAAAGGTGTATTTGATGTGCCCCCAGATTTGATGTAACACTTATGCTTTACACTTATGGCATCCTCCTCTATTACCTCTACATAGTTGGTAAACAGTTAAAGCTAAATGCAGATAGAGCATACTTTATTAACTTTTCCCTTTGTGTACTATCTTTTGGCAGTTGTACTCCAGTTATCTTCCCCCAATATGCATCGTTAAACACTAAACAACAACTGTTTTGTAATTGATTGGCATCTTATGCAGAGGTACAGCATAGAATGGAGCATTTTGAAAGTACCGTTTGTTGTCTTCTATTAGACTTAAACAATCTCTTAAAGGTTCAAACCCTTTACCAAAACCTCTACAATAGATTGTTGCCTCTAACCTTGCCATTCTCTCTAGCTAGTTTAGACGAGAACGTTTCTTTTAGGTTTACAAAGTTTATTATATGGTTTCCTATACTTTTAATTACTCCAGGGCTTGTAATCTGGCATATAAATTTATTATATATTTTTACCCTGCTATTTACATTAAACCATGTTAAACAGTCTTTACTAACATTATCTACAATAACATTATGGGGGTCCATTCGCCCCCCTGGTAGCAAAAGTTTTCTGTAAGATATTGGCACATTTCCTCTTTATTAAATATTCCAACCAAATCTAGTGTTATATCGAAATCCATAAGATAGTACATTTCTTTTTCCAGATCTTGCAGTATCTTTGGAAGATCTTCCAACAAATCCTTAATTTTAACATTTGCAAGCTCTATTTTATAGGGAATTGCTATAGGATCATCATACTTTTGTTTAATTTGGTCAAAACACAATTTGGTAACACACCCTCGCTTTGGGAGAATGGTAGTTTGGCCACAACACCATGTTGAGCTAAAGAGAACTTTTTAAATATTCCTCGTAAGTAGCTATTAAACGAGCCACATATTTCCTTCTTAACTTTAAATTTATTCCGAACATCCCCATCACAATCCGCAACATTGGTTATCTTAACTAACATCCGTTATAGATGTTAAATTATTTAATTTTGGTTCACCCTCGCAATAGTTTATATTACCTATGTTTGTAAGAAGGTTATTATTACGTAGATTTTCTAATAAAAACCACATACCCAATCTTTCGTTAGTAGGTTTAATACAATTCCCCAATAAATGGCTAACAGAGTACATTTCTTTTATACAAAAAGTAGCGGAAACACGTCAACAGGACAGATTACACTATAGGCATATAGAGACCCACATGCAAATATGGAATACCCACAAATTCGACTAAATAAGTTTATAGTCTCAATATAATTAACATATTAACATTAGTACCCAAATTGTCGAAATTCTATAATTCTATTCTTAGTCCTTGTATTAGGTTTTGTACTATTAAACCCAACACCCCGCGCAGTAGAGTAATATATGTATTTAATACAGATACGCACATTCTACAAGACCCATACATCTGTTGTATAAGCAGCAGAATAGACGTCTCATTGTGTTGTTGTAAAATAAAACATAAATTGTGCTGGATACAACCGGCCAGATATTAGACAGGAAATGTGTTGGAAGTGTATTGCCAAATAGTAAGACAAACACCACATAGTGCAGCATGTAATCAATCCATTACTATTTAGACAAAGGTCAGTATTGGTACAACATCCGATATATTAGCCAAACCCACAATCAAACTTGGAAAACAAACAGTAAAAGATAAATATTATAGTAACAGAAATAGTAAGAGTATAAGGACATAGTAATATTTAAAGTTTATAAAACAACACAAATGCAGAGACACAATAAATAACACACTCCAACACATTTGGACACACCCACAGATACTGGTTTACATCCATTTAACACAACTTTACACGTTCTGTCAACCGACACAAAAATAGTTTGTAAATTGTGTAAGAAATATATGTAATATAAACAAATTTAACACAATCATAACATTGTGGACAATGTTATGATTGTGTTAAATTTGTTTATATTACATATATTTCTTACACAATTTACAAACTATTTTTGTGTCGGTTGACAGAACGTGTAAAGTTGTGTTAAATGGATGTAAACCAGTATCTGTGGGTGTGTCCAAATGTGTTGGAGTGTGTTATTTATTGTGTCTCTGCATTTGTGTTGTTTTATAAACTTTAAATATTACTATGTCCTTATACTCTTACTATTTCTGTTACTATAATATTTATCTTTTACTGTTTGTTTTCCAAGTTTGATTGTGGGTTTGGCTAATATATCGGATGTTGTACCAATACTGACCTTTGTCTAAATAGTAATGGATTGATTACATGCTGCACTATGTGGTGTTTGTCTTACTATTTGGCAATACACTTCCAACACATTTCCTGTCTAATATCTGGCCGGTTGTATCCAGCACAATTTATGTTTTATTTTACAACAACACAATGAGACGTCTATTCTGCTGCTTATACAACAGATGTATGGGTCTTGTAGAATGTGCGTATCTGTATTAAATACATATATTACTCTACTGCGCGGGGTGTTGGGTTTAATAGTACAAAACCTAATACAAGGACTAAGAATAGAATTATAGAATTTCGACAATTTGGGTACTAATGTTAATATGTTAATTATATTGAGACTATAAACTTATTTAGTCGAATTTGTGGGTATTCCATATTTGCATGTGGGTCTCTATATGCCTATAGTGTAATCTGTCCTGTTGACGTGTTTCCGCTACTTTTTGTATAAAAGAAATGTACTCTGTTAGCCATTTATTGGGGAATTGTATTAAACCTACTAACGAAAGATTGGGTATGTGGTTTTTATTAGAAAATCTACGTAATAATAACCTTCTTACAAACATAGGTAATATAAACTATTGCGAGGGTGAACCAAAATTAAATAATTTAACATCTATAACGGATGTTAGTTAAGATAACCAATGTTGCGGATTGTGATGGGGATGTTCGGAATAAATTTAAAGTTAAGAAGGAAATATGTGGCTCGTTTAATAGCTACTTACGAGGAATATTTAAAAAGTTCTCTTTAGCTCAACATGGTGTTGTGGCCAAACTACCATTCTCCCAAAGCGAGGGTGTGTTACCAAATTGTGTTTTGACCAAATTAAACAAAAGTATGATGATCCTATAGCAATTCCCTATAAAATAGAGCTTGCAAATGTTAAAATTAAGGATTTGTTGGAAGATCTTCCAAAGATACTGCAAGATCTGGAAAAAGAAATGTACTATCTTATGGATTTCGATATAACACTAGATTTGGTTGGAATATTTAATAAAGAGGAAATGTGCCAATATCTTACAGAAAACTTTTGCTACCAGGGGGGCGAATGGACCCCCATAATGTTATTGTAGATAATGTTAGTAAAGACTGTTTAACATGGTTTAATGTAAATAGCAGGGTAAAAATATATAATAAATTTATATGCCAGATTACAAGCCCTGGAGTAATTAAAAGTATAGGAAACCATATAATAAACTTTGTAAACCTAAAAGAAACGTTCTCGTCTAAACTAGCTAGAGAGAATGGCAAGGTTAGAGGCAACAATCTATTGTAGAGGTTTTGGTAAAGGGTTTGAACCTTTAAGAGATTGTTTAAGTCTAATAGAAGACAACAAACGGTACTTTCAAAATGCTCCATTCTATGCTGTACCTCTGCATAAGATGCCAATCAATTACAAAACAGTTGTTGTTTAGTGTTTAACGATGCATATTGGGGGAAGATAACTGGAGTACAACTGCCAAAAGATAGTACACAAAGGGAAAAGTTAATAAAGTATGCTCTATCTGCATTTAGCTTTAACTGTTTACCAACTATGTAGAGGTAATAGAGGAGGATGCCATAAGTGTAAAGCATAAGTGTTACATCAAATCTGGGGGCACATCAAATACACCTTTCTCCATCAATTTAGAAGAATTGGGCTTAGTGGAAAGTCCTAACCTTACTCCCTACGTTTTAAGAAGCCGGACCAATAAACTGTACCCATACACTATTAAAGAAATAGAGCCACTTTCCAAGCAGAGAGTTGTTCCAAAAAGAGGAAATTGGAATTAGAAGACATTGGAATATGTGGAAAATACTGTTGCGGAGGAATACAAAGCACAGTTGGCTAAAGAAAGAAGGGAAAGAGAGGATAAATTAAAAGATTACTTCCTGCGACGAGGATCTAGAGCATTATGTGTATGCGTTTGTAGTAAACAACAAGTTTGTGGGAGTGTTGGCAGAAAAGGATGGACGGGTGTATACTATGTTAAGGGTGTCTGTAAAACTGTATTTATAGAGATAAATAAGAATAGGCAAGGCGTGTTGCCATACAGTGGTGATTTGGACATTATTTATCTACTTACCAACGAGCCACTTGCAAGCTTTAACACTAACGGAACCGCAACATTTTATGGCAATTCCAAAAATAGAAAACCTAAGTTTCCGTAACAATGAGTGGGATGATGGACAAGAAGACATAGAGATGCAAGATATTAAAGGCAATGTTAAATTTAATGAATGTAGTAGACTGGAGGATTTGGAATATGGTGCGCTATTAAACAAGTCCAACATAGGGGTAGAAAAAGATATATTGTTTGAAAATATTCGTAACCTTTATGTCTCCAATCACTGGCTGGAAAGGGAGCTAGAATGTGGGAAGTTTGATTTTAACTACAAAATTAAAATTAAGTTGGATAAAATAAAGACTACTCCAAACAAGCACAAAGAAAGGTTAGTGTTTTGTGTGTAGTTGTTTTGGGTTTTAAACATTTATTTTTTGCTGGCTTAAAACATATCCAAAATTTGTTCTGACCATAAATGTGGATATATATTACTTATCAGCTGGATGTATATAATAAGCTTGTATTTATTTTTTTAATCCAACCGCAAAATATAGTTTTGTAAAAACACAAATACCAATGTTAGTTTTTAGGTTGCGGCAAAACAAACAACAGTATTATAGGTGGAAATAATATTGTAATTTTAGATATAATAGTTGGGGGCTATAACATATCCAAAAATAAATCAGACAATAAATGCTTAGGACAACATCCAAAGTGTAGGCAAATCGGACAATAAACAGCAAAGTCGTTTTGGGATTACAGCAAAATACTGTATTATAGGGGGTAGTGGAACGTGTGGTAGTGTGGTCTTGTTACCTATATAAGAGCTTTAACATATCCGAAAATAAATCAGACAGTAAATAAAGAAGTTTGAAATTGTTAGTATATTTTTCAAAATATTTTTTTAATTTGACCATTATAGTTAATTTGTCAAATGTGGATGGTACATATACACTAGCCTAGAATAATGACATAAATTTTAAACAAATCAGACCATAAATAAAGAAGTTGCCAATTGGCAGTATTTTTCCAAATTTTTTAAAATTTAACCGCAATATTTGTAAAATGTGGATGGTGCATATACACTTGCCTAGGACAATAACATATCCAAATTTTAAACAAATCGGACAGTAAATAAAGAAGTTGACAATTGGCAGTATTTTTCAAAAATATTTTTTAATTTGACCGTAATAGTGAATTTGGGAAATGTGGATGGTGCATATACACTAGCCTACAACAATAACATATCTAAATTTTAAACAAATCGGACATTTAATAAAGAAGTTGGCAATTGGCAGTATTTTTCAAAAATAATTTTTAATTTGACTGTAATAGTGAATTTGGGAAATGTAAGTGTAATTTATTAAAACACTTGCCTAGGACAATAACATATCCAAATTGCAGATAAATCGGACATTTAATAAAGAAGTTGGCAATTGGCAGTATTTTTCAAAAATATTTTTTAATTTGACCGTAATGGTGAATTTGGGATATGTAAGTGAAATTTATTAAAACACTTGCCTAGGACAATAACATATCCAAATTGCAGACAAATCGGACATTTAATAAAGAAGGTGGCAATTGGCAGTATTTTTCAAAAATAATTTTTAATTTGACTGTAATAGTGAATTTGGGAAATGTAAGTGTAATTTATTAAAACACTTGCCTACGACAATAACATATCCAAATTGAAGACAAATCGGACAGTTAATAAAGAAGGTGGCAATTGGCAGTATTTTTTCAAAAATATTATTTAATTTGACCGTAATAGTGAATTTGGGAAATGTAGGTGGATTTTATTAAAACACTTGCCTAGAACAATCACATATCCAAATTTTAAAGAAATCGGACAGTTAATAAAGAAGGTGGCAATTGGCAGTATTTTTCAAAAATATTTTTTAATTTGACCGTTATAGTGAATTTGGGAAATGTAAGTGGAATTTATTAAAACACTTGCCTATAACAATAACATATCTAAATTTTAAACAAATCGGACAGTAAATAAAGAAGTTGGCAATTGGCAGTATTTTTCCAAAATATTTTTAATTTGACTGTAATAGTGAATTTGGGAAATGTAAGTGAAATTTATTAAAACACTTGCCTAGGACAATAACATATCCAAATTGCAGACAAATCGGACAGTTAATAAAGAAGGTGGCAATTGGCAGTATTTTCAAAAAATATTTTTTAATTTGACCGTTATAGTGAATTTGGGAAATGTAAGTGAAATTTATTAAAACACTTGCCTAGGACAATAACATATCCAAATTGCAGACAAATCGGACTATAAACATTAAAGATAGTTTTTTAGAATTTGAAAATTAATTTTAAAAAATATAGAGGAGGGATGGGGATGGGGACAATATATTTAATATGGGCAAGGGTTGGACATTAGTACAGGCCAACGCGCGGGAGCTCTATAGGCGGGAGCTGGCGTCGGCGCAAAAACGGCTCCCCATAAGAATAACATGGGGAAAAAGCGCCGGAAGTGATGCCTCTTTCTCCTTTAGCTACTACTATACAATAACTTCTAAGTTGTTTACATGTGTTGTTTATTTAGTGTGGAGTTATTTTTGAACTCGTGGATTTCTGCAAAGGATGTATTAAAATTAATGCAAATTTTAAATGGGGGAAAATAAGGCAGGGGCCAAAAAGAAAATTTGTGTAGGGTAGGATCGGGCGTCGGCTCAAAAACTGATCCCCATAAGAATAACATGGGAAAAAAGCGCCGATTCTGGGGTTAAACCCGTATTTCTCCTCTACTTACCAAGTTTCATCAATATACATTCATAAATAAACGATTTATGACATTTTAATTATTCTCCATAAGAATAACATGGCGGCTGGGTATGCAGGTTTGCTGAAGCAAGGAACACAAAAAATGGGGTTTCACACAAATATCAATATAACTCATGTAGGTAAAGCCACATACCAAATTTCATTAATTTATTTTCATAATGAAGGCAGATAACACGTTACTTATTCTCCATAAGATTAACATGGGGCTGAGTACGCAGGTTTGCTGCTACGGGAGCCTTTGGTAAAAAATTGTTTTTTGAACAAATATCAATGGTCCACAACCAGATGAAGCCGTATACCAAGTTTCGTCAGTATAAGTTCATAAATAAGCGAGATATAAAATTTTTATTTTCCTCCATAAGAATAACATTAGACAACGTACTGTGTTTAGCACTTTCAATATCTCGGTAACCAATTGACGTAGAGAAATGATCAAAATACCAAATTGTGTGTTTTTTTAAGCTGAATCCAATGGAAAAAACTAAAGTTTGACTATTTCCAAAATGATATGTAAAAAATTCGAAAAACCCATTTTTGGGGTACAAAACCCCCCCAAAATACCCCTGCGATCTGGCTGGTTTTCGAACTTAAAGTCATAAATGCTGCTTTACACGTTTATACCAAATTTCATCAAAATCGGATAATTTTTACGAGAGTTATCGTGCTCACGGACACACACACATATATATACTGGTTTCAGCTAGTACTTGATATATTCATATTTGATTTTTTAATTCGTAAAAAATAGGCTTCTCATATTTTTGTTGGTTTCTTCTACACGACTAAATTTTACACCTTTTATAATTTATTACATCAGGAGAAGACATATTCACTCGATGTTAATTAATTGCCGACAAATGAAAACATTTTAGCGAATTTCCCCTGTAGGGAAGAAGCTATTACCGTAGTCGGCATGGTAAGACGTAGGCCCGGAACCATGATAACTTTTCGTTTTGAGGTCCCCAGACACCAAAAACACCATTCGTTCGAAACTGTATATATATATATATATATATATCTATCTATCTATCTATATATATATATATATATATATATATATATATATATATATATATATATATATATATATATAGATATATATATATATATATAGATAGATATATATATATATATATATATATATACAGTTTCGAACGAATGGTGTTTTTGGTGTCTGGGGACCTCAAAACGAAAAGTTATCATGGTTCCGGGCCTACGTCTTACCATGCCGACTACGGTAATAGCTTCTTCCCTATAGGGGAAATTCGCTAAAATGTTTTCATTTGTCGGCAATTAATTAACATCGAGTGAATATGTCTTCTCCTGATGTAATAAATTATAAAAGGTGTAAAATTTAGTCGTGTAGAAGAAACCAACAAAAATATGAGAAGCCTATTTTTTACGAATTAAAAAATCAAATATGAATATATCAAGTACTAGCTGAAACCAGTATTTCACACAGCTGATTAAAATCCTACTGTAAACATCTGTTTAAGTACTCACCTGATTCATTCAACCTATTGCCAATAAGAGTAACATTGTAACTTTAAGGGTGACTGGGGCGAAGCCCTAATGGATTGCTAAGATGGGACGTTGAATCGGAACAGACAAGTCGACAGACAGTCACCACCTTTATTTTATTCATGTATAAGATAGTATAATTCATTATAAAAAAAGGTTAACAAACATTGGACATTATTTTATTAATCGGCATAAACATTTATATATTAAGTTTATTAACAGTCAAGCTTTTAGAAGTTCTTACAATAAGGAATATACTGAACAATAATATTAGTAAAGAGATAATTCAAAAAACTATCTGGGAAAATTTCAACGTGGGAATGACAGACTGGTTGTGCACCTGTACCACGCCGCCGATGCGATTGATGTAATTATTGGGAGCTTCTTATGCCTTGTTAAATAATTGAAGTAAATTAAATCAATTCCACTGCCGGTTACTCAACTTAGATGACACACTTATATTAATTTGCAAAAAAAGATACATTTGGGTGCTGTGACCACAAACAATGTTTTTCTCCATGAGTAGTTGTCCCCTCTTCACCATTGTGACCGGCACTGATTATGGAGTGTGAAAATCAACTAATATTTAAATAAAGGATATGTAGGGACAATAATTAAGAGTTCCGTATTAAAGGATTTATTTGTATCTTCAATAAATAATTAATTAAAATGTCCATTATTGAGGTTGGCGTCAATCTGCTGTCGCGAAAACGCAAGTGATTGTATGAACTGAATGATTTGAAACTACACATTGCCTCAACGCACTGACAAAGTAGTGCAGCTGAGTTGAAGAAGTGACTCAAGCCCTGAATCCTGCAGAATACGTCGACAATATACTAATAAATGTCAACCCCCTGTGCCTTAAAACAAAACTTCAATTTACGCAAATAACAGTAAAATAACTTATTTATAGCTATAATTATAACTGACATACGCATAGTATGTCAGTACAACTAGAGATTGACATTTAATTATTGATTATTCATTACCAATGACCACTTAAGTGGTATTCAATACCTACTTGAAAGCACAACAAATAAGTACGCAGTTTTATAGTATTGTCTCAGTAGAACAAGATCGTTGACGAACAATGATGCAGTGATGCAATAATGCATGTTCGCGAACAGTGTGGGAGCCTCCCGAACATTCGTCGGAATGTTCGGCTGAACATTCGCTCCCAAATTCAAAGTTCGCGCAGCTCCCACACTTCTCGCGAATACTCCGAACATTCGGAGTTCGGCCGAATGTTCGGGCATGTTCGCGAGTAGTGTGGGACCGCCTTTAGGCAAGTAGCAGCCAAGGTGCTCCCTAGGTGGATTTAATTAAGGTGTGCTATTCAGAAGGACGAATTTGAGCATGTTCTGCGCAGCCTCCAGGTGACGTCACGGTGTTTATTTGATCAGCTGGTTTACAGTGACAGCTGATGTTACTCTCGGCTAGAGCCTATCCAAAAACCCAGGTCGGGATCAGAACGTCAATCTTCCCTCCATTCCCACCAGCGCGGCCGCAACTAAAATTGCAGAGTTTCGCCATAGACTAACTACTGTAGTTAGTCTATGGTTTCGCTAACAATGTACATATCATATATATACATCATATATACACCTCATATATATTATATGAGGTCACTCAATGTTAACATTGTGGTGGTGAGGAGGGAGGGTAGAAGTTCTGATCTCGACCTGGTTTTTTGGATAGGGTATAGCCGCCGCTGAAGTTTCCCATTGTTGCAAACTCGTTCCTAAAAAAGCGCGTCACCGAAGAATCCTGACTACCCCATGTCCCCCACTCCTTGCCGTAGGATAGTCAGAATATCTTGGTGACGCGCTTCTGCCTCCAGATTACGTCACGCTACGATGTGTAATAGCACACCTTATTAAATTCACTTAGGTTCGTAGAGCTTTCAGACCTGGTATGATTATTTCCATAAGAGTAATATTCGCAGCAAAGATGTCTTACGAGGGCGTCTTACGAGGGCGTCTTACGAGGGCATCCAGCGGATGCATAAACCAAATCAAATCAAATCAAATTAAATATCTTTATTGCCACAAAACAAAGTAAATTGCATTAGGATACGTCATTACAAACATTTTTATAAAACTAAACATATTTCTTGTCAAAACAATCCTTAACATTATAAAAACTACTTTTAAGTACGGACCTTTTTACATTTCTTTTGAAGGTGACTAGATTACATTATTTAAATTCTTGTTTAAGAGTGGTTGGAAGGCTATTGGAATTTTTATACAATTATGGACTATGTGGGTTTTGAAAAATGTTGATTTGTGTGGTGGTATGTTAATTGTGCTTGTTTCTGGTTTTACTATTTGACGATGGTAAAAATTCGTGAAAAATGTGCTGTTTTTTCTAATAAGTGACTCCAAGATATAAATAGATGGTAAGGTGAGCAGATCAAAAGCCTTGAAATAGGAAGCACATTATTCTTTTTTGTCGATTCCTGCAATTATTCTCACAGCTCTTTTTTGACGAATGAAAAGAGTCTTCGTATATGAGCTCTCATAGACCCCCAACAACGTACTATAAAGTTTACCAACCTTAAGGGTATAACAATGGTACAGCTATTTTTAAATTGTCACTAGACATGCAGAAAGGAAATTTAAACCCTTAATCCATTAATCTAATAATACAAAGTACCTGGGAAGCCGAGCTTTGCTCGGGGGAAGGCCAGTCAGTTTGTTTAGATGACTTGGAGTAATATTTCACCACTTCCCCCTACTGATAATCAGATTTGTATAACTCATTTGCCTCTTTTCTACATTTTTAAGGTCACTCCTGTTGTTATTGATAGCTCAATGTCCCTTTGATTGATTTTACTACTCTATTTATGTAACCTTCACTCAAATCTTTTAATCCCTGCTCTCAGGAAACCACATGTTAATACCCCATATACAACATGAGTATTACTTTGACAGTTCCCTGGTTGATTATGAACAGCTGTTACAATTCTTTTGTTTTGATTTGAAACTCCACAAGTCCAATGTTAATTTTTTTAACTTTTCATTTTAGTTTTTTTACATTATTAGATTTTTCCTGGCGATGAGGCCTATCTAGAACTTATTTTTATCCCAGAAATTGGTTATTTGGAACATTTGAAGGAAATCGTTGGAGCCGTTTTTGAGGTCCGTGTGTCGCAAGCAAGCAAGCAAACCTTACTCATATTAGAGTATAGGATAAATCAAAACAATATATTATTATCATAAAATAACAGCTGATCATAGAATGAAAGCAGTTAAAATTTTTTTAAAAATTTGAATTACAATGATGTGAACATATGGTACGCGTACGATAAATATCGTGTTTCCAGCAACACTGTAGATTGGATTGGTGATCACGTGACCTTACAGCTGTTTCTACGACGTCTCTTCCGGTTAACTTTAATTTTAAATAAATCGACTCAGCAAACCTGTACAAAGTGTTTGGACCTTGAGTAGTAACCGGTTGGTAATGGGAAAATGTTTTGATATCGAACCGAATATTTTAGACTTTGGCCAGCTTTGCAGGCTTTGCACTGACTCACCCGACAAGTGTGAAAGCGTTGTTGTTGTCATCTGTTTTGATTTTGATGTCGATGAAGTTGTTTTCCGAGCTAATAAAGTGAGGTTAGAATTATTGTTTCCGTTTTATAAGAGGCAAATTTTTAACTTTGAAAATGGAGGTTAATATTTTTCATAGTATTTTGCATTTTATTAATACTTACAAGGGCCTTTCAAGAGATTGTCTTACGGAAATGATTAGGATCCATCCAAAGTGAGTATTAACTAAACTAATAGTAAAATAAATAGAATAAACTGGTAACCTTACCAGAAACTTAGCAAACTATTGAGTAACCTAGTTAGGCCAAGGCCTTAGTTTATTTGTTTAAACAAATCTTAGTTTAAATTATGCCTACTATCAATCACCATTAAGCCTATAAGTTAGGCCTAGGTCATATGCTAATCAACACCTCAAGGGTACTTTGGTATTATACGGATGCCACCCTTATACAGCGCGCTGCGGCAGTTATGTTAGGATGGGTTATCATAAAAATGATTGTAGGACTTTCCTTGTTTCGTTACGAATCGAATGATACCTGATGAGTCATACTTCCGGCCGTCAAACCCTCTCCAAATAGGCCAAGGTCAGGTCGTTGACCGGAGTGCGCGCATCACCTGTCACTGCCTGTATCTGGGTCAGTGTCATGAGTGATTTATTACATTTGTTTTCATAATGAGTGACGTTCTTTTGGCGTGGGACTTACCTCGAAATGAAGAGGAAACCGTACGTATTTTTATGATAACCCATCCTAACATAACTGCCGCAGCGCGCTGTATATTTGGCGGAGTACCTGTGGCGATCGGGTCTGGCTGCTAGCGGCGGCGACGCTTTCAACACGATCCTAGCGGACATTGCTGCCTTTTGGGAGGCACAACACAAAGACCGCATATCAGAATGATATAAAATTTGTACAGTAAGTCAATAAAAGTACGTTTTTTCGAATTATGTAGTTATCCTTTGTATCCGGTAAAAATTTAACCTCTAAAAATAGTGGCATCCGTATAATACCAAAGTACCACCTCAAGTTTAGGCTGGCAAATTGTTACCTTTTATTTTTGTTGTAGTTACGATTAAGGGGATTTCCAGTTGGGATGGTGGGAAAAATGCATTACCTATATTTGTCAGTTTACAAATTATTAGTTTCGTTTATTAAGTTTGTCAATTTTACGTTTTCGTTGGTATCACTAATTTCATGGGTAAAACAACCATTAATAAGGTGGAGGATTTCAATATTTGCTGGTGACTAACCGTGGAGAGGAGGAGTGGCAGATTTGCAAATAAAAAGAGCTACCGTATGTTTTAAAGTATCAATAATAAGTTATAACTTGCACACATGACTTTTCACAATTTCCATTGGGTCAACAAACAAGTGTCACCATTATTTGAAATATGTTTTATGGAGTTAACCCTAGCAGTGGCCTAATTTTGATGTGGGAAATGGCCAAGCAGATTTGGCGATTTTGCAGACCTTTTTTTTTGAAAATTCGTATAAATTCAACCATAGAAGTAAACCTAGCCAACCTCATATTCATTTTGATGGGAAAGAACAGGAGGATCTAGGGGTACAGTTTCATAAGAGGCCACCAACTAATCGGATGCGATATATCGATCTTAAAAATTCGATATATCGAATCAAAACCCTATATATTTTGAATCATATTTTAACAGTTAAGCCTATATAAAAAATTATTCACTCGATATTTATATTTATGTTATATCTAAAATCAATGATTTGTATATAGGCTGGTCAATAACAATATGCAATATCAGTTACAAATATATTTTAATGAAACATTTAACAAATAACAAACAAAAACCAAAATTAAAAAACAGCAACAAATAATAAATAAGTGTATTTAACTAAGGTAAAACTTAGTTATCTTGGTACTTTGGTATTATACGGATGCCACCCTTATACAGCGCGTTGCTGC